>CM060842.1:98197500-98280000 GCA_030762175.1 Metallyticus violacea
ACCTGTTTACAATAACCACGCAGTAAAGTAGGCAATTTTGCAGGCCTTTTACTGTCCTAGAGAGAATAGCCATATAATCAGCACATAATAGAATAGGTATTTGCTGATCTTCATTTACCGGTGCATCTATGTCTTTATTCATCATTACATTAACGATATCAGCAATATGCAGATTAAAGAGTAACGCCGACACAACCTTGTTTAACCCCCTTCTGCGCTATGTTGCACTCAGATCTGTTATACCGATCTGTTTTAATAACAATTTGATTTATACGTTGACTTAATAGCATTAATCATTTTTCAGAAAGCCCTTTACGTCTTAATTCTTCTCAAAGAGCGCTTCGTTCTACAGTATCGAACGCCATTTTAAAATCTACGGAAACAATGTATAGCTTTACCCCTTTATTTGTTAAGTTATCATGGATGGTTTTGTAAATTTACGGTGAGTCTTGCGAAAACATTTTTCTCGCAGAAAGTTGCCTTCGCTGTTTATCCAGATAACGATGCAATTTTAACGAAAAGCAAAGCATGTAATGATAGGTAATCCTTATGAATTACTATAATGACGATATTGTGCTATATATAATCAGTTAAATTACAGTCTCCAACATTTCATGGTGACGTTCTGGCATGTTACAATACTGGGGAATCTTCTTTTAGACCTGAGGCAATAAGTTTTACCGGATTATTAGGTGCTTATTTAAAAACTAACTAGGATATTTTATCAGCCATGATTGGTCAATTTGTCCCTTGCAAAATAATAGAGTATCTCCAATGTCGTGTATTGGATAAAGGAAAATGTTTTAACCAAGCTTCCTCGAAATGCCAACCATCTTTACTAAAGTTATTTGCAGTAGGTAACCAAATTCAGAATACTATCATACCAATTTGTATTATTCACCTTTCGTCCCTCTTCATTCAATAGAAACACGCCTAAATGTATGCCTAAAATTAGAGCTTAGCTTATATATTTTAGAGTTTATGAAAGTGTATCAATATTAAAGTAGTCATAAATTAAATGGTTTTGATTGTTTTTGCCTTTAGCATTTCTTCTCACTCGCCCTCACGAATGCTGCTGGTAGCACAGCAAACTATGGTTTACGCAGCGCTGATAGATTTAAACAATTTGAAGGGCACAAAAAGTAACGACGTGTAAATTCCCCCAAGACTATAAGCGATAAACCAAATAATAAACTGTTTATAATTTATTATACGCAAAGTTCAGTATTTTGAGATACTGCAGTGACTCTACGGATTAATGCGATTTCCTTGATAATTTCAAAGCACTTGAACTGTATTTAATCCATAAGGACCCTACAGCATTTGTTACGCGTTTTCTTTACTTTTGTATTTGCTAACCTTTCTTGCGCCATTATTGTAACATTTGCCTCTATCGCCCTTAGTACTTTATGAAAAAGTAACTTTAATAATATTTATACATTTTGTGTGTTGAAATTAAAATTAAATGTATTGCTTAATATTCTGCTACATAGTTAGTAGGCCAATTAGGTAGGCACAAATGATATAAATATTAAAATCTGCAAATATTAAAATATTTTAAATTAAGAAATATCCAACCTGAATTATCCGATAATATACACCCATTGTTGAGGAAATACACGGCAATAATCTTAGAGATTGTAGATGGAGCTTAGACAAGAGGAAACCTATTATCTGCCTGTTCAAAAAGATTGTTTCTAAATGACCAGTACGCCACTGACTAATGAAGCTTTCATTCGAAAGCATGTCACACAATAACGAACGGAATTTATGCATCATATTTCTTTGACGCAGTCGGTATGACACTGTCGACTAGTAAAAGCGGGCCATTATAAGTTCGAATGTGTTTGATTACCTTTTTTCAGTGTTGTACCTTACGTATAAATATACTTGATCAAAAATAAAATTAATAAATCACGCAGGAGCTGAACCTACGATCATCGAAACCAGTCTGTCGCCTTGTCCATTAGGTCACACAGCTAAAGAGCTGCCTGTAGACTAAACTAATAACAGGATTTATCAGCTAACCGCTGTTTAGTGCCATATGACTATTCCGAGATTTTAGAGACATTTATAGCACTGAATTTTGAAAACGCTGATGATAAGCTACTGAAAACCATGATTTCCTCGCTCTGGAAGTAGATTTGAAAATATTCTATGGTAAATGTTTAACTTTAACTCTGACGTATGAAGCTGTATTGTTACGGAGTGCGTGCCGTGCTTGGTGTGTATGGCGGATGTTCTTGTAGCTCTCGATGTTAATGAAGTTCTTGAAGCCTCGGCTTTGGGAGGAGGATTGCGTTATAATTAATTCTAAGGATCGTATTCAGTGGATGTTTTGTGACTCGTGGGAGTCAACGGAGGAGGAGGTTTCGAGCACGAGCCTCGGAGAAAAGTACACGACATTTTCTGTACTCACTATTTGTTTGTTATGTAATATTTTCTCATTACAGGTCGGACTGTCCACGGAGACCTGAGTTCTAGCTATCATTTCTTGTTACTTCCCCTTGAACACCCTAACATTTGACTTTTTATTCCTATGCCCCTCCTTACGCCAATTTTAATTTATATTATTCTGAAATCAGAGCTTCCTTATTGGATATTCCCTAATATCTATTCAATGCAGACTGTACGACTGGCTCCACTGTACGATTTATAACAGTGTTCATTGGTTGTTCTTATTTCTTTCCCTACATTCCTATAATTTTTCCGGTGCGTTCTTTTCCCAGAAAAGCCTCGGTTATAAAGTTCCGCTTTTCACCTTTCATGCTGAACCTATATAGTAATTGCTCTTTCCTCCCTAATTTACTTTTAGATTGCCAAAATATTTTCATAGATAACGCACGTTTTTATCCATTTATCTCTATTTCCTGGGAAAATGTTATTTATGCTGTGAAGCCATTTAATATGTCCTATACTATTTCATATTTGTCATCTTCGATACATTCACAGAAATCTGTATTTCCTACTGAGACACACCTCCCTTTAGCCTCCCTTGTTCCGTTAGACAAACAAGAAGCTATTACCCTGAAAGTGGAACTGACCCTTTTACAGTATGCTGGCAATGTTCGCTCTAAAGTATTCGGGCAGAAGAAAAGTAACAATTCTAAGCATATCTCTGGCTCCACTATCCGCTTCCCTCAGGTCAGCCGCCGACAAACCTTCCTTTAACATAATACAATAGCTCTTGCTAAAAAGGCTTTCATACAGGTGTCTTTCGCCATTACAATAGTAGAACCTGAAAAATGAATACAATACTTCCCACTTTGTTCTGATATGTACAAATTATTCCTATCTGCTCAGATATTTACATATATAAATATTAATATTAACAATAATTACAATATGAACTTATTATTAAGGAGCTCCGAGTTCCGGTTCCACTTGTCAGCATCAAATTTCATCTTCTTTATCTTTATCATTAATACCGTTAGTTTTCTTCGTGAACCATAGATTCCCTATATCAATTTGCTTGTCCAAGACCCCTACAATCTCTGAAGTTACCACAGTGAATTCCTCGACATCCAGTAATAATGATCTGGTTCTTATGACATATAATAAGAACGATCTCTCTTAAAGGGAAATTTCCTTAGTTAACCAAGAGGGGACCATATCAAATATTACAAAGTAAATTATGAACGGAGGTTTAAGTCCTTCAACATTTTATTACAAAACTTTCGAATGGAATGAGAAATTGTATGCAAGGACGAAAAGGCATTTCATTCTTTAACAAAGTAACTGGCAAACATGCATTTTACAGTCGACGTGAAATGCTGGCGCTCTTATTCACCAAACCGTCCTATAAGAGAGTTTACCTTCATCTACCGTGTACATATTTTTCCAGAACTATTCCTACAATTTCTCTTTCTTTTGTATATAAGTAAATCTACAAGTAAGGAATCATTCAGTGCCTTATGTTTGTCATTTCATTTTATGTAAAGCTATTTGCATTTATTTATTATGTTCAATCAAGAAAATTCTTATAGTAATTTTTATTTAATTTAAATTTACATAATTAAATTTTATATTAATAAATATAGCAGAATAGACATTATTTCTCTCTTGCGTGCCAGAAAACAAAACAAAAAAGATATAGTTTCATGGGCCAGTGTTTGAGCGTCGGACATTTCAGCACTAAAACCTAACGTCCGCACAGTGCAACAGAGAATCAGAACATGCCGAGAGGCACATAGCAGCCAATTCAGGCGAAATCGATATGACGCAGGGGACAGTGTTTGTGGGATAGTCTGTAAAATGCCGGGATTATATAACTTCCCAATCCGGAACATGAGACTCACTCGTTATATGTATATGTTTATATTGTTTATTAACTGTGTTAAAATATTTCCTTCAAATTCTATAATTATCGCAAATTAGGTTTATGTAAATAAAACAGATTATTTATTATTTTAAAATTATGTATAGCAACTTTCAAACAATACATCCTTGATTGTGATGAAAGTGATAAAACATAAAGCAATTCAACTGATGGAAAACCGACAGTAAATTTAAGATTGTTGCGCTAAATGGGCTATAGCTCTATATTAGATTACATTAGATTGTTTGTTTATTTAAACCATCAGATCTCTTCTTATGCAGTGTCAATATGCTTACAATACATATTATATTACAGAATAAGTACAGTAATATTAATACAACTTAAATATTACAAAAATTTATTTGTTAAACCATGGACAAAATTATCTTCAGTACACTAACCAGCAACAAAACTACAGACGATTACAAAGAAGATTAACTTAAAATAACTTTATACATAACAGCAAAATTGAAAAACAGATACCTAAAACATACCAAGTAATTAAGTACAGAGAAAAAAGATTAAATTAAAAATAAGATATGATCACGATTTAATTTATAAAGAATTAAAAGTAATGTTTTTTAATTTTAGTTTTATATTGTTAAATGGTCTGGCAGTTCCTGATATAACGGCAAAGAATTTCAAAAACAAATAAGAGAAACTGTAAAAAAGGGAAAATGGGAAGTAATTTGATGTAAAGGTATTGATTGTAAAGAGTGATGCGATCTGATATCGAGATTATGTTACCTGGGTAGCTTGGATGGAGGTGTGAAAGTTATGATAAAGTGGAAAGTTATTTGTAAATTAAGACAGATAATAATTCGAGAGTTGGAGGGACATATTCAAATCGACAAATGTTGCAAGTGTCATATACAAATATTGTGAAAACGGAGCTTCTGGGTTAAGTCCGCTCTGAGGTCAGCAGTACTCGAAATGGGACGTTGTAAAAGGATGCTTTCTTTAGAGAAATCCGGAGAATATTGTTTTGTCATTTTAACTGAAAAATATTTCTTGCATATTTTTACCGCCTGAATACTTCAATTAAGGTTTCTATCGAAATGTACTCTCAGGTTTTTTACAAGCTCAATAAAGGAGATTATACGAGGTGATATTCACCATATTCGGGACTGGTGCTGCCATCTCGACAGTAGTTGCAGTAGAGTTGTGTACCGCTAGGTGGTAGCACTAGCATATCTGATAAGTGAGTAGTTAAAAGTTTCGTGCAGCTGTGTAGCTGTGTTCAGATTCTATAGTACTTTTCATGATGCTCTGTGTGTAGTGTGTGGCGATTACGATGGATCCAAGATTAGAACAGAGAGTGTGCATCTAATTCTGTGCAAATCTCGGGTAAAATGCTACGGAGACCCTCGCAATGATTCAGCAAATATTTGCGAGACAAAGCATGAGCCGTACACGTGCGTTTGAGTGGCATGCTCGGTTCAGGGCCAGCAGTACAGCTATTGAAGACGATGCTCACACCGGTAGGGCCGTCAGTTGTGCAACGCCTGACATTGTTGCCAAAGTTCAACGCCTCGTTAGTGAGGATCGACGTCGAACCGTTGAAGACCTTGCTCATGAAGTGGAATTGGTTGTGGAACATGCCAACGAATTTTAACTGATGAATTGGGCATGCATCGTGTCGCCGCACAATTTGTGCCAAGGATGCTGAATCCTCATCAGAAGACGCAGATTGTTGAAGTTTGCACGCAGCTTCGTCAGGCCGTATCGAATGACTAATCTTCTTGTCCAAGATCACCACCGGCGAATGAATGAATTAATGGTGTTTAACGCCCGTTTTTGCTGCAGAGGCACCACAGGCGATTTACCGGCGACGAGAGCTTGATATACGCTTATGACCCTGAGACAAAACAACAATTCTCCCAGTGGAAGAGCCCCAGCTCACAAGGGAAGAGCAAAGTGAAGAGCATGCTCCCGTTTTCTTTGATACCAAGGGAATTGTGCACAAAGAATTCATTTCACCAAATCAAACAGTGAATTCCACGTACTACTGTGACGTTTTGCGACGGCCCGAATTTTGGCGACAAGGAAACTGGTTGGTGCATCACGATAACGCGCCCTGTCACAATTCCTTGTTCACCAGGAGCTTTTTGACGAAAAACAAAACGGTTGTCCACCACCCATCGTAGTCATATGATTTGGCATCCTGAGACCTCGCTCTATTCCCCAAACTGAAAATCAAGTGGAAAGGACGTCGTCGGTTCGACACAATTGAAGGAATTCAAGAAGAAACGCTTATCTGCGCTAAACACCCTCAGAGAACATGACTTCTAAGATGCACTTGGAAAATGACAGAATCGCTGGAACCGGTGTATACGTGTGGAAGGGAACTACTTCGAGGGTGACTGCGGTCATTAGTCTCAAAATAAATGTTTGACCAGATGGCAGCACCAGTCCCGAATATTCTGGATACCACTTCGTACTATTAAATTTTGTTGGATTACAGTATTTAACAACCGCTGATGGCCCAATAAGTTCAACGTTTTTGTTCTGAAAGCAGGTCTTCATGTCTTGCCAGAACTCTGTCAAATTTCATCAGTATAACAATGAATGTAGATTTGTAGACCGTCAGCGTGCACACACGCCTCAAAATGGATGATAAAATAATCTCTTCATGTGTACGCTCTCTACAACTAAAGACGAAATCATGGGGCGATGTTTGCGAATAGGAAGGAGAGCCGTTCTCTTGGTGTACAATGCGATCGTTTCATTTCCAAAGAGAACAGGGCGAATCGTGTTTGCTGAGGGAATGCAGTATAAGGATAGCTGCGAGGTACTGCTGTGTACCACATGAAAGACTCGTTCATAACATCCGAAAATATCTCCAGCTAGTTGTTTCCCATAAAACATGCCTTGTTTAGCATTTGAGAGAGCCGCGAGGAAAATTCTATTATGTTCGTCCTTTAACTACCGGTATAACAGATTTATTTGCTTGATCATTCACTGAATGTTTCATTGATATTCAGAGAAAAAAAAGCAACAACAATGCAAGGGCCGAGGATCTGTGGCCGATAATTTTTCTATGCTTGCTTTATATTTTATGAGTAGACATCCAAGATTATCGCGAAAATTTGCATATGATTACAATAAACTATAAATACATACAGCTTTATTGTCTAAAAGACTGTTCCAGAATCATCCTGAGGTAAATAAAGAAAAACAAATAATAAAAACAAATGAATGCCATATTCCTTCGCCACCAGCAATAAGATTATCTACTAGCTTTTGAAATATTTTTAGCATCAGAAGTGAGATAAAAAAACAAATAGCCTCCAGTGAACATGAACATGTATTAAGCAAATTTTATGTTTTTCACCTTTAGAGCACTCAAATGTAAAATACGATATAAAGTCTTGGTAACAAAGATAAACGTTAATTACCTTTCACTTACTATTTTCAGCCTTTTTTTTTTTTTTTTGTGGTGAAGTGGTAACCATACTTGCCTTCTAAACCAATATCTCGGGTTCGAACCCGGCTTGGATCGATGGATTTTTTCGAGGCGTAAAAATTCTAAGTATGGCTTCCTTCGGAAGGGAAGTAAAGCCGTGGGTCCCGTGTCGTACATTTACGGCACGACAAAGAACCTGGAGCCTGAAAGAAGAGGTCTCTGAGCAAAATCTGTCGGCCGTTTCACGCCCTGATTTGAATGGGACGCTCATGATCTAAGACGTTAAAGAGAGTCCGTAAATAAATCAAATTAACAATCTCGCTGGTTTTAATCGAAAAGTTAAATCGGAAGTGTTTTGTCAATGATATATTTACCTATCTTCTTCACAGAATTTAATATTTACGATGTTAACAGCATTGACTTTTTCACTCAATAAGTAGTATGACTTACTAGTGCATCAAATTTGAATTTCATAATATAATAAATGTATGAGTCTATAATTGAATATGACATGTCTATCTTCATTCGTTGCTCAAATGAAATAATTATATTTGAAGCAGATATGTCAATGAAAACCAACAGTTTACGATGGCCAAATGCAGAAAGTGGGGGCCTAAAAGGAACAAAATATCTTTTACTGAATAAATAAATAACCAAAATAAATAAAAAGAAAATTGCCAAGATCTTAGAAAAGTAGATAAATTAAAAGTATGTCAACTAAAATCCGATTTCAATACAAAGACTTTCGTGTTAATGTTCAATAATATGCCAGAATTCACAAGATAAGAACACCTACAAGAGTTAAATCCAATTCCTTTGATACTTCCAAAATATAAATATCTACAAATGAACTAGTGATGAAAATTCACGAAAAAGGAACAAACGATACTTTTATACTTGACGACAGCAGGACTGAAATAAAAAGATAAGAAACCTTGATAATAGTTCAGTGCAATAAGTTTAGCCCTCAAGCTACAAACCTCAATGCAAATGACAAGCATATGGATATTCAAAGAAGCTATAATATCTTTTGAATTATCCACACGATTCAGTTGAATTATACATATAAAAAAAAAGGTTACAGCTCTCTTCGCAATAATAAATATTTCCTCATAGATGAGTCATCCCAGGTAGGCATCTGAGCAGCGAAACAGAATATACTCTTATGAAAGGTAGGAAGAAAAATTTACATATTCGCCTTCATATTCTAAAGCTACGTATAAATCACAAAAATTGGCGCTGTTGATATGAAGCAAAACTTTCCAAATATGCAACAAAAGCTTAATTGAACCTTAAAGAAGAAATCACCTTTTCTTTAAGCTTAAAACGGATCATCTTAAAGGGATTAAAACATTCCACATATATCTAAAGCGAAAAATAAAAAGAATCTTCTCAACACATGTTGAGTTTTATTATATCTACAAGAAAACTTTGGCAAAAACAAGGGTTAAGTTCTAGAAAGAAAATTAAATCTAGTGTACATTTAATTCTAACCACAAATAAATCACAGTTATTTAGGTTCCTTCCCTCTATAGTAAACCGTTGTTCTGCATTATTAGTAAATAATATAACTAGCCTAGTATATTAATTTGTTCGTAAATTGCTTTGCAAGAGGAATATATTTTCAAATAAATCAACCTATTGCAAAACAAATTTAAAATTTAAAAATAGTTGAAGATTTATACAAGATCTGTCTCAAAAGTATCCGACCTTTTTCCATCTGAAATTATTTACGATAGGTTGACAATACGAGCACAGATATGGCAGGTAGGAAGTAGGGCTACCTTAATGCGCCTGTGGACCCATCAGTTGCTAAGAGGCAGTTCGTGGGTGAAGCAGTGTTTGTGTGACGTCACATATTCATTTGTCTGGAATGACTGACCATACAGAGAAGAGATACTGCATTCAAAATTTTGTAACAAAGAAAGGCATTGCAATCGTTCACCAGGCGGAGCTAAAATCTTCAATAAAATACTCCCGTTTTTATAATCTAAAGTATATTATATGCAAGGCGACGATTCATTGAGAGTCAATCGAACGAGGTTTTCATAGTTGCTTCCAGTGTTAGGTTAGGTGTGCGGGAGCCTAACAAACCTATTTTAAAGAAGATTAGTGTAGGGGAAGTGGTTTTTTTTTTTCGGCGTATTTTCGGATACTTTTCAGACAAACCTCGTAGATGTATTTTCTACAATAAAAACAACTTTAGCCAGAAGTGGAAAATAAGTAATGCAAGTTTTAGTATCATTTTGTGCAAGAGGCTTCATAGGACCAACAGGTTAACCTATTAACGAGTTAACAGAACCGTCGACATATAAACGGTAGCAAACTAAATGTAGGTCGATTTAGTCTTCATAAAGCTTATACCTTTTATAGACAACACCCAGGAAAAATTGAAACACATTCTTACATACTGTAGAATTGCCAAATTATATACAAATAAGTTGCTAATAATCTCCTATTACACACAAATTATGAGCCTTTATCAGTGCCATATGAAGGTAAGTCCATAAGTTTCCGGCCTACTCATTTTCTAAGTATGATAAAGACAAAAACTATATTTCACTTTGCAATACAGTTACCCTTTATTGCAATGCCTTTCTCACATCTTTGAATTAACATTTAACCCCCCCCCCCAAGAGTCAAAAGTCTTGTATGCAAACTGGGCACAAACAGTATCTATCACTTCTTCGTCACACTTAAATTTCCTTCCTTGAAAGTCCTTCTTAAGTTTTGAGAAGAGGAAATAGTCACTGGGATCTAGATCTGGGCTGTAGGGTGGATGGTCGACCTCCTTGAAGACACATTTCTTCACAGCTTCCATTGCAACAAGAGCTGTGGGCACAGGCGCGTTGTCGTGAAGAAGGCGCGCACCACCATCAGTTTTCCTCGCCTTTTCTCTTTAATGGAAACACGTAGTCTGCAGTAGGCCAGCATAGTACTCCCAGTTTACTGTGGTGTTCCTCTCCTTGAAGTCAATGAAGAGTATTTCTTAACGGTGGCAAAAGATTGTGGCAATGATCTTCTTGTTTGACTGATTGATCTTGACCTTTAGAAGCGGGCTTCGCCAGGTTTACGCCACTCCATTGATTCTCTTTTAGACAAGGGATCATAGTTTCATCTCCTGTAACAATGGTTTGCAAAACTTCTCTCTCGTTACCACGACAGAGCTCCAAACATGCCTGACAACAGATGACTCATTGCTGCTTTTGGACTGAGAACAGAAGTACAGGTAGCCATCTTGCACTAATCTTATTCATCTTTAAATGTTCATGAATAATTTGATGGACTGTTGTTTTAGAAAAAGCTCAAATATCTTGCTGATATTTCTGTAACTTTAGGCCGCCGGTATTCCATAATTTCTCCTTCGACAAGAGCGATGTTTTGAACACCTCCAAGGGCCGACCTGCACGCTCTTCGTCTTCAATGCTTTCTCGGTCCATTCGAAAAAAGTTTGATCCATTCTTTTACGGTAGAATATGAGGGGATGCTTCCCCGTATACGCCGTCCAATCGCTGTTTAATTTCATTTGGAGTGAATCCTTCTTTTTTGAAGATCTTAATAACAGTTCGACATTACATTTTGAACATGTCACAATCTTCTGCACATAGCCTTCTTTATACAACAATATCTGAACAACACAGTGGAGCGGAAGTTACAGCTTAAATTATTTACTTATAGATAAGGTACGACACGAGATAGGATTTTGTGAAGGTGATAATCCTTATCGGCGAGGCCGGAAACTTATGGACCTACCCTCGTACACCCTAACGCCACCACATATACTGTACAAGAGAGGAAAATATACCACGCTCATAAACGCAGGACGAAAATCAGTACTGCAAATCTTGGTGCTGGCCCGAACGACAGCGGAGAGAGGAGAACTTATTAAATTCGTGTACTTATCTGAAGTCATGCTAGCAGCACAAGTACTGTGTAAATATTTTTTTAATAATGTAACCTATGCGTTGCCCTCCGTAACTGTTAAGTATAAATTGATAAGGGATTGTTAGGCGGGTAAAATATTGCAACGCTGGAAAACCTGCTCTTATTCCAATTCATATATACACACAATAACCCTAACGCTAACCTCGGGTAAATCCTAGACCCAGTGGTTGCTGCGGCTCGCTACGACCTGACGGCCTATGCTCGTCTCCTTTTCGTAAATATAAATTGGTAGGGGTGGGTAAATCGCTGTAATGGTGGCAGATCTCCTTTGATTGAGGCAGAAAGAAAGGCCTGAATATCAATTTATACGACATTCTGTGCGTGGTGCTAAGTTACCGAGTAATCATTGTAATGGTGGCAAATCTCCTTTAACTCCGGCAGGAAAAGAAAGAAAGAAAAAAAAGGGGAAAAAATACATGTGGACGTCAGGATTCGAAACCAATTGCCTTCACAACTATAGCATGACGCTCAATCCTTCAGAGAGATCATACCGTTGTACTTAGAATCCTTATTACCTTGCTAGTGTATCTGTGCAAGTCATTACCTTCGGCTCTCTCCGCCGGCGCTCGAGCCAGCAGCAAGATTTGCACTAGTTGCAAGAGTTGGGACTAGTGATTTCCGTCCTGCGTGTAAGGACAAATAAAACATACATCCTGCGTGCCAAGTGGCGTTCTCATGTGGATAACTTTCTAGCTGCGCATGCGTTCGTATCTTATTCCACCAGCAAACATCAGCAGGCAGGTTGCAGTGAGAATATGTCAGTTTGCTTACGGCTTGTGTTGTTAATTACGGCTTTTGATGTTTATAACTACGTCAGTAGATATTGTTAAAGTACATTGATTTTATATGTTGTTACTGGTATTTTTACCGCAACTTCGCTTTCTCAAGCAGGTGCATACAAATAGGTAAACCTCATTTCCTCCATTCCCTCTGAGCGGATCTATTCTTTCATCTCATGTACTTCGTGACAGTTCTCCAAATATCCATCTTCTGATATTGGGATGCCTGGAAGGCGCAACTAAATTATCATGATTATGTCTGCTGAGGGAGACCTTAAACCTACAATCAGTAGCCAAATAGACCATGGTCGCAATGGGGAACCTTCCAAATCACGGGAAAATCTCCATAATGTGAAGGAAATCAAACTTGAGACCCCTAGGAAGAAGGGTTGACGCTGGATATTGATCTAGTTGACGCTATTCCGTTGTTGTTGTTGTTGTTGTTGTTGTTTTTTTTTTTTTTTTTTTTTTTTTTTAACAGAGCGACAGAATTTGAACTTGCGGTATGTGTCGCTGATCAGTAAATGTCGAGAATTTCGGCGAATGGACAGATCTCCAGGCTATCAGTACTGCTGATAAAATGCAATTGTCAAAGTAGGACGTAACATTTAAGATAAGAAAGAATACGATTCCTAGACAGAAATTAACACAGAGCTCTAAAATAGCGCTAAAGAAATCAAGAAGCAAATTAACGGAACTTTCCTTGACCCCGGAACCTCTCAAAGAGTGAGAAGCTCTGAGGTATATCTCTGTTACCTTAATAGGGAATTCATTGCGTAAATAATGCTCAGCTAGCTTGTTATTTTGTGCGCAAATGGCGGGAAAGACAATGCCGTCTGCTGAGCTGCCAACTCATTTGTCTTCTTGTAATTTACCGTTACGTCCAACAGCGCACCGATTAGCGTTTCTGCTTTTTTCGTTATAGAATACATGAAGTATGATGCGATTTTCTTTGTGGAAACAATAAACGAAGCCCTTTGTTCTCCTGAGTAATGTTCTATTTATTCCCTCCAGCAATGCCTCTCAAGTCGCTCTGGTTCGTAACAGTTTCAGCTATATTTCAAACTCATTAGCTTGAAAATAAACATAAATGCACATGTTTATACTTTTTAAAGAAATGTGTAAGTATATTAGTTTCTATTTGTGTGCGTTTGTTTAAACATTACTGATGGCAACTAAAATAGAAGGAAGAAAAGAAAATGAAAGAAAGAAAGAAAGAAAGAAAGAAAGAAAGAAAGAAAGAAAGAAAGAAAGAAAGAAAGAAAGAAAGAAAGCAGAACTTCATAGCACGGCAGATGATATCTACGTATTGCATAAGGAAGTTTTCATTCTGTATATTTTTCTACCAAAAATCTTAAAATGTCTATTTTCTACCTTTACAAATGTATATCAGCTAATATCCACATTTTATACACACCATTGTAACACTCTGCACTTCTGAATGTCAGAAGTGCTTGTTTTTGCCCTTTATATAGAAAGCAAAAGACATTGTAATTGAGGGGCTAAGAGGTAAAGCAGTCCAAGTGACTTTTTTTTATTGCTTATTGTTATAAAAAGCGTTTATATAAACTTTTGAGAAGGGCTTAAAGTCACTGCATACTAATTACGTAAATAGGGACCGCCACGGGTGGCCGAGGTCGTTAAGGCGCGGACTCGTGAGCGGTTCGAATCCGACCAGGACCGTCCTCCCTGACTGAGGTTTTTTTCCAGGTTTTCCTCAGTCCTCATGACTGGCAAATGCCTAGGAGGTACCCTAAACTTACGCCTGGAGCGTTTCCTTCCTTAAAAAATCCTTGCCCAATATATCATTTCATTTCATGTATCACCAGTGTTCGCCGCCTGTGGTGCCACAGTGGTAAGAACGGGCGTTAAACACCATTAAAAAAACGTAAATAGGAAGAACAGAGCAAGTGCCACACTATTCGGTGAACTTAATAAAAAGTATTAATACAAACTATAACCGTTTTTGTTTTAATTTGTAACATCAGAAAAATATAATAATTTATCAGTATGTAAACATAAATTGATAGGTTTAGTAGGCTCCGGCTAAGTGCCCCAGTATGGGCACCACTTTTGAGGCGATTTGATACATTGATGATCGCTTCGGTGTTGTTGCCCACGCTTCAATGACAACAATTTCTCACAGTGATAATGAATAGGCGTTTAACGCCCGTTTTTTGCTACAGAGGCACCACAGGCGATGGACACTGATGATATATGAGATGAAATGATATATTGGGAAAGGATTTATTTTTATGGAAGGAATCGTTCCAGGCCTAAGTTTAGGGTACCTCCTCGGCATTTGCCATTTGTGAGGACTGGGGAAAACCTGAAAAAAACCTCAGTCAGGAAAGACGGTCCTGGCGGTATTCGAACCCAGACCTCCCGCTCACGAGTCCGAGGCTTAACGACCTCGGCCACCCGGGGCGGTAAATTCTCACAGTGAATTCTGATATTTAGTTAATTCGTACTCAACAGGATTTATTTCAACAGTAGAAATAAGCACGCGATGCGACATAACTTCGGTAGCTTTACTTAACTATTGGTGCTTTATTATGTTCTAAATCTTTCACGTCCTCTGGTGTATCGCGTACAATAGACTTATCACTTAGCTGCCGCGAGTGGATCTTAGAAGTGAAACGGAATACTGTACATGTCGCGGTGTATACCACATAGCCTGCGTCGGAATAACAGGTACCTCTCGCCGCGTGTGAAACTTACAGATGAGTGCCGCGGCGTGTGAAACTAAAAACTGCTTAACTGATGTATCGCAACTGCGTAACTGAATTCCACAACTGATAACTGCTTCTCATCTGAGCATCAACTTAAAAACTTCACACAATGTATATTACTTTGCAAAAATTGGAAGAAAAAAAAAACGAGCTTCAATTGACATTATTTGACCTTCGTTTAAATTGCATGTTGAAAGAATCAGTGAAGTGGGAGCGGTGCCTGTTTATAATAAGTACATCATACATCGTGCACTATAAACGAGCACCGCTCCGACTTCGCTGATTCTTTCAACGTGTGATTTAAACGAAAGTCAAATAGTGCCAATTTTTTCCAATTTTTTGCAAAGTAATAATCATTGATAAACCAATATATGATAGTAACATTGTATTTATAAATGTTCCTTATGTATGTGCGCTTATCTTCGAAAAAAAATAACATTTGTACCTTATTTATTTCCCCACGAAGATAAAAGGATAATTTTTGCAACTTTTCTTAAAGTAAAAAAAATACCATTAACTTGTGAAAAAACTTTTACATAATTCTTTTTTTTAAATGTACCTCTTAATAAGTTTTTAAATTTTTTATTTATTTTTTAAATATACGAAACACAAGGTTGCTGGAAAAAATAGTTTTAAGGACAAAATGCATTTAGTTGATATATGCAGGCGTCCTTAAACGTTTGGTAGGACCTGTACATTATGAATAATGCATTCATAATGTATTACAATGTTCCTCCTTCCTGGTTTGGATCTACTTTATGTAAATTAAATCTTCTTCGTCATCTTTTTCTATTTTAGCCAAATGCTAAATAAAAGTTCTATTTCACATATTGATACAATAGCTTGTTACATTTCTTTAATGAAATTCTTACTTGAATGAGCTATGTGTTTCTTCCAGTGACTAGGTATAAAATAGTAAATTATTTATTTTATACGCATATATAATGCTCTAGCATCTTCATCGCGTTCATTACACAAATGTCACAACACTTTATTGCACACCTTGTAAAGTTTTTAAAGTATTTAACTGTATTACAAATTTCATCGCTCTTGATTTTGGTTTTGTTTTTCTATAATTTAATTCCTGTTCTTAGTTAAGTATTATTTCCAAAACTCCACAGACGTCAGCAGGTACACAAGGATTTTTATAAAGCACAGATATACACCTACTTACAAAATACGAAGTTATTTCAATGTTGGTAACTTTGCCACTTGGGCTAATCAATCTATGAGCCTTCAATAGTACTTTAACAATACGAAATTATAACGCACTGTTTGCTATAGTTATGACAAACGGTAGCATACAACAATAACGGAAAAAGTCAAGTGTAAAAGATTGAAGTCTTGAATGCTAAACACAAACGGGACCAAATGGCCTAAACAATGTAGAGTCGTAAGAGACAAAACCTTCTTTTATCACCTGCCTGTTCCGATCTCACGTTTTTGTTTTTGTTTGTTTGTTTGTTTTTCCCCTTTCAATTGATCTTCAATTCGGATATGTCAGCATATTTTGGGTATTCTAACACTCGAGTTTTGTCCATTCTTGTCTGTAATTCCCTAATTTTTGTAATTTGGTTGCGTTTCTAATTCTTTTTTTATATCTTCATTTCTTGTATTTGTGCAACAGTTGACAGATCGTAGAATGTGCATTTCTGCTGCTTCAATTTTATTCCCTCCCCCTTTTAAAGTCCAAACCTCACTTCCACAAATAATAATAATAATAATAATAATAATAATAATAATAATAATAATAATAATAATAATAATAATAATAATAATAACTGGTAAGGCCATGGCTGTGTAGAACCGTAATTAATGCCTTTTCTCGCCCTGTTTTTCAAAGTATTTCTATTTGACATTTTGATTTAATTCATATCTGGCATCATAACCTAAATATTGCACGTGTGATAGTTGTTCTTATTGGGTATTTACCTCAGAACGCAATTACTTTTGTTTTGGTCCTTGAAAATATCATATTGTATTTAAATTAATTAATATATACTGCTTTTTGTAGTCTATCAACCTTGTCAAAATGTAATACTATATCATCTGCAAATAGCAAAATCTTTACTGATCTACTGATCTTTATTGACTTGCTACTTGTAATTCAGAAAAAAATAAAAAACATTTCACACTACCTAAGAATGCAGCTTACAACCTACTGCGTGTATGTAAGCCCTTAAGATCCCTGTTTAATCCCCCAGAGTATGCTGTCTAAACCGCTAGCTCTAATGTAAATTGTTTATCAGGAAGCAAACACGTGTCAGTCTTTAAAGGCAATTCTTGGCAATTATCTGCATACTAGATCGCATTACGAGCCAATCTACAGCAGGTGCATGCATGTCGCTTGCTCGAATGCACCCAGCTTCATTCAGCTCGTGACATTCCAGTGACTGGACTGGCAGGTGCAGCGGCGCGTGCTACCTGCTGTTGGCATTTTAACCTCTTACGTTCCTTACATTCACTTCTTGTAAAAAGTGCGCAATAAAACGTAATATGATTCAGGAAAAAAAAAATGCGGCTTGATTAAAATAAATCCTCAGCTGCGAGGTTTCTCAACCACGATCAACTCATGCTACTTGCATGTCTATAAAAGTCTGCATGGGTGGTGTGCTTAAATGTTTCTTCCCTTTTACCCGTATTTCCTTTAAGAATCTCCGGTTATCAATAAATTGCAGATAACATTCATTCAAAATAGCTGTAAGTACGACAGAAGCTGTGACAAGTCGCGTGTTGAGCACCGTTAAGATGTTGGCATAGAAACGAAGCAACCTCCACTTAAACCATTCTGTGTAGAAGTTTTAAGTAAGGAACTTTCAGACACAAATAGGAGAGTGTTTGGAATTTTGAGACACGATGGGGGGAAAGATTCCGTGCATTTGTTAAATATGTGCAAGCAAAATTTTGTGAAACACGTTATATTAAGTTGGAAGTTGATAAGTGAAAAAGAAGTCCTTTTAGAATTTTAAATGCGGAAAAAATACGTGCACGTACGGTACGGTTTGAGCAAAATCTTCGGTTCGCGATGTTTTACAGAAACAACGGCCTCTCTTTCGGCTATGGACATTATTCTAAATTATTTTTACAGTTTGTACTGGCCAGTCACAGGATGCCAAGAGTCAAGTGCCTGGAACAGAAGTTTATCACACTTTTGCTCTGATGTCAACATGTTTCGATCAGACAGAACCCAAAAAGTTTTCTTAGAGAATTAATCCATGAAGTGGATTCAGATTTTCCTTCACCTCGCAGGTTTCGGTGTGCGAGTCACCATCAGACAAGATGGTGTAGCAATTTCGTGGCAGAGAGAGAGAGAAAGAGAGAGAGAAAGTAAGAAAGAAAGAAATAAAATTAAATAAAACACATGAACATGAGCTCAGAAATTAACCATCATAAATAATTGGTTAAAACAAGTAAACGCGGGGTAAACCTTGCGCCCCCAAAAATTTTGCCAAATATTCAATTCTAGAGAGAGAGAGGGAGAGAGAGATAGAGAGTCTAAAAAGAAATAAATAAAACACTTAAACATGAGTCCAAAGACTCATAATCATAATTAATCATAAATAATTTGTTAAAACAGGTAACACGGGGTAAACCTGCGCCCCCTAAATTTTTGCCCAAATATTCAATTCTAGAGAGAGAGGGAGAGAGAATCTTAAGCTCAAAGACTAACTAATCATAAATAAATGGTTAAAGCAAGTAAACGCGGGGTAAACCTTGCGCCCCCAAAAAGTTTGCCCAAATATTCAATTCTAGAGAGAGAGAGAGAGAGAGAGAGAGAGAGAGAGAGAGAATGAGAATCTAAAAAGAAGTAAATAAAAAACTTAAACATAAGCCCAAAGACTCATAATCATAATTAATCATTATTAATCATAAATAATTTGTTAAAACAGGTAACACGGGGTAAACCTGCGCCCCCCAAATTTTTGCCCAAATATTCAATTCTAGAGAGAGAGGGAGAGAGGGAGAGAGAGAATCTAAAAAGAAATAAATAAAACACTTAAACATAAGCCCAAATACTGAGTAATCATAAATAATTAGTTAAAATAGGTAACACGGGGTAAACCTTCACCCCCTAAATTTTTGCCCAAATATTCAATTCTAGAGAGAGAGAGAGTATAAAAAGAAATAATTAAAACACTTAAACATAAGCTCAAAGACTAAGTAATCATAAATAATTAGTTAAAACAGGTAACACGGGGTAAACCTGCGCCCCCCAAATTTTTGCCCAATATTCAATTCTAAAGAGAGAAAGAGAAAGAAAGTCACAAACTGTTAATTTACTGAACAGTTTACAACACTCCTAATTATTTACATTGCTTTTCAGAGTTCAAACAACGCCTTACAGTGAAAAGGATTGAGAACGGTGCCATGGAAAGTTCTTCGCAGACTGAAGTTTGGAATGTTTATAAAAAGTGAATGTAGGCGTAGAAATGTCTTACAGCATAAGGGAACATTGTTGCAAAAATCTTAAAGCTGATACAATTAAGATACTGTCTCCAACAAGTGTGTCAGCCTTGGGCAGTACCTACTGGAGAGATGCACCTGCATTGTGCCGTTCTTTGCATGATAGTGACGTGCACTGCAAAAGTATTTATATATTTGCATACTTAACTAGCAAAACAGAAAAATGGAACTTTTAGGCCAGCCGCACTCCAGAACGAGTCAAGTCATGCAACATACATTATCGATCGTGCATCATGACTTAAAGAAATGGAAAGCAATGCAAATACATTTGCCGCACACCAGTTTGCGTCATGCTACATTCTGTGCATCAAGTTTCAAGGCAAGTTCTATTTGGATTGCGTCACCGTTACGTGAATTTGCTGAACTAGCTGCGATTATTGATTATTATCCGTGAAATAGTGGAGGCACCTTTTGCAGAAGTTCATTGTACATTTCTGAATACATCCGATAGTAGAACGGGAACTTTGCAGGATCTTTTAATAAATCGCGTGCTAAAACAGACAAATTGAAATTATGAACCCATTTTCCTTTTCCCTGTTGATCAATTTCAACCATCTGTACGTTTAAAACGTCATCTTCACTGAAGAGGCCACGTCGTCCCCTGGATTAGAAAACTGACGCAGACACGTATTACTCCGGTGTGCGGTCGCATGTCTTGTGAATCACTAAAGATGTCTCTTTAGTCTCTTTGGTTCCTAAAGAAGGGACCAAATTTACCTGACTTGACGCGTGGCCAGGACCATGTTTTTTTTTTTTTTTTCCTCAAATGTAGTTATTAATTAAACATTGAGATGGGTGAAATGCTGGTCTGTTTTTTGTGAATTATGTTATCTAACGCTTTCGTATCTTTTGTGTTCCTTGTTCTTGTCTGTTCTGGTGGTCTAGTGGTAACCATAGACCCCAAGGTTACAGGTTCACACCCAATCAAAAAAAAAAAAAAAAAAAATTAAGTGTTTAAAAATATAAGTATGGCTGTCTTCGGAAGGGTCGTGGGTTCCGTACCGCCGCGGGTGGCCGAGGTCGTTAAGGCACGGACTCGTGAGCGTGAGGTCTGAGGTTCGAATTCCACCAGGACCGTTCTCCCTGATTAAGGTTTTTTCCAGGTTTTCCTTAGTCCTCATAAATGGCAAATGCCGGGGAGGTACCCTTAACTTAGGCCTGGAACGTTTCCTTCCTTAAAAACAAATCCCTTTCCAATATATAATTTCATCTCATGTATCATCAGTGTCCACCGCCTGTGGTGCCTCAGTAGTCAAAACGGGCGTTAAACACCATAAAAAGTGGGTCCCGTGTAAAGAACCTCAAGCCTGAAAGAAGAGGCAAAATTTATCGACCGTTTCATGCCATAAAGAGAATGGGACACTAATGACCGAAAATGTTAAAGAGCGTCCTTAAATAAGCAAAAAACAAAAACCTTTCATCTTTAACTGTCCTAGAAGGAGCGTGATAAACTGATGATTGGTTTCAGATGTTTTAATTATTATGGATGCATTTGTTGGTTATTCTAAACGACTGTCTTCTGCGGTTGGACTCTGGCATTAATTTAATCGTCTCATTTAACTTAATTACAATGTCTTAGGCATCCATGTCTTACACTTCTAAAGCAATTATTCAATCTAAGACACTTGTTATAATAAATATTTTGATTCAATTGCTTGACTTTTTTCCTCTAAAGGCAACATTCCCATTGAAATTTCTTATCGAGATTGTTATGATATTCATATTGTAAAACCGAAAATAATATTCTCGCGTCCTCCACTTTTATCAATAAAAATTAGTCATTCAATTGTAGACAACTCTTCTTGCTATATTTGGGTTATCTTTTGCTTCCAGGATTTGCTACTCTTTTTAATGAAAACTATTTTACACCATAGTAATAATTTGTTAATATTTCCCTCTTTGGTGAAATTTAACATTGTTATTTTAATAATTAAAATATCGCATTGTGTCGTAATGTGCTTATTTTTTAATAGTTTGCTTCAAATTCTCAAAATTATCTCTAACTCGCACTCTGACAATATATATATATACTGTTAATAGAGTAATAAAAACTTCTAAAAAGCATAAAAACTCATAAAAAACACTCAGAGTGCAATATAAAAAGGTTCACATAAACTTTCACACTAAAAACCGTAAAATTGAACACTAAAATCACACTATATTTCGAGCTGTGGCTCTTGGTCACGTGATGAAAATGAACTGAGCTCTGGCAGGCAGCTTCTATCGTTGTGAGGCATAGAGATGTGACGTGGCAGCAAAACTGCCAACTTTGGCTGAACAATATATATATATATATATATATATATATATATATATATATATATACATCTTTTCGCTGTTTATAAATCTTCAATCTAATCATGGGGAATACCTTGAATACGGTTTCAAAAGTACTTAGCTCATGACCTGCAAAAGGCCATGGATGGCCGAGGTCATTAAGGCGCGGACTCGTGAGCGGGATATCTGGAATTCGATTCCTGCCTGGAACGTCATTCTTGACAGTTTTTTTTTTTTTTTTTCAGTTTTCCTCAGTCCTCATAAATGGCAAATGCCCGGGAGGTACCCTAAAAGCTAGGCCTGGAATGTTTCCTTCCTTAAAAAAAAAAAAAATCCTTTCCCAATTTATTATTTCACCTCACGTATCATCTGTGTCCACCGACTGTGATGCCTCAATAGTAAAAACTGGTGTTAAACACTATAAAAATGATTATAATATATTACACATTTTATTTCATATTATTTCAAAATCTCTCATTAAGTCCATTACCTCTTAATTAGATTTTAAACCTCAGCAGTTAAAATAAATTGTCCTCTCTTCGATTTGTTACAAATATCTGAATTTTAAGTGTTGCTGCTTAATGCTGTTCTTCTAGCCATTTGTCTTTTCTTGAAACTATCTGTTGCACCATGTTTACTTACATGGCAGTAATACAAAGGTTACTTCTCTCTCTCTGTCTCTGTCTCTCTAATGCTAATCGTTTTAGACTGCACTGTTTCGTTTTTCTGACTCGCTTTTGTACGAAAGCACAAGAAATAGCAACAAAATTTAAAAATGAATCCAAGTAAAAGACAATCTGTGGTCACCGTAAGTCAGACATTTGTTTCGCAAACATCGTATGTACATAAATCTTTCCTGGCGTATTAATTGTGCATGTGACTGTGGTTTAATAAGTAACATGGTTTCATTTAAAAGAAAACAAGTTCAGTCTTGCAAAGTACTTTAGCCCTAAGTACTTGCAGTTCAACGCACTTGCTTCAAAATTTCTCCAGGTTTGGACTCCCTCTTGCAATTGAATTTCCTCGAGACCCTCAAAACACTCGTTTATCTTCTATACGACTTCTTCGTTTGACTTAAATTTGTGTCTAACCAGGAAAATGTTGAGCTTCAAGAGCAGGTTGTAATCCGAGGAACGAGATCAAGGGAATAGAGTGGATGCGGAAGAATTTCCAATCGTGTTTCGGTCAATTTGTCCTGAGCGATGAGGCATGAATGCACCAGGGTTAAGCACTTCTTTTTTGTCATTCCCAGATATTTTTCCGCGATTGCTTTATGCAGCCTTTCCAAAAGTGATGCGTAACATTTATCATTCCCTTCTCTAAGAATAAATCAAAATAAATCCTTTTACGTACCCATAATTTCAAGCTTAACATTTGGAACTCCAGGATGTGGTGCGTCTTTGATCCTTGTTCTGCCACGCTGAACTCATTCACACAAAGTCGAATAGTTTAATAAGAAAGGCATGTGTCACCTAATGAAAGCAATTATTGCTGCTTTCTTTGCTAGAAAAAAGAATTTTATCACCCCACGAATTAAAATCTTATGTAATTTTCACTGCAACACATAACGCTTGTGTTTAAAGAACCTCCGACCCCTCATCTTTCAAGCGGATGGGACGCGTTTTGCCTTTTTCGGAGTTCGATCGCCTTGTGCGGTCCACTGTTTAGACTGCTGTTTCGCTTCTGGTTTATAATTATGAATCCACGTTCCGTCCATAGTCACAAAAAGCCGTAAAAATCGGTTGAATTCTCCTAAAACCTTTCCAGTTCGCAAGATTGCCATGGGTGGCCAAGGTCATTAAACCGCGGACTTGTGAGCGGGAGGTCTGGGGTTCGAATCCCACCAGGACCCTCCTTCCTGATCGAGGTTTCTTCCAGGTTTTCCTCAGTCCTCATAAATGGTAAATGCCGGGGAGGTACCCTAAATTTAGGCCTGGATCGTTTCCATCTTTAAAAAATCTTTTCCCTATATATCATGTTATCTCATGTATCATCAGTGTCCATCACCTGTGGTGCCTCTGTAGTAAAAATGGGAGTTAAACACTTCAAAAATAAAATTTAAAAAAAAAAACGATTTTCGCAAGCGAATTTGCCTTTGCTCCGTAGCGAGCAGACACGGCACTCAGAGCCCATGGGCTCGGCTAACTCTCGCACTTTCACTAGTCTGTTAGCCGGAACAATGTCTTGGACTTTATCGACTGCGAAACAATGATTTATTTGCAAGCATAGAATATTAATACACAGTAAGGAAATGTAGTACCACATAGATAAATGTTGCTATTGCTCTTTATCAGTATGCAAACAAGTCGTTTATCAAGCCCACTCTCGTATGTTGTAGCACGGGACACAGGTATACCATAACAGGTTCACCCATTTACTTCATTACCACCATCAGCCAAAGAATATTTTTGTAAATCGACTCTTCTAGGCTCCGTTATTAATATCGAACTGTACTGGAGTCAAAAGAGCTTTACCTCGCTTCAAAGAGCAAATATCAGGTCACATTTTGGAATTCGGGTTCATTAAAACCCATTTCTTGGTCATAACCACTTGGTCCGTAGTCTAAAAATAAGTTAATGGGCCTAGTATGTCAATAATAAATGAATTCAAAGTGTAAATAAATTAATATATAAATTGCCCTGACTATTCATATGCCTGGCATACGTCGCTTTCAAACCTACAGTTTACTGTTCCATTCCCGCCTCCACGCCCTCTCTTTCGGTTTCAAGATACTCGTGATCATTGATAAATAGTTTAATTTACTTTATTTCAAATGTATATTCAGTTCTTCTAAAGCACAGCCTATTCTTATTTTATTATATTTGCGTCTTTCATTTCTTAAACCGGTTGTCTCATTCAGGTTTCTGCCCACCTAGAAAAAATAAAATAAAAATAATCCCTTTTTGAAGCAGAAGTACCGCGGAAAGAGAATACTAAAGATGTCCCAAATTATTGGCGGACTCCATCACGATTCATATTTGGTAAATTACGATGTGCAGACTTGCTGTACTAACCAGGCATAGTATCTCTCCATTTGTATTGGCGCCGAAGCACTTCCTTATACATAATAACAGTGACCGCCGAGTACGTTACTTCAAGATAACAAATCAAAGCGTGGATTCAAGTAGTATTTGTGCAAACATAGCATTTGCATAACGAGCAGAGATTACGCCTGCTGCTGCGAATCGTGACGGATCCGCGAGGAATATCAACTAGCGAATACCACGCAGCAGGAAGACAGGAATAGCTTCCAGATATTCACGGTTTGTTACCAGTGCAGAGAAAGTGATGCATAAAATATCCTCAGACAATGAACTCAGCAAGTTAGTGTCCTGACTTTAACTATGAGAAACTGTTTAACTAACAATAAGAAGAAGCCCAAAAAGTTATTAATTACAATTGACAATGATAACAGCAAAACTAACAGAAGTTCGTTAGGGAGTTGCGTATACTAAGCGAATTCCTCGCCAAGTTGAAGAATTTTAATAAGAATATAAAATCCAAATTAGACTATATTAATTAATAGAATGAATTAAGTTATTGTATCACTATATGGTATTAGGAGAACAAAATTAAATTTCTTACAATCTATAAGTATTACAAGAGAAACCACATTTTATTATTATTATTATTATTATTATTATTATTATTGTTGTTGTTGTTGTTGTTGCTGTTGCTGCTGTTGATTAAACCAGAACGTTCCGAAGGAATATAGGTGCTATTGCAGTTGTACCCATGAAACTATTTTTGAAAATTTTCTTCAAATTCCTTTAAATCCCCGTCCTATTCACTAGACACCGAAAATAACAATGAAAAATGTGTGTGTGCGTGCGTGTGTGTGAGAGAGAAACGTTCAACACATCCTTTTTACACCACCAGTTAACAGCTTACTTTTAGAATGTTAAGTTTAACTTCACAACATTAGTATTTCATGCATATCACATATCACAGAATGGCATTCTGCCAAACTAAAAACAAATGATCGCTTTAATATAAACAAAAGTGTTTTTATTACACCTGTGCAGCGCTTGTTTAAAAACAAAATGCATAGTTTGTTTTGCTAAATTTAAATGAATTCAGGAGGTGACGCAAGAAAAGAAAAGAAAAATAATTATAATTCAAATATTCCTGGCGTTATGTTCCATAGTGTGCTTCGGTCTCCAGCAAATCACTAGAATGTCAATGTAGTCATTTGTTTACATCAAGTTTGTTTCTAAGGCTGAATAAATAGGTAATTAATAAATAATTTGCACCTTAACATTACTAGCTGCATGATATATACCGAGGGTGCCAAAAAATGTATACACACTTTCACAGTACATATTTATTTAATACATTTCAAAGTTGGACCGAAAAACAACAGTTATGTGTAGCTATGATGTTCTGCAGATTGACTCACATACATTTGATAGCGTTGCTACGTGACGTAAATCAACAATGAACAAATGAAGTCAATATTATCGTATGATATTCTGTAAACAAATGTGACTAACATTACTATATGCTACGACAAAATGGAGCCAAGGTTGTTAATATAACTGGAATTTATGTTTGGTGACGGTTGTCTTCTAGGAGTCTAATTTGACAACTCTTTTTTAAAGGAACAGTAACTGACCCACTGTACCTGAACATGATAAGCACATTCGTCCTACCTGTCATTCATACGCTCTGTGGAAATGAGGAATTTTAATTCCAATAGGATGGTGCACCACCACATTGCCACAGAGATGTTCGTGCATACCTTGATGACAATCTTCCAAGGCACTGGATAGGACGACGAGGTCCGATTGAGTTTCCACCGCGTTCTCCGGCTCTAACACCGTTAGACTTTTACCTACGAGGAACTCTTAAGGAAGTTTGATACCGTAGAAAACCAGCTACACTGGCAGCACTTCGGGAAGAAATTGAAACGGCGTGTGCTGCAATCGCTGAGGACAATATCAGTAGTCCAATGTATTCAGAAGCGTATCGACGCCGGTGGTGGATATTTTGAGCAACTGTTGTAACTGTAAAAGTCTAAGATGATTAGTGCTCATCATTTTCTGTTTGTGTGAATTCAGTTTTGTTATGTTAACACAGTTTTTTTCTTTGCTTGAAGTATGAAAACGTTTTTGGCACATGTATACATATGTGCTATTCACTATATATTAAATTTATTGAAATGTCAAATATTATCTCTTCCGGTTTATGTCCTTCAAAGTGGATTTTCATAACAATTAATAAATTATTGGGTTTAAAAAAACCACCTTCACATAAACATGTGTCTGTTAAACCTATTTATATAACTGTTTTTTCAATTAATACTAATTTATTAATTCAATGGGTTCCGATTTCATATGGGTTAGGTCCTGTGCAGTAAGTGAAAAGTGATAAGGAAACGGTGAACAGAGATCTTATGAGTTTTAAGTGGAAGAATGATATTTCCGCACAAACACAGTACTGGTCTTGATCAAAAATTAAAAGGAGCACCATGAGCGTAAGTGAACATAACCAAAAGCGGCATTAACATTTTTTTTAAAAAAATATATGACAAGTTTCAACAACAAGATAAATTGAATAAAGATCAATGACATTCTAACTTAATCTACCTTAAATGAATGAAAACTGTTTTATTTTACAATTCCTTTAAAACCATTCACTTGCCTTTGAAGCAGCACATATTTGCCAGAGATACGCCGTTAAAGATTTGGGACAAACAACAGGATAATTGTAATATTATACGCGAGTAGTGTGTAAGGATAGTGGATTAGGTGATAGGAGTGTACGGAGGAGGGCTAAGATTCGCTTGAGGGATATGGACAGATATCGGACAACTGCGCGAATCAGGAAGATTATTTCGCTGGAAGTATATGTGAAAGGGGAATGAGACAGCACAAATTAACTGGGGCCAAACTCAATAGACAGGGTCTCCGTGGCTCATACTAGTGACTTGGCTGATGTTGGTCAGTGATGAAAATGGGTTGAGAATTTTATCATCTTAAGGAGCAGGAATCGTGGATACATATACTGACTGAATGTAAAGATGCAGAACAACAGGGCGAGAGTATCTACCATGAACTTTCACCGGATCAAACAGAGGGAAATGGACAAGCCGGCTGTCGGGTAAGAAGAAAAAAAAAAAATTAGTAAATTTCTGATGAAAGTGAAACTGAAAAGGTGTGGAAACAAATTGAGTGAATCACTTTTTATTTTATGTGAAATATATTTTGTGTTATATTTTGGTATAAACATCTAATATCTTGTATTACATCAAACAGATCTAGTGTATTATAAAAGCACATCCGTTCCGTTGGATCCCTGCATCTGTCGAAGCTATATTGTCACGGTGTCATTGGAATAAAAGCTAGTTTAAGGTTTTGCTAAACATATAATCATTATTTCATTTTACAATGTATAGATAAATGGTAAAAATGTACTTTGCCATAATTTCCAAAAATTCTATACACAATTTCTAGTGGAAAAACAAATACTCCTTTGGCTTACACTCGTCTGTGTGTATACTGCAGTTCATTGTATACTGTTACGCTCATCATTTTGAAACGAACGAATAAAAAAGAAATATCGGGTAACGCATAAGACAGGTGTCTAGTTATAGCAGACAACAAGGTATTTAGAAGTTTGACGAGAGTTGACAAGGCACACGGAAGCTTGTTTTACGTGCATGTGCGTGTTTCGTGAGCTCCACCCCGCTATGGAGGCTGCTATGGGTGAATGACAGCAGTTCCAACCGTTACGTCATAACTGTATGCTGTCACTTCGTTCTCATCTACTGCAGATGCACTTGCTGCTTTTGTAATCTGAAGCCGCCCAATAGCTGGGTCAGATTGCGTGGTGCAACAACCTCTCCCTTCAGTGGCGCTCTATGCTGCGTGCACAGCCCCAGATAGCATTTTTGGCATCCCGTTATAACAGGCTATACCTAACATTACAGAGTGTATTATCAGTTAGGAAATTAGGAAATATCACAGGTATTACAAGGAGTGATATCTAAATTAGCATACATTTAGTTATATAAATTGTTCTATATGTGTACGAGTACTGTCAACTTTACTGTCAATGTTGTGATTGTAATATTGTCGCTATAACTTCATGTAATCATTGTTATTAGATTGGTAGAGCGGAGGAGAAGGTCTAATGGGCTTAGCTCTGCCAGAATAAATGAATAGAAACACAAAGCGCTTGTTCGGACGGGGATTTGCTTGGCACCGGGAAGGCGGAGTTGGAATTCATAGTCCCTTAAATTCAAGCGCCTAGATTTCCACAGCATACCAGTTTTTTGGTCACACAATGACATTTCGTGTTCAAGACCGGGATTTTATGCATTCTATTATGTATTGTTTTGTGTCGCTATATGGTCATGAAAATAATAATAATAATAATAATAATAATAATAATAATAATAATAATAATAATAATAATAATAATAATAATAATGTGGGTTAGTAGAGCGAGTTTTTTTTTTTTTTTGAGTAGTGTTTAACGCCCGTTTTTACTACTGAGGCACCACAGACGGTGAACACTGATGATACATGAGATGAAAGTATAAATTGGGAAAGGGTTTTTTTAAAAGGAAGGAAACGTTCCATGCCCAAGTTTAGGGTACCTCCCCGGCATTTGCCATTTATGAAGGACTGAGGAAAACCTGGAAAAAATCCCAGTCAGGGAGGACGGTCCTGGCGGGATTCGAACCCCTGACCTCCCGCTCACGAGTCCGCGCCTTAATGACCTCGACCACTGTGGTGGTCAATAGAGCGAACATTAACATTATTCCAAAATCTAATTGCAGAAATTAACTCTACACACATTATCGCGTGATTGCAATTCCTGAATTACAGTTATCTGATAGGGTTTTAATTTTAAACGTTTAGTGGCATTCCAAATCGAAACTTGCGAAATTCCTGAGCCCTTGCAAGCTTTCTCAGAGATTTCTTTGGATTTTGTTGTAACTTTTCTCCGATGCCATCGAGTTTTTCCTCTGTAAAAACACGGAGTTTTACTTTCGGTTTCTAATCAAGAATAGATCCCGTTTCTCTAAATCTATTCACAAGATTACGAGCCATTTTTCTATAAGGCGCATAAACGTAGGGAATCTGTCCATATATCGCTGTCTCGCTATTTACACGAGTTTGTTGTCACATAGGAACCATACATCAAGATTCTTTTAGGCCTTATTACAGCACTAACATACTATAACACTAAAACACCAGGTCTCACAATATTCAACTCTTGTAAAGCACCAAGACTTCGCATCAACATACGGATAGGCGGGAAAGTGGATGGAGGAACGGAACCGGTTAGAAGCAGAGCAGGCAAATTCCCGTTAAGCAGCCGCACGCTCGCATTATAGCTGTATTGAAACAAGCGCAGTTTTCAGGGTAAACAAAGCATGTTAATGTTCTGGGAATAAAGAGAAACAGTACACAAACCAGGCAATACTTCAGGTACCACATGTTCTTCCAAACAGTTTCTCATTGCCTGTCTTATGCCGATCTGATTTACGAGTTTTCAATGTCTATCAATATGGGACACTTTCTATTTATAAATTAACCACTATATAGTTGGTGGTTCAACTAGAAGCCTGTGTCATAAGTATTTGTAGCATTATGAGCTGCCGCTTAAGGAACAAACCTCTCATATAGAGAAAGTTTAGGGAGGTATCCGAGGTATATAGAATCATATAAGAGAGGACCGTGGTTCTGTACTTGGTTAGAGCGTCAGCCTGAAAGGCTGAAGATCCGTGGTTCTATCCCGAATTTTTTAATTGATCCATTTCTTACCTATGCCGTATACATAGATAGTATGAAGGAAAAAAATCGATATTATAAAACGTTGCTGAAAGACACACTAAAGAAGTTGAAGGGAAAACTAAAATATTAACTGGAAAATGCGTACAAAAAGTTTGAAAATAGTACTGACTTGCACGTTTTCTTTTTTCTTTTTGCTTCTTCTCTACCATTTGTGCTTCATTGTTTTATGACTTTTTTTTATAAATTATTTTCTCACCATAAGTTACATCAGTGCAACATCATTGTTGCATTAAGGGAGACGTTTTTATATTTTATCACACAACAATGTCTGTACTTACTTGAAGAGATTTTCTGCTCCTGCTCGAAGCCGGAGTTCCTTGTTGATCTCCTGGTTCAGCTTGGAGCGTTTGTTTTGAAGCTTTCCACGACATGTTGCTACTCTCGGATCTGAACCCTAAAATAAAATAAACAATAACATTCAGTTTAGTTCATTTCACATTCCGGGTTTTTTATAATACATGACTTATTCAAGTAAGAGGTGAAGTATGTGAAATATATTAGCACATATTAATACATTTATGCTTATCAAGACTTAAAAATTAATTAAAATTTCACATCAACAGAAACCGTATATGAAAATACAAGCAAAATTTCAGTGATAATTGAATAACATAAATAAGTATACATCGTTTAGGCGTAGGTAATACTGTATTAATAGAATCAAAAGATATTTACTGCTTGTATAAATAGTGTAAAATTACCTTTGTGATTTTTATACTCGTACACATTGCATTATTTTTTAGAATATTTTTCTACTATATCGTACATGAAGGCTGGTTTTCTGACGTTGTTTCCAGATAATACTATATATTTTTACATAACTTCTAGAGTATATACACAGGTATTGTGTTCTTTGAAAAATGGCTTAGATATCAGCTACTAAAATAAAACACTACATAGCACAACTTTACAAAAATGCTTTATTTTCCGGGGTATGTAGAATTAGAGGAGAGAAGTTCGTGGTTCCGTGCTGGAAGAGGTGTTTTCAAGGAAATGTTTGCACCAGCAGAATCTTCCCAGACAAGCAATTTATTGGCAAACATATTGGATATATTGTAATACCAGGTCTTTTCAACACTGAATAGCAAATTTAATGTGTCGGTTCTGAAACCATTAATACACAAGTTCCTACCAGAGATGATCACAAGCAACTGGTGGTAAATATTGCCAATCTTCTAGTTCTAGACTCAATATGACGTCATGCCGTTACTACAGATATGTTCTCGTGTATATACTGCTGCATTTCAGCAACTCGTTTATGAATGTTTGAATTTGCTGCAAACAAGCAAAGCTCATTTTGGGATATTGCATGCAAGATTTTGAACTATAATACAACGAACAGTCTAAGCCTCTAAGGTAAACAAAGGATAAGGAAGATATAATTGCTAACATTAAATCGCAGAGCAATGATTATAGATCAATCTTCTATTTTCAAATCGTTTGCTTTCCTATCCTATAAACAATCCATAGGATTTAACATTGGAACGTTTCGTTCCATTATTAGCAAGAAAACTGGTTCGACAGACAGAACAGTTCCATCGATCGGCTAACTTGTTCCAAGTCCTCTTATTTAAAGGAGGTTGAACCGGATTTAGGTTCGTCATGGTAATTTCATGGAAAATACCGAAAGTAATAGCAGAGAATTTTTTGCACATGGAGGCAGTACGTACGTGTTTCAACACTATTTTCTACTCCATTACAAAGAAAAGCGAAATTCTTGCACGTTGGCAAAGCTCTGTTTTTACAATAACTCATCGAATTACATTTCTTTACATGCAAAAATAAAAAATAACTCTTTGGTGCATTCAAACGAGGGAAGATTTTCATAACTGTCAAGTTTAAACGCCAAACAATTATAGAAAAGCCACAGTAAATGTATTGATCTTAAAGCACAAATTCTGCACGGGTTACATTCCTGTGCACAATTGTACGCCAATTATTACAGTTTATTTTGTAAAAATGGATTTTGAACTAGCTTTTGGTTTTACGAGTATATATCTTTACTTCGTTTGTACTAAACATTCATAATTTATGCCTTGACTTATTTTGTTTCATCCCTTAAGCTAATAAAGCACATCCAGGCGCTTTATTAATGTCAAAATCTACCTAGTATGTTTGATATTGTCTCCAAGATAGGTCGATTATCGAACTCATTTAACAGACTGAAAGATTTCGTTTAAACATATAGACTGCATATCCTTCTCGGAAACTCTCGGAACCTCATCATCCGAGTTAACCTGGTCAAGAAGTTACCTCTCTCTCTCTCTAAGCTAACATAGTACAATAAGCTTTTAAGTGACTGCATTCCTATCATTTATCATGTCCACATATGACTTCAGTAAACATTTTTTCAGTTTAAGAAACTTAGTTGAAACGTCATGTAATGTTGTAGTGTCTTCGGTTTTGGATCTTCGATAAACAAAATCGTAACATGTTAACATGAATATAAAATAATTAAATTTAAACCGTCTACAAAAAGAAGAGGGTGAATCGTCTCTAGTAAGTGTATGTAGCGTAGGACGATATCAAACGAACGCAAAAAAATCCAAACTTGACTTGCAAGGGTGCTAAGGAAAATTTATCAGGGAGGCAAATGTGTATTTCAATGTCACCTCTAGGATCCATTATCTGAACTACAGCTGGTTCCAACTAATTCGTATAATGGACACTCTACTGTATTTTGTAACGAATGTAGTTCTCAATTTCTAAACTCTCTTTTCTAAAGCTGCCCAATACTCTAAAGGGTGATGTAGAACGGCACACTTTAGTACTAACAAAAACTGTGAGGTTCATGTGAATCACAGGCGTTTGGAAAGCGTAGGAAGACGGGTTCTGCATTCTCCTAATTAACACAGTTAAGTAAAAACAATTAAACCAAATGAGTAATTACGTGGATAAAGAGACTGTACTGCATAAGCAAAATAAGCTATGACCGGCTTTCGCTTGCCAGTTTATCAATAAGTCAAGCGAGTTCTAATCTCCCTGTGCTTAAAGCGAATGTTTCCGGTCTTTGTTAAATAATAAAAAAGAATGGAAAACGTAAAACTTGAAAGAGGTAGGTGGCTGAGTTAGTGCCCCGTTCAGGACGGAAATCGCACTCCGCTGTTCTTTCATGACGAAAGCTCTTGAGGGGGCTGACAAAGGCTGAGTAACAAATACAAAGCCCAAAATATATTGGTCGGGTTCTTCCCAGAAAACGCTAATAAACTGTGGTTAAAAATGTCTAAGAAAGGAAAACGCCATTAAAAATCCTGGTTTTCATCTTTAGAGAACATACCTCAATATATGTACAAAGTTTGTAGTCGCAACACCACTGCACGCAGCATCCATACATTACACGTATTGTAAACAAGAGAGTATCTTATCCAACTAAGGCTGAGATTCGTCTGCATTCCATTAAGTTCTTGCACAATATGTGCCTTAGAAATCCAGATGTACAAAGTTAGTAACATTAATAATGTGTATATAGTCATTTAAAAATGTTGTAAAGCATATAATACTCGTAATCTCCTTATATCAAAATTATTTAAGTTGCAATAGAAATAACAAATGATCAATAGATTTAAATCAATCCCATATACTACACAGTGATTCATTTTTTAATATTATATATGATTCATTTGTAAATTCAATTTAATAAATCTTGTTGCATAGACATTCTGTAAAATCAGGCAGCATTTCCCATGTTATCCTATTTAAAGTATTTGGAGAGCATTATATTTTCTGATGTACTGATAACAAGATACATTTTCAAATAAGCCTATACACTTTTGTCTAGTGTTCATAGTCGGTCCTGGTGGTGTAGTGGTAACCATACTTGCCTTCTAAACCCAGATCGCGGGTTCAAACCCGGTCAGGATCGATGGATTTTTTCGGGCTTAAAAATCCTAAGTATGGTTTCCTTCGGAAGGGAAGTAAAGCCGCGGTTCCGTGTCGTACATTTACGGCACATAAAGAACCTCCAACCTCAAAGAAGAGGCCTCTGAGCAAAATTTGTCGGCTGTTTCACGCCCTGGTTTGAATGGGACGCTGATGACCTGAGATGTTAAAGAGCGTCCGTAAATAAACCAAATCAAAGAAAAAATCTAGTGCTCATGTTAAGTATTTGCGTATTTTAATGAATTGATTTGGATTTTTAATGCAAAAGCTCATAAGAGAAAGTATGTATCCGCAAAAAACTAAACATTTCAGTTTTCGAAATGCACCTATTTTTGAATATATGTACCATATATTACTCGTGTTGCTTTCTTTTGTAATATAAAATCGATTTTGTTTTCAGCTAAGTTTCCCTAGAATATTAAACCATTTTCATAATTGAAGAAAAATGTGCATAACAGGTGCTTTGAGGATGACTTCAGATCTAATATGATAACAATAGCGAAGCGTCTTGCGTCTCCCGCGTTTGGCAGATTTGGCATGCACGACAATATGATTCGGTTTAGTTCGCACAATTTAGAACTAAAATTATAGATTATTGGGGGAAATATAATAATTGTGAAATTTTCAGTATTGTAAACTCTACACAGAGCATAATTTTAGTAGGAGATTAAAATATAAGGGTAAAAATCTAACCACAGGAATATTTGAATATAAATAATAACATAAAACAGGGGAAATTTTTATTATGCTATTGTTAGAAAATAATGAACATTTTTCTTTCTCTCCCACAAGGACATGCATAAGATTACTGGAGCTAAGAAGCAGTCAAATTATAATAGATATTATAATTGCAAACATGAGGATAACTCTCGTTATGGATGACAGGGGTGTTTTAGAGTTAAACATGCTCAAAGAGACTATTTTCTAGTGGTTTCAAATGTAAATAAACGCGTGTAAAATATAAGTATGCAACGCCCCTTAACAATAATACTAACTTGAATGGAAAACACTTAAGAAGCAACTGATAAGAGAATATACGATAAAGAAAAGATGTGGAATCGAGGTATTGCAGACCGCAGTGAACACTAAGAGAAAGTTCATTTTAAGTTTTTATAAGACAAATCCACGAAAAGCAAAATGAATATAAAAATACAGAAGCAAGAAAGTTACGGTGAATAAATTTTTTAAAAAATACATTTAGGTGAGCTTTGCTCTTCGTTAAGCTGAAAAGCATGCATTTAACGTTTTAAAATTACTGAATACCCAATAAAAACATAAATTTCAATCAAATCCAATAACAGATAAAAATATATAGACAAAACTTGGGGAAAAAAGATTCAAGAAATAACAAAAAGAAAGACATTTGTAGCTTTGAGTAAAATAATGAAAAGCAGACCCTGACTTAAGAAGAAAACCTCTCCTGGCATCGATAATAAAAATATTAAACTTGCAACGCAGCAATGAGGTATCCACTTACTAACATAACAAGAAAATGTGGACTTGTGAGCATGTCCTGCAAGACTGCAGGACATTTAACAAAAATATGAAATAATTGTAGAACGTGCGGAGGAATTAGAATTTTGGTGACATAGAACAAAATGTATGCAAAAATAAACAAACATGGTTTAGTAAAGAAAACTTCAAATTTGCCTACGTATTTCCTTAAAAGAAAATAAATATATATTCTCCAAAAGCATTTATTACTATACATAAAGCATTGTTGAAAGTGCTATTTTCTTTCAATTAAATAGAGTAATATGTAGCTTATAGTACTAAAACAGATACAAACAGATAAAAATAATGGAGGTTGGAAACAGAGTGCCCATTCTTTCCTACACTGAATCAGCCATTGAAACATGACTGAGTATTTTAAATTATTTTATTTTTAGTGGAATGAAAAAGAAGGATTTGCTTAATGGCAGACCAGGGCCTTATTAAGCAAAATTACTTTTAAAAATTACAAGCAATGAAACAAAAAAAAAAAAAAAAACATTTAAACAGACTGACCACAAGTTGTAACAAGACGGTTAAAGATTAAAGAATTACTGAGCAAGAAAATATATTTATATATTTCGGATGTACGAGAAATATTAGGAAATATGGACAAAAATTACATGTTAGAAAGAACCTCCTGACACCACGAATACAAGAGTATTGCTGTAGATCCTTTGGACAGAATAGAGAAAAGGCGCATTCCGAATAAAACATTCTAATACATTACACAGGGAGAAAAATATCGGCAGCTCTAGCGCGGACGGAAGGCGCCAATAACGTACGATTATTTCCACACCAATGGGCGCAATAGTTTTAGAATATTTTAGTTCTTAAAGCAAATAAATATACCTGCAAGGTTCCGCATTCTCTGTGATGACGAGAAAAGCAAATGATAATCCTCGTAGAAGAACAGCTGGGTGTCGGAGACCAGATAATGACTATGAAAACCGGTAAGAAACGAGATTAATTTTCTATTGTCCATCTGGTTTGGCAAGTCCCTTAAAATATAACTTAAGATTAAATCAAGATTATGATTACATCGTTACTGCTACCTTTTACCAAACGGAACAAAAAGACACACCCGCCATTTTACGATCCTTGCCAATTTACAAGTTTCACTTCCAGTGCAACTCTTGAGGACGGAAGAAAGTTTGTGTGAAAGTAGCTATCGGAAGCAGGCTACGCAGTTAAACCGAAAAATGCAAAGTGCCTGCAGACAGTCCTTCCTTACCGCTATACCGGAAGACAAGGTTTGAACATCTGTCTATGTAAATGGGAGAGCGTCAGTCACAAAATGGACAAAATCTTGTAAAAAATATTTTTCTTCCAATTTTTATCTCCGGTTAAATATTAAACTTCTCTGATCAACGAATATGCTGGATATGTAACATTTAACTTTGTTATTTCTCTCACATAAAAGATGAAATGGTTGCTCCGATTTCAGAGACCTAGCAGACAGAATGGTGTGGCAAGGAAACTGCCTTTGTATTTGATGAAATTAAAAATGATATACAAAGGGGGTCTATAACATAAACAAAAAGCACTTAATGAACTATATAAAAGATGTTATATATCTTGTTTCAAAACAATGCAAAATCTAAATGATTTTACTATTCGGAAATGCCTATTATATCCCTTTAGAGCAAGGACATCATAGAGAATTACAAGGAGGTTAAGGAAAAGCAACCCCTGATTAGGAAAGGCCACTCAGAACTTTAATCGATCTGACCATCTTCATTTTTACTTACTGCCAAAAAGTTCAGGTCGTTGCCCATGTACTTCTTTGTCTCCCAGCATTGTGGTTGGCATTACTCTGCACACGCCAATCTTATGAAACCGCCCCCATTGCTGAATTCTATTTGATGGATTCCTGGCATCGGTTTTTGCTGCAGTCTGATACCAAAAGTGCTTTTCCCTCCTTCTTTGGTATAGTTCTAACATGTGTTCACTGACAAGTTTGGGCATCACAGTGTTATCTTTTTACATTGATGTCATAGTTTTTCATTCTTTCTTTTTCTCTTCTTTCCCCTCATAATGTTAATTTAAGACTTCAAAGCAGTGACTGTTTCCCTTAAATCTCTTCAGGCAATATCATTAAAACAAAAATATGGCCAAGTTATTTGTACTTCTTTTTTATTATTGATCACTGCATCAACATGTGTGCAGTTGGTAAGAGTAAGAACGAGATTTTTATGAAAATGCACATTATTTTCCTATAATTAAAAAATCATATGCTGGCATTCGTAGAATTTGTTACACTTTTCAGCATAGATTTATGAATAAATGCATATTTTGTTAATTACAACACTATTATTTTAACCTCTTGGAGTATATATATAGTCTAGCTTCTTGCCATTGAAGACCTCGCAGTAGTTCGAAATATAGCAATTTCAAGTGTGACTCTTTCTCTGTGTTTTATCTTTATCTACTTTTATTATTAGTGTTAATTTGTTACATAGTTAATAGTGTTTCTTTATTTTTATTTTTCATTATTATAATATATATAAACTGGAAAAGCAGGAAAGGATAAAATATTAAGAATAAAATATTAAGAAAAAATTACAGATTAGTAATAGCTATATTTCGAACTGCTTGAGTTCTTGCCATAGAAGAACTCATGCAGTTCGAAATATAGCCATTACTAATCTGTGACTTTTTCTTCGTGTTTTATTCTTTTCTGCTTTTTTAAGTATTGTTATTTTAGTTACATTGTTGATAGTGTTACATTATTTTTCATTTATATATATATATATATATATATATATATATATAAATTAACAGTAATAATAAAAGTAGATGAGGATAAAACACTTAGATAAAGACACACTTGAAATTGCAAATTAAGCAAGTTCAAGTGTGACTTTATCTAAGTGTTTTATCCTTATCTACTTTTATAATTACTGTTAATTTGAACATTGTTAATAGTGTTACTTTATTTTTATTTTTAATTTATATTATATATATATATATGAGCTGGTTTTAGAAATAAGATCATAACTAGCATCTCTGAATGGATTTAAAGCATAAGGAAAGTATATCATTCGCTAATAGGTTGAATGTCACATCTGAGTCACGTTGTTTTCCAGGAGGAGTGAGTGGGGCTCCGATGAAGGGGTAAGAGAAAAAAATGAGCATCTCTTGCAAACTTTGTATCAGTTTGCTGCTGTGTTTCCAGGGTAGTAGTTTACTCAGATATGGGAATGTGAAGTCCATTGTTATACTATACATACTAAAAGTTTTACTTTGAACAAAAAATTCCTAAAACAAATATACTACTCAGTTCTTAAAAGAAAATAAAAAATTAACAACCGATGCGAACGTGTTTTATTGTTAAAAAAAAATTTGGTACTGAGAAATCTTGGAAGTGGTTCAACATTTCAACTCCGGTAAGCACAAAGGTATGCCAATAGTGTACTTGTTCAAAAATGTTTGGCGAATATTCGGGTTCATGATTTGTGTGAAATTTTCCTAGCACTTGATAATGCCCCGTGGAAATAAACATCTCTATGTAAATTCTTATTTAAAACTGCTCCAAAACATGTTCTCGAAAGTTGTTTTTCATATTTGATCAGGATTATACATTTCATAATTTCCTCTATCACAATACTCCATTTCTTGGCAAACGATAAAGAATGTGACAACGTCATTTTGCTTACGGTGTCACTAATGTTACGTTGTTATTCACTTTCTACAAATTTAATGGCCTGACTTTGTTCACGAGTGTTTTCGTGTTACAAATTTCCACACTTTATTCGAACGACCATCCACTTACCTTAGTAACCATTAGTGCTATGTCTGGTCCCCTAACAGTTTGTCTCTTGCCATAAAGCTACTGTCTTACATATGTATATAATATATAGTAACTGATGAACAGAGATTAGTGTATAATATCTTGGCAGCGTTATAACAGAAAGTATGTACAATTTGGTATACCTTCCTCTTGTCTTTCTCATTTTCTATGCCATCCAGAGAAGGAAATATGTATTATTAACCTCATAAGTTGGTTTTTGCATATTATGAAAGCACATCCCACACTTCTTCTCCTGATGTTGCGCACTTTAAGTTAAAAGGCTTACATATTTCCTATCATTTTTGTTTGTTTCATCAAGCTTGTGGTCATTTGCTTCACTATAAAAATCTTTTCTGAGTTTATTCTTTTATCTTTCGAATGTTAATTGGAATCTATACGTAATTTGAATGTTCTTTCTCATATTTATAGATCACACTTAAGATCAGTTTGTTTTTGCATCTTAATGAACGTTTTTTCTTCGAAAGCATAGGACACAAATTAAAAACCAGTTTCGTCCAAGCTCTCCAGCTGAAACTTTCATCTGAAATATCTTATTATCTGTAAAGTACCTTTGGTATCTATGATTCCAAAGCAAATGTTACCCTGTCTTCATAAAGATTAATCCAACGCGCTGAAATTTGCAGCAAACAATGTATATATTGGTTTTCATTAAAACAGCTATTACCTACATGACATTTCTCCCAGAGTCACTATGTTTCCTTAAAGTTAATTATTTTTTCTATCGTGTTAGTTCGAAAAGCGAAAGAGTAATGCAATATTAAAGAAATAGTTGCAAAATAAATCTACTCTTATAAACTAAGCTGTAATAGCCTATGACTTGTTGTTTTTATAATATATAAGAAGAATTAAACAGTTATTATTGAATAGAATAAAAAAACTAAATTGACAAACTTTGAGAGCTACACCGGACACTAAAACGTTTTTTTTTTTTTTTTTTCTGTTATATTTTCCTATGAGACATTTTCAAACCGGATGTTCTTTAGATGTAATGGCTACTCAAGGTTTGCATTTTTTAAAGAGGTTTTATTTATTGTCATTTTGACTGGGTTGGTCTTCTCGAGACGCCTGTAGATTCTTGACTGATACTAAAAGTGTAAGTCTGTAGAGATGAATTAGTGATGGCAAAAGTGAGATTGGAGTCCTTGGCGCCTTAAAGCTATGTGGCATTCGCCTTCTCGAGGCAAGGAAAAACTACAGAAAAAAACCTTACCCAAAGAGTTTGACGTGACCGGGATTCGAATAGAACCTCCGGATTAGTAGTCGCAAAAGTTACAGCCAGGCTGAGGCATTTTATCGTATTTCTTGACCCAGTGCAGTACTTGTACACTTTCAGTGAGCTAACGAACATGATTTGTATGTATTCATATCAACGATTTATTAGGAAATGGATTTGCAGAGGTGGTCTTATACGATGGCCCCCACCGATTTCCTGATTTGGCTCATGTGAGATCGAGCGCGTGACCTTGTTTACGAGACTCCCAGTTGAAACAAAAGAAGATCTGGTGGCCAGGATAGTTGTAGCAACAGGGAGCATTAAAAATAACCCTGCAGTCTTTGATCACATTAAATAGTTCATTTCCCCACGATGTAACGATTTGTGTAGGTCAACGGGGTCAATTTTGATCCTATTTTGAAAAATGAAGTGTTGTAATTGTTTTGTAGTCTGTCAAGTGAATGTATTTACCTTACTTCAGAGGTGGTATCTCACATAACAATGCCTAACAAAAAAATATGACATTAATGATGTTCCGGTAAAGATTTCATAGTTTGTCGGTTTAATTTTTTTCCCATCCTGTATAATTTGAATACTTTTTCTCAAATGCGTATTTAGACATTAATTTTAGCCCTAGTTTTTAAAACGCAATGACATTTTAATGAACGTTTTCGTATTTGTAAACAGAGAACATTAGTTAGAAATCTTCTTGGGTCTAGCTTTCTGACTGAAAAATTTACCCAGAATCTCGGGGAAAAAAAAAAAAAACCAATTTGTCATCCCAAAGCTTACGGAAAACAAATGGTTCATAAACATCAATTCATCGTCCTGAAATTTGCAGCATACCATGATATATTTTCTCGTAAGGTCACACCATTTCCTTTAAGTTAATTAAAGATTTCCTCTAACATTTATTTGAAGAGCGAAAGAGCAATGCAAGATAAAATAATTCTGATTTTATAGCCAAAGAAAAGACTTTTACAGCGTACGAGGAAAAGTAAAAATGTTACTTGTAAAATATTAACATTCATCAACAGTCAGTTGGCTCAAAATTACGCATACCACGTACCTAATTATGCAGATTCTTGAATTTCGGTTTCCCATTCCCCCCACTAATGGAAGAAATGTGCCGAAGTTGGAATGTACAATATGTAAATCTGCGAAGTTTTCAGATTATATAAATTTTAATTTTATGCTAAAAACCGACAATGGTGTTCATATGTAAATATTTAATTTTTGCAGCAGAAAAAATCAAATACGTAATTTGAAGTTGGTTTTAACAAAAGTAAATATGTGCCGTTCTACTGCAGCTGCAGTTGTCAGCTAAGATGTTTTTTTTTTTTTTTTTTTTTGTACGCAATAAATGCTTAAACTTAGTTTGTTTAATTGGGTATCTACGCAGCCGAAGGTTTAGGTCTCGCGCCTTCTATCCAGGAGAGGCGGTTTGATTTCAGCTGAAGTAAACAATATTATGATTAATAACATCTATTTAATGTGTCATTTATATTCTGAAAGTTTTAAATGCTAGCCTGTATACATAACCAAGCTTCATGTCTTTCTAAAAGTAATGCAACTATCAAGAGTAACGAAATTAGATTTTGTAAACTGCTATTACACCTTCCTCTCAGTAAGTGTTTTCTTCTGTCAAGTATCACAAAAGGGAGCACTTCCAAACGAGAAAGGAAGGACACAGATGTCACACCCACAAAAACATGAAGGTGTACTTTAATGCGCGACGGGCCAAAGACCTCAAAACGTGCCTTGTACAATAAAATGCTCAATGAAACAAGCCACTGGCCGTAATTTCAAATATTAGCATTGCAAGGATAGCTTCTCAGTTGCTGGCTATCATAATGTGCAAACTAATTATTCTTCATATGGAAACTTGTTTAGAGTGAATGTATACCATGGCAATGACATGTGCAGCATAATCACAAATAAACTCCACATTCTTGAGAAAACGTTTCAATGTAAAAAGATAATTCCAAAAATAAAACGAGTAGATAGGTTAAGAATATAGAGTTATGGAATTTTTAACAAGTCCGTTTTAAGCCTCGTTCATTGCAAAATATGTTCTAAAACAAAGTAATTTCTTTAAAGATACGAGGTTATATGTTCGTTAATGTACCCTTGTATTAATTAACTGTAAATAAATACACCGTTTTACTGTCATTGGGATCACCCCTTTTAATCTTTAAAATAGCCTTTTGCATACAGTTTTGTCTCATGGCAATATTTGTTTGAGAAAGAAGGAAGTTCTAATTAAAAAAAATCGCCTTAAGACAAAACTAATGAGTGTAAAATAATTAACGATATTTTTACTTGATTTTACTACGTTTATATAGAAAGTTTAAAAGATACACGACAATTTTTTCAGATTTGTACTCCTCACCTGTACAAAAGGAAAAGACTTTCCAATATATCGGAATTTAATATTTATTGTCTGTAAAGATACACTCTGTTGATTCCCTTTCATGCAATATTCGAAATGCATGTTACTAATACTGAACCAGTTTGCTTGTCTTCTTGCAAGATGTGCCACAAGCAGCCCGTCAAGGGATGTGTTTCATGCAAGACAGCTTTCCTACACTTTTTAGTCGTTTTGTGCGTGAATGTACTAATACGCGGCATCCTGATCATTTATTGGTTGCAGTAGACCATTGGTGGATGGCTTGGCTTTCACGCTCAGCGAGGCTAAACCCATTAAACCTATTTCTGTGAGTAATAAAGTAACACTGTGAGTGAATCCAAGAATCGTACAAGTGTTCGTAACGCAATGGTCTGCAGTATGGTGGAAGTTGAGTATTTTAAACATCACAGCCAATAAATATTAACGCCCGGCATATCAGAAACTATAAAATTCCGAACTTAAGTTTATATAATAGTATTTTCATCTCTGCATGTGAATGAAGAGTCCATTCTAAAATTTTGCCGTGTATTTTTAAAACGCCCCATACACGATTTTCCAGAACTATGAAACAAAAACAATTAAAGTACGGATTATGTTTTAATCTAATTTCATAAAAAATAATTAAATATGTTTTAAATATACAAACTATAAATGCAGAAATTAAAATATTGGGAAATGCACGGACGCCACACAAATAATGTTGAGAACAATTAAAAAGAAATATAAATTACTAAGCAGAATCAGGCTTGTCAATATAATACGAAACATTCATTTGCATTTTACTCACATTATCTAGGAGAAAAATAACTGTGTCCTTATTCAAAATATAGAGTATACATTTTTGAGAGTTTTTTTACTAAATTTCGAAAATCTTTTCATATTTTTCCGATAATTCAGTATCCTATATACCGACTGAAAAGCGAAGTGACGGTTAACTGTCTAGAATTCATTTTTACACAATATACAGTGATAACAGGTAGCTACATATTATATTTTAAATATAGACAAATATATGCCATAAATATATAAAATAAAATTTAAAGTGAAAATATTATTGAGGCGTCATTCCTTTTAATGCGTTTATCTGAAGAATTTTCCGCAATTTCGGATGTACTGCATCTGTTAATCTCTTTGAAGCTCTAGCATTAACAGCGGCGATTTTAACAGCAAAGTATAAAATGATTTTGTACTGTGCTTACGCAAGAATTTATTGTGCAGATAGCTGCTAGTAAGACATTCCATCAAACAAACTTGTCACCTACAGTAAAAACCAGTGGGAATTTCATATATTCATCAAGATACGAGCAAATTCAGAGAAAAACTTACTTTCACAGTAATGCATATGACTTAAATAATTACTTCATTTATACTGACTGTTCAATAAGAATATTTATTACATTCAAGGTGACTTGAGGAAGACGTTTATTACTTCCAAAAACGCAGAATATAGCGAATTAGTGAGTAGTTTTTTTTTCTCAATAAAATTAATATATTCTATGATTAACTGACAGGAATGATGCCTTAACTGTTGTTGATTTGGTTTATTTGCGTATGCTGCTTAACATCTCAGGTCATCAGCGTCCCATTCAATTCAAGACGTGACACGACCGATAAATTTGCTCAGAGGCCTCATCTTTCAGACTTGAGGTTCTTTTACATGCCGTAAATCTGCGACATGGGACTCGTGGCTTTTAAACGCCACGGGTGGCCGTGGTCGTTAAGGTGCGGATTCGTGAGCGGGAGATCTGGAGTTCGAATCCCACCAGGACCGTCCTCCCTGATTGAGGTTTTTTTTTCAGGTTTTCCTTAGTCCTCATAAATAGCAAATGCTAGGGAGGTATCCTAAATTTAGGCCTGGAAGGCTTCCTACCGCTAATAAAAATACTTTTCCATTTATTATTTCATTTCATGTATCACCAGTGGTGCCTCCCTAGTATAAACGGGCGTTAAGCAGTACTCATTCAACCCCCTGGCTTTACTTCTCTTCTGAAGGAAGTCATACTTAGGATTTTTACGCCTGAAAAAAATCATCTGGGATTTAAGCCGCGATCAGGATAGACACTAACTGTAAAGTATTAATGTGGAGGACAGTACACTTCAATGGCGGGCTTCTTGAAAAGTTTTCTAATTTCTATATTATATTGTTGTTGTGTGTAAATGCAACATTTAATAAACGCTATGGAACGTTGATATCTACAGTATATAATGAACCATTGTTAAAACATCGCGAATTTTTAACACGGCTGTTGACATCATGAAAGATATACCAAAATATCCATAATTTTAATATGGTGACAAATGTAAAATTGGGGAAAAGCTTTTGATGGGAATTAAATTACAGCTATGTTGGTTACACTAGAAGAGAGTAATTAGAATACGCAAAAGCCAAGAACGAAGGGCATCATAGTCCAACCCGGTTTTGTTTATTTTACCCTTTGTCGTGTTCAGCAAATGGTTGCCATTCGCTTTGATTTAAATTCTGCAGACAGCTGTTACAAGTCAACTCTTACTGACCCACGGTATTTGTACGGTTGCGGTCAGAGAGAACATTAAATCTGCTACATGCGGGTCCTCGACTTCAAAGGACCATGAAGTTACCACGTACCACAACTCTAGGTGTCTGCAGCTTGATGTATGGTTTGGGAGAAAGCATATTTAATTACATTGACAGACCCTCCATGCATACAAAGTGTCCTGCAAACCAGTCAACAGGTTTTCTAGAGTTATGAGGTTGCACCTTAAGATGTTGCTATTGCGTATTTTGAAAACCATCCAAAGAGTATTATAAACTGAATACTTTGTCGTGTTAGAATATTCCTTGCGCTCTTCTGTTATTCTTTATGACGGATTAATGATACTACTCCATGGCAACCCTGGCCATAAAATGGATTAACAGTAATGAATCTTTTACGAGAGAGAAAAACGTGTGGAAAATTCCTTATTACCGGGCACATGGTAATACGTAAATCATATGGGAGTTATTCTTAACCTTTATTATCCACTAGTAGTGGTAAATTCCTTTATTAACGTTTTAACGTGTTCTTTGCAATTGTGCCCTTTCATTCTTAAAATGTGTTTATGTTTTTAAAGTGTTTCTTCAAAGTCACGATTTTCAGCTGGTTTGATATGTCTGTGGTTCTTTTAAAGAGAAAAGAGTGGCATTGATTTTCATAGCCTCATCATTATCATCTTCATGTATTGAGACATTTCTGTCTTTAACAACTCACTTTATCAGTTCAGCGTTTAGAAGCTCTTCCAACATCTCTCTTGCACAGGGTGATTTTCTCTAGTGATAATCTTTTCAGATATGATTTCCAATTATTAAATGTCTGTCAATATTTTCATTTATTTAAATCATGAAATTCTGCAGTAATAGTTTCATTATTTCTGTGATCTAGTTTTGTGTAGCCTGCAATAATTTTGAAAATACTCATTTCATTTGTTTGTAATCTTAAAGTGCCTTAATAGTTTCATGACCCCGTTTCGCTCCCATATACTGCTTTATGGAATGTTAGCATTGTTTAATTTCGTACTTAATTACAAAGGGTTTTTTCTGATTATACCATTCATATAATTGATTCCTTTTGCGCAATATTTCCTAAGTTGTATGCAGATGTTGTTCCGAAAATTTGTAAAATATTCACTCGTTCAATTGTTTTATTTTCGATAGTTAGTTTGGATCTTGCTTTCCAATTTTGCCTTCCAAAGCCAGTTTAACTTTTTAGACAGATATTTTCATATTACTTCGGTTCTTCGTTTTGACTTTCCCCGCATGCGAATCGGGCCGACATTAAGGGACATGCAGTGCAGTTGCCCACTCCCAGTCCGCCGGGCGATCGAAGTTGAAAAAGTGCTTGCGTTTTCACAAATGAAACTTCTCCTTCCAGAGCTGTAAGGCATGGATTTCAGTAACCTTGTAGGGATGAAATTTGAGCAACTTTGTGGCAGAATGTGCTGATGTATGTATGAGTGATCCCCGCTTGTTGTGCTAACTTTACAAGAGATTTTCGTGGTGACTTTTCTAATCGAGCAGCAATATCGTTCAGCTTTTTTCTCTGTTAACACATGACTTCTGTTGTTTTGAACGTAAGCACCATTTTATAAATTGTAGAATTGTCATGTGGATGAACCTCCGGAAAACGTTCTTAAAATTCTGCATGACACTAAAGAGCTGATCTATTTCTTAAAAAGTTACAGCAAATGAAAATGCGTTGTATTTAATCTTTGAACCATGACAAACAGAGAAATGAAACGCAATACCACTATAACTCATAATTTTTCAAACCTATACGCGCACTAACCGGCCTAGTCAGCGACAATACGCCGGTACATGCAGCTATGAAATACCAGCTTCAGATTCGACCCGCGTGCGGGGAAAAACAAAATGTGCATCCTATATTTGGTGGATATTTTATATGTATATTTATTTCTATATTTATCCTTAACTTACTGGCAAGCTATGTAAATATCAAATGCACGCTACTGCTGTTACAAAGTATAACAGTTTATGAATTAGACACTGAACATATAAATAATGTGCGTTAAATATGTCCTTAAATGTTTTGGCCATCTTAAGTGTAGTCGGTCATGGTGGTGTAGTGGTAACCATACTTGTCTTCTAAACCCAAGATCGCGGGTTCGAACCTGGCCAGGATCGATGGATTTTTTCGGGCGTAAATGTTCTAAGTATGGCTTCCTTCGGAAGGGAAGTAAAGCCTTGGGTCACATTTACGGCAGGATAAAGAACCTCAAGCCTGATAGAAGAGGCCTCTGAGCAAAATTTGTCAGCCGTTTCACGCCCTGTATTGAATGGGACGCTGATGACCTGAGATGTTAAAGAGCGTCCGAAAATAAAACAAATCAACAACAACAATCTTAAGTGTAGATGAAATAAAATTTAAGGAAATATATCGGAGTGCACATGTTTGTCGTTAAAGCAGCTAAATAAGATTGTAATTACGTATTCTTTGTGTTATATGGTTTCAGACAAAACATGCATGATTACTTATTCGCCGCTTAAAAAGAAAAAGTGACTGACACGTGCTATTTATTCATAGCATTCATTATACCTGTCGTACTTCAAACCCTACAAAATGCTCGCTCCAATGATTTCCTGCTCCTCCGCTGACAGTAATATACATATGTAAATACTATAAGCATTCTTATTCGTCCTGAAAATATATCTACTGGTTTTCTTGAAGTGTATCCATAAGGTTGAAATGCATAGCCCTTCTTCTATTTCTCGTAGAAATCTCACTAGACACTGCACGGAAAGGCTCCAACTATCAACATGAACACTGCAATAATATTTAACAATAAGAAACAGTCTGATAAAAGGTCTGCCTAATCATCAAAAAATTCCAAATTGAATTGTGCAGTTTATTTTGTATGAAATTTAATATTCTCTTCTCTCCGAAGACAAACGAAAGTACTTTCTTTTGCAGGCTTTTCTGCATCGCTTCTTATTTCATCAGCGTCCAAACAACATAACGTGAAATGTATCAGTCATCAAAATAAGGCAGTAGAGCGCCTGTGATATCCAAGCAATTCCCCTCACACTTTCACTTTGCCTTAGGCAAAGGAAGGAAGAACCGAGATGCTGGTGTGTATAAATATGTCGAAGGATAAATCTTATCCTAATACACCATCATCACTTTCGCGCAACACCAAAGCGGAAATTATTATCTCTGTTGCGTAAAAAATCTCCGTTTTCGTCGCGGATTCCGCCCACCTGCAAGAACATAAGGATCCATGAGACAGAAAAACGGACGTGATTCCGTAACGCATTTTATCACTCCATCAAGCAGTTTCTTTTGTTTTCCTTTGCTAGGGAATTAATTTTGCACACTACATGACACGCTACCCACAAAAAACAAGCTTAAATATCGCTGTTTGTTTTCCAGCCGAAGTGGTTGCACAAAAATGTTTACAAGGTAATGTTGGGAGCGCGAGAGATGGCTAGCGACGTATTCGGCGAGATGAGGTCTTTATCTGCCTAGTAAAACATTACCTACTGCAAGTGCATCATCTGTTAAAATACAGTCCATTCTCATTTTGTTAACGAAAGCAGAATATTAATAGTGAACAGTTGGACATTTTAAATTACATGTTTTATTTAAGTGTTATGTGAAGTTTATTGACCTGCTAATTATATATACATACAAATAATGGATGTACAGCTATACATAGTAAAACTCGAGGAATTGAGAATATTGATAGCTGCGTGTGATGAGTCGAGGCAATAAAATTTACATTAAAGCAATCAAACTTACGTGCATTCCACTATATTGATGTTCTAGTAAGAACAAGTACCAGGGTAAGAAGAGAAGGGGTTGAAGCCGGAATTCGAATGTTTTGACAAGAATGGGATATGCTGCTGCATAGACGAATTTTATTTAGTGAGAAAGGAAGTTTCTACAAGTCCAAAAATGTTATATGGTAACAAAAAAGAAAGACCTTAAGGGTTCACTCTTCGAGATGAGAGATGAACTCAAAGAAATGAGCTACAAAATGGGGAAAAAAAACTAAAATTAAAGGAAAATATTAATTGAAAAGTCAAACAAAAATGGAATGGCGCTGTATCTGAAAGCGATACGCTGCGTAAGGGAACAGAATTGTATTAATATATATACACAATAGCACAATATTATACATAATGTATTTCTGTTTCTGTAGTTCTTGTTGCTTTCGTTACATTGTTCCAAGAGTTTGTTTTTCATTTTAATATATATGTAATAATGAGACTTGGGTGGACAACTATTTAACAATTAGGAAATGCTGGCAAAATGAAAGTCAACCAGACTTATTGACTGACCCGAATTTCGATAACCGTCTCACTGTCGTCCATGCAGGACCCAAAATGAGGTTTGTGAAGAATTCATTATTAATTTTTCAAGTAGGCAAAAGTTCGGGAGATTATCTTAGTCAAATGAATTTCAGAAAAGCCGAGTTTTGGATTAATAATCAACTTCTTTCCAGCCTCTTAGAGGAGAGTGTTGTGGTTACGGATAATGATCCGTAATATTCAGGAAAACAAACTCTTTTCCAAATACGCCGTAAAAGAAGGGGTGGAAGCACAGCTGCAAAATAACATTCCTCGTTCGTCAAGATACACGATAAAATTTAAACTCTAAATGTTGATAGACATCCTTAGATGTCAAGAAAAAGTGTTCCCATAGACGAAATATTAAAAATATATGTTATGAGGTATTAAGCTTGCCCTGTGCATGAGTGACTGAACTCCATTGAGATTGTGTGGTTCAAAGTAAAACTCTTGTTAAAAGAGGGGGGGGGGTAAGCATGCAGAAATTAACATGCAAACATGCTGAAACATACACTTGTGGGTATTTCCTAATTATATATTGGGGGAGGGGCAACCTCCCTTTGTAATATTTGTAAATGCATACGTTATCAATATTAACCACAACAGAAAGTCTGTAAATGTTCACCCCGCTGTAATTAAAAATTAAATTTCTACAACTGCTGTACATTAATAAGCAGACATGTTAATATAAAGTAACATGTTTATGATATGTAGTGAGTTGAAATGAAGTATATGAAAATTTTCATTATATTTTATTAAATCGTTATTAAGTTAGGAAATATTAATTATATAAACTTCAGCCTGTAAGTGGTCAATGTTTTCTAAACGCATCATAGCAAAGCATAGGCTCTGTGCGCTGCTCGCGAATAATGCACACTCCTCTGCGTTATCCTCTGACTAGCCATCTCTCCAGCTCCCAACAGTAGAGATCCCTATGTTCTTCCATTCTGAAATTTCAATACTGGTTAAAAGCATGATGAATCCTGTTTTCGTTCACTTAATATATTCTTCACGACATGCATCAGAATCTCCGCTAAACTATATATAGCTAACTTTATCTTCGAGAATGTTTGTTTTGATATCCACTGGAATAACTCTACAGCCTAATTCACATGCAAGATATTTTACCAACACTACCTATGGAAAATTCATAAATATCTACTTGAATTTCTACACAGTCTTCCGGTGCAGTTTTTCGACTTTCATACGAATGTACAGATTCACTCAATAGTCACTTATTAACGCTTAACCTCCATTTTATCTAGTTTAGAAACGAGAGCTGTAACTTCGCATAACTATTCAATAGAAAAAAGACCTAGCTCGGCTTCTCTTAGTAGCGAAAATGGTGAACCATATTATTTACGAGATTCCTCTCAACCTAGCCAGCCAGGTACGCGCCTGGTCGGTCTTTCCATTAGGTCGGTATTTAGCGTGTAGACCAATCCTTTTTTTTTTTTTACAGTGACTTCGACCTAAGGCTAGGCAATTAGTATCACCTGTCACCACTGGTAGGGCGGCCTAATCTAGCATCAGCCTCCCCATCTCTGCAGGTGGGTAATCCCAGCTCTTTTGATGGCTCACCATAATGGCATGACGCAGGAGCACCGCATCGTAGCATATTCAATTACCCATGAGTAACGGAAATACATTGCCCCGAGTCTAACCCACCAGATGACTCCCCGGGAGGGTTCAGATGCCCGGGCCGCTTCTAGCACTTCAAGGTCCGCAGAGCCCGCATCAGATCACCTAAAAGCGGTCTTACGCGATAATAAGCAACCTTATTTCATTATAACTACACAAAGGCTTATTAATGTTAACAGTTCAATAAAAGGCTTGCGTTAGAGTTCTTAGTCCAAGCAGATGGGTGATATTGTAACGAATTTAATATCCCTGCTGACAAGGCAACTGAGCTCTATCACCTGCAACCTCGTGCATTATGCAATTCAACGTTTCAATTTTAATAATCATCTGGCTTGTGGGGGCATCTTACACTGATAACAACACATTACAAAGCTGGGTTCTTGGATTCATGCAGTTATTAATTGAATGAAACAAGGGGAACTTTTGAAAGCGGTATGGGATCCTTTTCCTAAAGACAGCTCTCGCAAATCTGGCACACCTTTTCTTAAATGTCAATACAGGTTTTATAACCTGATGTGTCAGAAGGTTAATGTTTCGATTTCCTGTGAGGACAAATGGCATGAAAGAGCATTTTTCTTCAGTATTTTCCTCTATTTAAGATGTACAATGTACAATGCCAGAAGTATTTAGCCGTCAGTCAATTTAGAAGAATTGATTTTATAAGGATATAGCCCAGTGCTAAGACTAAACAATTTAATGTGTCTTAAATCTGATCTAAAGCCTTTGAAACTTGATAAATTGTTTTGAATTTCCGTTTTAATGAGACAATTTGCTTGCAAAGACCAAGCAGGCTGACCCCTAGGAGCCAGAGAGGCCTGAGCCCTCCCAAAGTTTTCAAAAGTAGCTGAGCTACTCCAATACTTCCAATGGGTGATGGTAATGTCAATACCTATATATTTAATTTTTTTGTTTGAGGAAATTCATATTAAAAGATTTAAAGAGGAACACCGACAGCGCCATTGAGAAATTCTGGCAAATTTATCCGTTAATCTTACAGTTATCCTGCTCATGTCGTCATACCAAGTCGATAGTTCCGAAATGAGGGCGTAAAGTTGCCATTTTAAACTGTTACCGAAACATAACTACCTCTTTGGATGGCATAGGCGACCATTTCATGGAAAGAAATGAGTTGCGGCGCAGACGTTTGCCAAATTTTTGTTTTCGGTATATATAACAGAGTTACTGAACTATTATGTTGATTTTACATAAATGTATTACATATCATAAAGAGTTTACTTTATTTTATCTTGGTAACATATTCTGGCGTATTGCAAGGGAACGGAAGAATGGAGAAAGAGATATCTACCGGCCCCGTTTTTAACGGGGGAGAAGGCAGTGGTAATGTTAGGGCTGGACTTTGCTGGCTGATAGGAAGGAGGAGGAGGGAGTAGGTAAATTTTTAAATAAAATGAGATAGCTCAGATCGGAAGAGACAGACAAGCGTAAGGGAGGTAGGGGAACATTAATGAGAATATTTTTGGAATTATTTATACATAAATGCGTGGGAGTGAAGTTATTTACTTTTGCAATCTTTTCTTTTATTTGTGCATTTCGAAAAAAAAGTCTTTATTTATTTCATTATTATACATATTATTTGTCCCTTAAGAGTTAAATGTTGATTTGTGCAATTTTCCAGTGTATTGGGAAAGCACGTATGGTCCCAGGACCCGTGCGACATGGACTAGCTACATTTGTAACAAATAGTTTATCAATACACTACTACTTCTACTTTAATTTATCTGTTTATTAATGCACACCGTTGGTAGATGTTTAGTTTTCAGAGTAACATTTACAAACTTTGTGGTTTCGGTAATGTCGCTGATGTGTATAATCTCACAGAAAGAGGTTGCCTCCCCATCCCCCCAAAATATTACAGAAGTAGAGTCACAGAAGGAAAGCAATAGCTATTTATTTGCAACATAACGGTTAAGTTGTGCAAATGATTTATATTTTAAATTGGTGTACGATAACAAGAGTGATTAACACAAACAAGTAACAAAAAACTGTGCTGCATTCCCTCCAATAAATCTCTGCCAAGTTCGGAGAAAGGTCCCGCGTTCGTAGATAAAAAAAAATGTGTTGTTGTAAGCGACTAGAAATTAAAGCTCGTGCGAGCAGCCTACTACACGTGGCTAATCAACACGAGAAGAGAAATCTTTGCTATGCAACAAAACTGGTTCCTTCCGCACGTCAAACCCCCAGAGCCAGCCGAAACCATCTATAAGCCCGCGGCAATGCAGTTACACTTCCGCCTTATCTAGAACTCTAAGTACTCGTTCTGCGAATAGCAGCTTTCTTTATGTCCATATAGTTTACTTTCCTCGCCTTGCTTCCTGATTCACATGCATTGGGACTATGTCAACAAGTAGTGTTAATAACAGACATCAGTTATTGTATGCATTGAATATTAATTTCGGGTAATGAATTATGACGCAATGGTTTTCACTTAAGTATAGCTCGGAAGTAGGCATTTCCAAATGTGGCAATAAAATATTTGTCGGTACACCCATCCGCTCTTTCTGCCCCTACTGTGTCATTCTTTTAAGGCGTGAGTATTTTGTAATAAGGAGTAGGTACATGTAAAGGAAACCATTTAATTTCATCATTTTATGAACCACAAGCATAAATATCTTTAACCGTATGTTGCAGAAGAAATCTGGATCCTCATAGGCATAGACAACACTGCAATTGGCACCGCACATCCCTTCTTATTAGACGCTGAGCAACTTGAATCCGGTATGCAAATCCGCCCAGTTCTACGCAGACCTATTAGTCAAAAAAAAAAAAAAAATGTTCAATGATGTTTATAGACTAAGCTTTGGCAACTCTTAACATCTGTTGGAAAAGCAGTCCTTGATTTTCATTTGCGGTGACGGTGCTTAGGCGACCTGTTGTCGCCTTTCGTTGACACAGGACTGACCCCGTACGACGGAACTTGCCAAAGACAGCTAACATTGATTCATAAGCCTCTTCTTTCAGGCTTGCGGTTCTTTTTCATGCCGTAAATGTACGACACATGGACCCACGGCTTTACTTCCCTTCCGAAGGAAGTCATACCTAGGATTTTGACGCCCTAAAAAATCCATCGATCCTGGCCGAGTTCGAACTCGCGATCTTGGGTTTAGAAGGCAAGTATGGTTACCACTACACCACCAGGACCGACCCTCTCCCTTTTACTGTTCTTTAACATGAAGCAAATTCGACCCATTCTGGCGTCTTACTCCGTGTGACAGGAAATAATGTTCCATGATAAATGTATTCTCTTCTGTAGTGAGAACCTAATGGAGAAACCGCCTTTGATGCCTCAGTAGTAAAAACGGACGTTAAACACTATTAAAGATATAATAATAATAATAATAATAATAATAATAATAATAATAATAATAATAATAATAATTGCAGAAGTTAACACAAAATTGAATTCACGATGTATCAAACTATTATATACAATAAATAAATACTTCATTGCTATGAAAACTTCGACAGCAAATGATTGATATTTTCAGTGTCGTTTGTTTTATCGCATACTGTATTAAAGTATATAGTTCAGAAAACTTAAGGGCTGAATTTGTGTCTCTACGTATTGTTCTCAGTTACCTAATAATTACAACTATACAAGCATGTTATCACTTAATATTTTAATATTATCAGTGTCTAGTATCGTTCGTGCAGTCGCAAAGAAATAAAAATGTAGTGGCCTATCCTCGACAATTATGAGTATAATCAGTTTAAATATACGTATCAACAGTATAGCGTAGGTATTGTAACCTTGGTGAATAATGACGGAGGAAGAAATTATGGAAGAAGAAGAAGAAGAAGAAGAAGAAGAAGAAGAAGAAGAAGAAGAAGACTAAAGAGCTGGAAGATGTACGTTATGCGAAGGCACTGAAGAATGAAGATATCATGCATTTTATTATGTGTTTTGAGGGGATTTTAATTTATTGTCTCTTATAAGCTAAAGCACTAATTATAGAAGAAGAGTTAAAGAGCTAGAAGAGGTAATCTATGTGATGGCGGTCAAGAATGAAGAAAAAGAATCCATAGAAGAAGATTTAAAGAGTGGGAAGGTTAAAGAAATGCTACGATGTTGAAGAAGGAGAAAACAAGAATTTATAGAAGAAATTGTATAGATCTGGAAGATGTAAGCTATGTGATGGCGGTGAAGAACGAAAAAGAAGAATTTAAAGAAGAGGATCTAAAGAGCCGTAAGATATAAGTTATGTGATAGTGACGAAGAAGAAAGAAGATTGAAAAGTAACAGACATTGACAACTTGACAACATTGACCACAATAACAATAAATAACAGTAACAATAAACAATAATATGACATTAACAACAATAAGTATGAATGTAACGGCGAAAGAGTAAGACAGGGATGTAACAGATATAATGACAACAACCTAAATAACACTGACAATAATAACCATATAAACCATAATCATGATAACTAGAAATACTAAAAATATAAATAATAACGTGACATGACAACAACGCATTAATAATAAATCAATAACAAGAAATCATAAAAATTAACGATTTTAACAGCAGCAGTACAACAACAATAATAATAATAATAATAATAATAATAATAATATCCATTGGACTATAATTTAAGCAACGACAGACCAATGACCGAAGAGGAACGGAGATGGCGAAGGGAGGATTCAGGAGTGATTGGTGTGTGAAGATGCAGGTAGGAGTAGAGGGGATCAGATGATGGATTGGAGGGCCACAGAGGGGAAGAGGAGTAGGTATGGAAACTGGGAAGGAAGAAATGAAGTTTTATAAAATGGTGAAAGTGTAAGCGTATAAATAGCGCAGTTATTGACTACTTTAAATTGAAAGCTTAAAGGTTTTTGGTCACAATTGAAACACTCAGGAGTGAATATAGATAAATGAAGTATAGTTTTGGATGGAAAAGGAACTCAAGTGAATAAATAAACGTGAACAAGGCGAAAGTGATATAAACATTGTGTAGTAGAACATTTATAAAATATGAATATTTATAAATCAATAAATGGATAAAGGGAATATATAGATTAAGAAAATAAAATTATAGCTCCTTTTTTGTTTTAGTATAAAATTTTAGCTTATATTTCTCAAGGGCGGTAGTTGTAGTTTTAGTTTTTTGTAAGTTTAGCTTTATTTTTTAGTTATGAATTTAAATTTTAGTAGTTAAATTATAACTGGCAACCAGTTATAGTTTTGTTTTGTTAAGTGCCTTCCAGGTTAGAACTGTTTGTATGTTTTATTTGAGGTTTCATTCAGTTTTTGTTTTGTTAATTTGTTTTTGCTAATTGATCCTGTTTAATTGTTAATTGTTTATAGTTATAATCTGTACAAAATAATGTAAAATAATGTAAGAAAGAAGAAAAATATAATAAACTACAAAAACTATAATATATGTACTGGTATAGGCATCTAGGTGACAGATGGCGTATTACAGTTTTTATTATTATAGTATAACCTAATTTTAATTATAAATATAAATAACACATACGTCTTCTATATTTCCAAGTTCTTTAGTTAATAAGTCTGAGCTGTATAACAAGCAAATAGCACGAAAAATTAAGAAACGGGAACAAATATTGTAGAAGGTATCACACCTTCAGTTAAAGACTGCCTAAACATTTCACGTGCACAGACATGAAACAAAAAGCTTGAATGAACACAAACACATAAACACGTTTAGCTCATAAAGCAAAAGAAGCGAGGGAGATGCTGACACGCATCAACTTTTTATGTCTGGGCCTAAGACCCTGTTTTTCTTTTATTTTTCTCTTTTTCACATTTTTCTGCGCATTATTAATTGTGAAAACGTTGAACGTGAATAGCTTCAGTTGCCAGCAGTAATGTGGAAGATTTTATTACCTTGCTTTCAGTTGCCTTCTGACCATCCATTTCCCACAACCGTAGAGCACACTCATAAGCAAACATGTTACGAAGAAAACGTTTAGGTTTTTATACCCTAAATTCCTTAATAAACTTTCACTCCAGACACTGAGATATTAAAACGATCGTAAATTTGTACACCATTTACTGTGGTATTTCATGTGGTACTAAGTTACCGGCCTTTATCTGGAAACTTCGTAAAATTAGTTTATGCTTTTTACAGGTTTTTGCCCCTTTGCTTTAACAAGTTCTCTTTTTAAATTTAACATTAGGAAAATAGAATCCTTATGAGCTAAATGTGTACCGAAATAGGGCAGTGTTGCTTTTTCAGATATTTAACAGTTTTCCAGCAGAGTTTTCGATTATGGACAGTCTACGATATTGAAAATAACTGAGAGAATAGTGCATAACATTTGCTTTTCTAGTTTCAGAAATCCGACTTATTTTCATTTCTTCGATTTTGCCTCAGATATTGTGAGAGGTTCTAATGGTCCTATCACATCAAAATGTCCAGCACGGGTGACCAAGGCCATTAAGGGATGAACTCGCGAGTGGAAAGACTGGGGTTAGAGTCCACCCTGATTGGGATTTTTTCTACGTTTTCCTCCGTGCTCATAAATGGATAATGCCGAGGAGATACCCTAAATTTAAGTCTGGTTTACTTCCTTACTTAATTTTTTTCTCAATATTTAATTTATGTAATAGCATAAGTGTCCATTGCATGTAATGTCACAGTAGTAAAAACGACCTTTAAACACGAATTAAAAAACTTAAATGCTTTCGAGAAAAATATTCTTGAAAGTTTTCCAAATCCCCATCGATCCTACTTATTAGACAACAAAAATGACAATGAAAAAATGTGCAATATATATATAACAATTAACAAATGATTCATCGAGTTTGTTAATCAGCAAAATTGAACATTGGGGGATAGGAGAAAAACTAAAGCGAAATTGTTAAAAACGCTCTAACGGTTGCAATTTTTTTTTCTCAATGAAACTCAATATAGTCCTTTGAAATAAAATAATAAAACTAAAATCTGAAAATGGCGAAATTAGACTATTATGAATGAGGATTTACCTGACTAAATTTTTTGCAACGAGATTCGATATATACCATTTAAATAAAATAAGAAAAACTTACTGAAAATCAGAAAAATCGAATTATTAGGAGTGGAAATACCTGAAAACCGAAAGTTAAAGAGTGAGGATTAACCTAAAGCGAATTTTTTTCTCTCAATAAAACTTGGTACATGCCATTGAAATAAAACAAGAAAATTAATTTTTGAAAAGCGAAATCAGGTTATTATGAGTGGAAACCCAAAATTTAAAAATTGCCCTAGCAGCACCAATATTTCTTTTTTCGCAACAAACTTGGTATGTATCATTTAAATAAAATAAGAAAAATAGTTTCTAAAAATTCCGAAATCGGACCATTATGGGTAACATCCGTGAATAAAAAGTATAACGATATGTTTTATTTTTGACAAAAGCTAGTGTGAAATATCAATCTGCTGTTGCAATGCTCATGGTATACACAGCCGGTATAAAAAGAGGCGACAGATGTTTGATATGGCTGTTATTGGATACCCCAACAATAACATGATAAACTCAATGAGCATCTGTGTATAGTATGCTTAATCCTGTACTGCTATTGGCTGAAGCTATTACACCACTCCACATGGAGTTTGTCTGCTATTAAATCCTAGAATGCCATTGGCTGAAGCTAAAATATTATTGGTGTGGTAAGGCGGAGAATCTCTATCACTATATTATCAAAAAGCTCTATTAAAAAAAAAGTGGTTATAGTTAACTGGCTTGGCCCGTCTTCTACCAGAGAAGGGAAATGGCTAGAGGTGAGAGTTATGAATTCTGGGCTCCTGGTTGAAGACACAAAGTGATTGCTTCTTCTCAAATTGTGCATATTCAAAATGTAACTTCTCTGCTCGAGCACTCTTCGCTTAGTTTGCACAGCTCCTGCGTGACGGAATTTTGTTCCCTTCAAAGGGCCACTTGGTAATAATCTATAGCGATTTTTCATGTAATTTAATGCGTCATTTCTAATATTTTAAAACAAGTTTAGGTCTTTCATTAATGATCTTCAACCTATTGCATTCAAGTCATTATCTATTAAAACACTATAATAGAAACCGTAAAATTAGCACACCTATTCTACCTTCGTTCACCATTAAATAGCTGCGTTAGTAGTTTGTATTAGCAAATATAATTCGGCTGCCATCAAAAAAAAAAAAAAAAATTATTTTGACTCAATAGCTCTTTTCCCCCAACCTCCGCAATTAAGAACCGTCCAATGGTAAGAAAGAAGTTCGGTTTCCACTGCTGTGCACCTGTGGTAACAATTTCCCTTCTTCCCTCGACTTTCTATTACAATCATTGTGGTATTTACTTCCGTCTCCCTTCTGTCTCTACAATTACTCCTCCATTCGCCGAGAGGAAAATAATAAATCTAGGTGGATTATTTTCTGAGTTACTAACGTAACATGATGTTGCACTATCTAAGGGCAACAACATTAAGAAAAATGGGAGAGCGGAGTGCAAGACTCGTTTGATAAAAACCAATTTCACAGATGGAAGCCGGGAACAACGACCTTGCTACAAGAATTAAGCGGAAGTGCGCATTTTCTCAAATTGTATTACCACAAAACAATCTAATGCGAAAATAAATGTGTTTATGTTAGCTGAAAAAACATCTGAATGCAGTCCGAATCTGGTACTGTGCCTCTTGAACTTTATGAAATCGGGAAATATCAGTTGCGATACTTTATGAACAAATTAAAACATATCCACATTGATGGAAACTAGTTGCCCCTCTCGTGTCATGTACAATTAATGGCAACAGAATTTTCATTCCACATATTTGATGAGGGTAAAATTCACTGATATTCTTCTAATTCTTGTTCTTCCAGTATGAAAAAGAATTATTATTATTAATATTATTATTATTATTGTTGTTATTGTTGTTGTTGTTATCATCATCATCGTCATCATCTTTTACAACCGATATCCTTTCAATCTTTTCTAGAGTCAGCTCTGATTTTCTCTTCCGCTCTTGTACTCCTTTCAAGGACATGAAGACCAAGGGCAAAGACAATTCTAAATGACAAGAAATTGGTTTGGGAATTTTACTTCAAAACCAAATTACTTAAAGTTCGTTAAACATAAACGTAAATGCCACTAGTGTCAAAATAGATGAAAAGAAAATTTCAATGTAAAAAACCATGGCAATAAATATAATTCTAACACAATGTTGTATTTATTTTCACTTTGTTTCGTACATTATTGAAATTGAAAATTGTTTTAAGTTACACATAAATGTTTATTGCAAATGCTTGATCATTTTTTGAGGATATAAAGAGATTCACAAGCTAATGTCGTAAGCATGTTGGTTGTTTGTTTGTTATACGTTTTACTTTGTTTTTAATTAAAAAAATCAGTCATTTAATTACTTATATATGACAATTCAACAAAGAACGTTTGAAGCGCTGAGTTCTAAAAGGATCAATGGTTTTACAGTGATATAGTATACAATAGTCAAGAGGAAAGTGTCTCAAATGTGCTCTCAAAATAGGTTATTTGATTTTGTAAAGCATTTTTATTCTATTTTCAAAAAATCTGTTGTAACTTACGGTCAGAAATAGGCAGTGATATAGTTGATTTTTAATTTCAGTTAAAATGTCAGCGGATTAATCAGTAATGCTTTTTCATTACCTAAACCAGGTAGGCATCCTACCTTAAAGTTAATATGGTTTAATACCAAATAATATCAAAGACTGATGTTGCCAAAAATGCTTGAAATAATAGAATTGGAACAACGTGATTATTTCCTAAACATGTTGTGAGAGAATAATAAATCAGACAGGTCAACACTTGAAATATAGGATATTGATTAATTAGTACTAATTAATCAGGCATTAATGTCATTGAAAACAAACTTTCTTTTACGTTGTGGTTTTTTTTCTTTCTTTTCTTTTTTTTTTTTTTTGTTTTTTTTCGTAAAGAGTGAAGTAATTTAACAGAACAAATACTTTTGTAGCTGCAGTGTAACTGATGAGGTAATCTTAGAATGTTTATTTCACTGTAGCCTAATTTGAATTTTTTCTCCCTCACTAATGACGAAGATTGGCTAATCTTTCTTACCGAAACTTTTTCTACTACTCAATTTGTAGGACTGAGGATATACTTTCCTTGCATTTTATTCATGCAAAATTAACTTCAGAGATATGCTACTAGATGGCATGCAGATATATATATATATATATATATATATATATATATATATATATATATATAAGTTGACTTAAAAAAATATGTTTTCTCCTTCACTCTTCACAGATCAACAGTTAGAAAATTAAATATAAATTTTCAGAATGCATTACTGCAAGAAAGATGATATAGCCATAGTTTTGTACAAGTTAATGATAGGACATTCCACATTAAGAAAAGATAAAAGCAAACAGAAACATTCCCAACTTTGAACGCTTATCCATTTAACACAACAAGCTTTGTCTTCACGTCACTTTGAAGAAAACAGGTCTAATAAACAATGAAAGGTTATTTTTTCGCAGTACACTACACAGTGCAAGGCTTTTACTATACCATGCCTACTGCTATTGTTGATGTTGAAAGAGACATGGAGATGGATAAATAATGGGATAGGAAGACATAATGATAACTGCACGAACTCCTTTATGAAACTTTACGGTAAAGGCAAGGTTTAACTACCGTCAGTTAACAACATCTTAGCATCTTATGTGCGATTGTTTTCAGTTGCTAAATGCTCAAGCTTCTATTAATGAACAATAATGCTAGTCCTCACAGAACACGGTTGATGCTTCCTAGAAACGAAACGCACGGATTTCACTTCTCTAGGGAGACAAACTGCTTCAAGTCCGCACCCACCAATCAGTCTCCAGGATTTATGAACTGCTCTACAGTAAGAATGGGTGCTTACAGCTCAAAATTAGATTGATGTCATTATTCGCATCATACCACGCCTATATTGCTGCCAGAGATAGTCGTACACCATATTGAGCAGATATAAACCAGTATTCTGGATTTGTGTTAAATTGATTAAGTTTTGGGAAGCTCAAAAGCTGGTTTGATAAAATTTACGTTAGTGGTTTGATTTGCTTATGATTTACACATAATGAATGATAATTCATTCCAAAAAATGAAATTTTGTTTAATGTGTGTTTTTGTACGAGGATCGTTGCGAAACTAATGCCTCCAATTTTTTTGTGTTGACTTTGGATGTCCCAGCCAGGTGTCGTTGGTGTTGTGCTAATGCTTGAACCTTCCTCTTTCATTTGCAGGTGGTTTCGTTGTTCTGCGGTAGTTGGCGTCTGGACAGGAGTGTTCCAAAACGGAGTCTGATATGGACACGCGTATAAAACAGAGATGTGTGATTGAATTCCTCACTGCTGAAGAAATTGCCGGATTGAAATCCGTCGACGCTTGTTAAAGGTGTATAGAGACGATACACTCGGCGTGAGCAATGTGAGGCGATGGGTACGGCATTTTAACGATGGTGAAAAGGGTGTGCATGACAAGCCACGACCCGGCCGACCCTGCACAGCTGTCACCCCTCACAATGAAGAGCGTCTTGATCGACTCATCCGTGCTGATCGGCGGATAACGACCAAAGAATTGTGTGCAAACCTGAATGTCGGCTGTAATGCTTTGGAAACAATGTTGGGACATCTTGGTTATCGCAAAGTCTGCGCGAGAGGGTCCCGCGGATGCTTAAAAAAGAACAAAAAAACCATCGAATGGAAATTTGTTGGGAGCTGCTGGAGGTGACAATTTTCTGAATAGCATAGTCACCGGAGATGAGACGTGGTGTCACCACTACGAGCCGGAATCCAAAAGACAGTCCATGGAATGGCGACATGCGAATTCTCCGTCAAAGAAGAAATTCAAGACACAGCCATCTGCAGGCAAAGTGATGTGCAGTCTTCTGGGATAGCTAGGACGTGGTTCTTTTGGATGTCCTGGAGTCTGGAGCAACTGTCAATTCAGCACGCTACAAGACGACACTAACTAAGCTGAAAGCCCGAATTTCCAGGGTAAGGCCAGAGAAGAAGACCAGCTTTCACCTGCAACATGATAAGGCCAGGCCCCTTGCGACCACGCAACTCATTGCAAAATTTGGCTGGACTGTCTTACCACATCCACCGTACAGTCCCGATTTAGCGCCTTTAGATTTCCCATTTCTTTGGGCCTCTACGTGGACTACGTGGCGAACATTTTCAAGACTCGGATGCTGTTGTCAAAGCTGTAAGGGAGTGCTAAGCCTCAGCTGGTTCAGATTTTTACAAGCGCGGCATGCAGGCTCTGGTTCATCGTTGGCAAAAGTGCATAACGAGTGGTAGTGACTATATGGAAAAATGGCAGTCTGTAGATGAAATATTGCTCTATTTAGCTGTGCTGTTCTGGTTTATGTATCTTCTGTAGTTTCCATGAATAAAAATAGGAGGCATTAGTTTCGGAACGACCCTAGTATGTTTTGCTTTAATTTCGGGCACTGTTTACACAAATTATAACTCATTATTCATATGGCTGATATATAACAACTGTTTTCCCCGTGTGGTCTTGGAAAGCAGTTAAAAGTGCGCCAAATCATAGTCGGAATAGCGACTTTAATGTACATACACATTGAATCTTATACAGGCATTGCTATGAGCACAGTCATTTGATTTAGACGCCTTACGCGCGTGAGCTAAATCTGTAGGCCATCCCGCGTTAAGAGTCGAAGAAGCTGTAACATAACTAATGGAATTCAGAATAAGACTATGAGTGTTAATAAAATAGTTAAAATCTTCAGGTCTGTTTTACCATGGTCCATGATTTAATGTGCTACCATAACTTTCGCTAACTACTGCGAATAGCATCATCAGTGGACGATGAACAACGCCTGACTGCTAAAACACGACAGTTTTAATGCTTTCAATAAAGCAACGGCCGTGAAAGCCTAAGAAGCTTTGTTTGCTGAAGCATATTAACTAACCAGTACCAAAACGTTCATACACTGAAATAGTGCGCTCAATTTTATTATGTATTGACCTGTCAAGTTACGTGCTGGCAAAAAGTGATAAGTTTAACTGCTAATCGAGGAGAAACAGAGAGGATCATGTTAGTGCAGCACTCCGTATAGCATGTATCGTTAACATTTGAAGAACGCAATGGCTTCTTGCTCTATTACAGACGTATTGATTCAAACTACTACTAAAAGTCAGAACTTAATCCACAGAACAATACTTCAAGTTATTCCCACTCCTAGCTACAATAGGCAAAATTGTAAAGAACTCTAGAAGTTATTGCAATATTAGAAAGTATGTTATTTCTTCAATAATATACAGAACTTAATATATCCACAGCGCTACTAATATAAGTAAGCTTGAAAGCACTGCAGCACGTTTAAGAAACTCAACTTAATGAGCTTACAGCATATATTTCTGAAATAAACAAAACAAAAAAGAACTATAGCTATCTTGTTGCTTGGAAACCACGACTAACACGCACACGTTGATGCCAACGCTGTGAAATAGAATTAAGATAAGAGCATTTGCGTTTTAATACCCATCACCTCTGGAGATAAATCTGCTCCGCGCATAAATACTCCGAAACAACGTTGTTTGGTTTCTGGCGGAGCATTGTTATTCGGTTTACTCTTAGCTGCTGTCAAGCAGAATTATGGTTCTACCTGGTGGGCCACCACAATAAATATGAACACCAAGTCTGGAGATCTGATATATTTTTGCCCTCCTGCAACTCTCAAACAAATGCAAGCAGTCTTTCGTACGCAAAACAGACTCAAGCAACCGCCTTTAGAGTATTCAATGGGTTGTGAGAGTTGTCTTTGTTACTTTACTTGCAGAGATGACAGAAAATGATTGTAAAAATGTCGCATGAATAATACTAAGAGATGAAACAGAACAATTAAGAGCTCTTGAAAGCTTCATGCTATTGCCAGCATTTACCTTAATTTCTATAATGACCGAGACAAAATTTATCCAAAAGTTATTTAAGCATTGTCTCTGAAAGTAATCTAAACTTAATATGAAGTAATAAAATAAGCAATACAACAGTAAACCATTTTAATACTAACAAACTATTGGAATATGAACATACGAGGTGGTATTCAGAATATTCGGGACTGGTGTGCCATCTGATCAAAAACTTACTTTGAGACTAATGACCGCCGTCACCCTCGAAGTAGTTCCATGCCACACGAAAACACCGGTCCCAGCGACTCCACCACTTTCCAAGTGCATCTTGGAGGTCATGTTCTTTGAGGGTGTTTAGCACAGAAAGTGTTTCTACTTGAATCCTCTCAATTGCGACGAACCGACGTCCATTCAATTTGATTTTCAGTTTGAGGAATAGAGCGAAGTCGCAGAGTGCCAAATCAAGTGAGTACGGTGGGTGGGTGGGGGACAACCGTCATGTTGTTTCCTTGTCGCTAAAGTTCGGGCCGTCGTCTCCGCACATTTTCACGGGGCCGTCGCAAAGCGTCACAGTAGTACGTGGAATGCACTGTTTGATTTGGTGGGACGAATTCTTTGTGCATAATCTCCTTGGTATCAAAGAAAACGAGGAGCATGCTCTTCACTTTGCTCTTTACTTGTCTCCTTTTTTTTTTTTTTTTTTTTTTTTGTCTTGGTTAGTTCGGGCTCTTCCACTGGGAGGATTTTTTTTTTCTCAGGGTCATAAGCGTACATCCAGCTCTCGTCGCCGGTGATGATCTTGGACAAGAAGGTTGAGTCATAGGATACGATCTGAAGAAGCTCCGTGCAAACTTCAACACGCTGCGCCTTCTGAACAGCAGTCAGGGTCCTTGGTACAAATTGTGCGGCGACACGATGCATGCCCAATTCATCAGTTAAAATTCGTTGGCATGCCCCATAACCAATGCCCACTTCATGAGCAAGGTCTTCATTGGTTCGACGTGGATCCTCACGAACGAGACGTTGAACGTTGGCAACAATGTCAGGCGTTGTGTAGCTGACGGGCCTACCGGTGTGAGCATCATCTTCAACAGCTGTACCGTCAGTCCTGAACCGAGCATGCCACTCAAACACACGTGTACGGCTCATGCTTTGTCCCCCAAATACTTGTTGAATAATTGCGAGAGTCTCCGTAGCATTTTTTCTGAGATTTGCAAAGACTTTGATGCACATTCTCTGTTCTAATCTTAGATCCATCGTAAAATCGCCATACACTGCACACAGAATGTCATGAAAAGTACTATAGAATGTCAACACATCTACACCGCTGCATGAAACTTTCAACACTCACTCATCAGATGTGCTAGTGCTGCCACCCAGCGGTACAAAACTCTACTGCAACTACTGTCAAGATGGCAGCACCAGTCCCGAATATTGTGGGTCCCTTGTATATTTCTTTCAATATTTAAAATACGAGTGTCCAAATCCCTCTTTGAGGCTTATTTGGGAATATAAACGAAGGAATTTCATGTTACTCATATAAATTTAAACAAGAAAAAGTTGCTTCTCACAGCTCATGTGGACTGGAGATGATTTCAGACGTTTCTGTGGAAGAGAGCACGAGAGATTAAAATAAAGTATGCAATTCTTTATGCTCATTTCATATTGCGTGAAAGATGTGAATAGCCTTAGACTGTAGCCAATGCTGCTCCACAAATAAAGATTTTGGTGATTTTTTACCCAGTGATTATATCGCTTTCCTTCCATCGAAGAAGGAATCCACCATTCCGGTGGTTTAGTGGATTTCATGTTGGACAAAATGGCGGCGGGAATTGTTTCCCCTGCCACTGAACTGGATTGGAACGGAGGATAATTTGGTACTTCAATCCTGCACCGTTTGTGTACACCCTCAATAGAGACATCTCCGGTAGGAAGGGATGAGGTGAGAGAGACAACTGGCAGACAGAATCCAGGGGGCATTGAGGCACACACATAAGATGCTGCTTTTAACGTTGTTTTCAGACAGAAAACCCCAGAGGTTTGAGCCCCTAATAAGGCTGCAGGCGCCGGGACAAAACCTTTCCAAAGTATAAGCCACCGTCACATCGCACTCGGCACCAGCCTAATTCGCTTGGCACTTTCGGCCCCTTAATAGAACCAAGGGAATGAAATGAGATAAAACGGGGAGTGCAAAGATACGCCCTAGCATTTGCCTACGAGACCAGGGAAAACAAACCCAAGGTCTGGATGGCCAAAAAGGATTGGAAACCAGAACCTCTCGAATGTGATATTCCCAAGCTTTACCACCTAAGCCACTTCGCTCGGTGCCCTGTCATTCATTCTACCATGTCAATTTCATCATTCAGCATGATGTATCACGCCGACAACATCGCTTAGAAAGTCCGTTTCTCTCCTAATGAAGCTTGTAAGTGAATGGGTGCAGCATCAGCTTATTATAATCGTTAAAGTGATCACTTAATTAAATTTCTTGAATGCTCACAAATTGAAACTTGTAGAAATCTACAAAAGAATGTAAAAACACGGTACATGGAAATTTAATCTTAATCAAGTCCTTGGCTTTATATAAAGTGAAAGGCTGCCGCGAGTAAAGAAGTTACTAAGATCAGGTGACTTTCTGAAGTATAAACCAATTCAATAATTCGATAAAAATTGCTTAAACTTTGCTGTCTTTAGGAGAATGAAAGGGGCATGACTATCAGTCGAGTATTGCAGCAAGCTAAGGAAGTTTGCATACTTACTCTGTCTGTCGCATTAACTCAGTGATTAGGATTACCTTCCATTTGGTTCCTGGAAGATGCGCATCATTTTGATTCCAATGAAATAAAGAGAATAGAATATAACTTGATCTCGTGTCATGATAACTTTGTTCTCCAGAGTTATTTATGATATTGGATCGCTAGAAGAAGCCTACACAGTGCCGTCAAGACTAACTGAAGATAAATTTCATTTAATTGTGAAATAAAACAATACATAACGCATTTCCGCCTTTCAGGTGAACAGAATGCTGTTCCTTCATTAGTGGCGTCGCATTATTTTGGAAAAGGAGCGGCTAAGATTTAGAATCTCATTCAACGATGTCTCATGGGTACTGAGAAATTTCACACGAAGATAGGAGATATTATTTTTAGGTTCTCTCTGTGAGGTATGATCTTATCCAAATCCCTGCATGGCTACTTTCCACCGGCACGAGCAGCAGTGAACGGGAGGTACACAGTTCTGTTGCCGCCAGGAGCGTCCTCCTGTTTTTCTTCCACTTTTCTTCCTCATCAACGACATACTAGTGAGGCACCGTAAACTTAGGCACCAAACGCTTCTTTTCATAATTGAAAGTCATTTTTCATATTTATACTTGTAATTCATCTCATATATCACCAGTCTGTCTTTAGTAGTGAAAATGCGTTAAACGTTTTTGTTTAATTTGCAATTTTCTATATGAATTAGGTTTTGGGCAAGCTGGTATTTAATTATTTCACTTCAACGTTTTTGTTTGCACAAAACTTTATTTATACCTGTTCTATATGTTGATCCTTATCTGTTTCAGCATCCATTTACGGACCGCCGAGGTCCGCTCGACGGGTGGCCGAGGTCGTTAAGGCGCGGACTCGTGAGAGGGAGTCTGGGTTCGAATCCCGCCAGGACCGTCCTGCCTGACTGGGTTTTTTTTTCAGGTTTTCTTCAGTCCTCATAAATGGCAATTGCCGGGGAGGTACCCTTAACTTAAGCCTGGAACGATTCCTTCCTTAAAAATAAATCCTTTCCCAATATATCATTTCATCTCATATATCATCAGTGTCCATCGCCTGTGGTGCCTCAGTAGTAAAAACGAGCGTTAAACATCATTAATACATATATCATCCATTAAAGTCTTGGCTGCTAAGGAAAGGAGCAATTAATTCCTATTTTTACTTCTCAGTAATCTATCTGCAGGAACCCTTTACCTGCACTATATTCAGTGACCGGATGACTGCATAAAATTCAATATTTCCTATTTATTAATATTACTTGCATTTGAAACTGAAAGCATATTCGGATCCAAGTTTTGATTGATTTGTTTTATTTACGGACACTCTTTAGCATTTCAGGTCATCAGCGTTCCATTCCATTCATGGCGTGAAACAGTCGATAAATTTTGCTCAGAAGCCTCTTCTTTTAGGCTTGAGGTTCATTTTACATGCCGTAAATCTTACGACATGGGACCCACGACTTTACTTCCTTTCCGAAGGCAGCCATAATTAGGATTTTACGCCCGAAATATCCATCGAACCCGCGATCTTGAGTTTAGGAGACAGTTGTGATCACTAGAGCATCAAGGCCACCAGGATCTAAGCATTCTATATGGTTTACAACAGGATTAATGGATTACAGTAAAATGTAAATGTTACAGGACAACAGTGGAAAGTTACGGAACATATATTTGTTAACAAATGCTCGACCAACTTGATGGCAAGGTCTATATGAGATATAGGGTAGACCCTAAGGTAAAAGGAGACTTGACGAAATCCATGAAATAAGAAGAAAAGAAAAAGAAGTCCTCTGTATTTTGGATATCCTTCGAGCACTTGCTCGAATCTCTAAAAGGAAATAATTATACGGCAGGGCCTGGATCCAAAGATGGAGGTAATCATCATACCTATAATCTGTCCATTATTGCATTAGATGCGTTCTTGAAAGAGAAAACATGCAATTACGTGTCTTCTACCTTAATCGCGTTAATTAGCAAATAATTGCCTGTGTTTAATTACCATCAGCGCAGGTAAAACCGTAAAAAGGCAATGTAATATGAAAGGGAATAAAGCTACAAAAAAGAAGCTGAATATATGCATTATTGTATAAAATTAATTATGGAAAATCATATTACGCGGTAAAGAGTAACCGCTTTCCAAGAAAGTCAATTAAATGCGTGAACGCGTGTTGCTACCTTGCCAGTGCTGGACTCACGTATCAGGAAATGAGGATGGAAATGAGTGTCATGCTAAGAGCCTCTTGCGATTCACGTGACCAGAACAAGGAATGTTGTACAATAATGAGATTTCTGCTTAGCAGTCAGCAGGCAGCATTAACAGTGGCAGCCTTGCAGTGTCGAAGAAGACGCCAACACTTGGCATGTTCATGCAAATTATAGTTAATGTGCAGCATTTTCAGATCAAATATATTGACTTCTCGCTGGAAAGAAATGTTTCAAATTTCAATAAATTGTTTCCATATGGTCTCTATTACATAGTAACATCTGTTTGATAGCTGAATAAGTGAGCTTGAAAATCTCGCTTCTGTAGACCAACTCTTTTGTCTGTCTCTGCTGAAAAGAATTCATCGTTTTAAAATACAGTGTGGTAAAGAAACCTATTACATTAATACACACAAGTTACAGAGTCCATTATTACATTAAATAAGTTTCTGACACTACTAATATTTACTAATGTAATTCCAATAAAATAAAATGCAACATATTGCAGTATAAGAGACTGCTTTTGCGGTTCGTTGACATTAAGCTGCCATATAAAGGAACAAGTGAGTCGATTTGTTCTTTACTATTTAATGGTCCAAGAAAGTATTAACAAATATTTTTATAGGATTTACACATTTTACGTAAACTAATCGCTTTACTATTTTATTTAAGTAACCCCCGATTACAAATATATATATATATATATATATATATATATATATATATATATATATATATATAGCTTTAAAATAAATAAAAATTGCAAACGGTCTTTATAGCCAAATATTTATTTCAATACACAAGTAACAAATTATGCTCACTATACTTTGAATTATACAAATCAAATACGATAAATAGCCTTACAACATAAAAATTCAGCAATCTTGACAGTTTTCCCAAATATCTAATTATCTTTTTACAGTTGATGATTGAATTTTACAAATTAGTTTTTAAGCAATGAATCAGCCTCTGTGAATTTTATAACTAAAACGTTCCTCTATCAGTGCATAATATTCTAGAGAATAATATTTAAACAGTTTTATGAAATTAGACAAAAAAGTTAACACAAAATATGACTTTTCTACAACATTCAAGAAGGCAAAGCGTATTTTTAAATGTTTTTTTTTAATCATACTTAAAATAATGTTTCTTGAGAGAGAATGTATTAAGTTTTCCACTATCCTGTATACATGCCGCTTTATTTCGCATGATAAATTCAATATCTATCACAATCTCATTATTTGTGGATACTTATTTTTGTCACTGTATTATTGCATTGTCATTGCAATTTAAAACCATTTCTCAAGCTATTTGCTTTCTTTTACCTTTTTCTTTTGAAGGGCTCTGTCGGTTAGGACACAATTGTTAACGTCTTTCTGAGTCGCAATTTAGAGAGATGGCCATTTCAGGTTTCGCATCCTATTTTAATAATTTTCTTTGTGCTGCCATTTTCATTTTTTTTTTCTATTGCTTTTCGTTTCTCTGTTAACGAATTCTAAATTCGTGTGTTTTGCGTACTGTAGTCCTATTAATCATTGCATTTAAATTTCTATGGTAGTTTGCATGATTATGCGTTCATACAAAACAATTCGTTTATATCCCAAATAGTGTACGAATTCGTTGTTTTTTTTTCTCCCATTGTGTACGGTGCCCTTCGATACAGAAACACTGCAAATGCGCTATTTAAATCTACAACACTAACCTGTCTCTGTATTTCCAGTGCGATTTTTTAAAATGTTTGGCGCGCTTACAAAAACACATTCAATCAAGGAGAAATCACCCGATAAATATTGGTGACTTCAGGGGCTTTGAAATTAATATATATCAAGTTAAGTATAAATTATAGAAAAAATTTAAAACAGTAATGCAAACTATTTTGAATGAAAATTAAATAATGGTAATAATTTGAAAAAATAGAATCCTCTTGAAAAGGAAATAATGATAAATAAATGCTTAATGGTGGTGGTTTAAAATTGTTTGTGAATCTTAGATTAAGGCAACCATTATCATACACCCAATTAAGGGAATTTAAATATTTGGCACACATTTCTTCCACCTAAAAACAGATCGATGGCAAAGTATTTGATACTTCTCTTATTCTGTACAAAACATGCATGCTATGGTGTTGAACATTTTTTAAATTTCCGTCAGTAACCGTCAGATGTGGCTTATGAAGAAGTCAAGCTGGCCATGTTGCGTACAGATAAATTTCTCCTCAGAAACTTCATAATGTGAGAGGGGTTTCGTAAGCAACGGTCACCGACTCATAATTCCTTCGCCCTCCCTCTTTCTCCAGTACGGAATAAATTTACCGGTTATATTTATTATTGTCCAGAAAATACTTGTACGACATTAAAATGGAAATAAGGAAAGATGTTCTTGTGACGTAGCATGCTAATGTTCGAGGTTTTACTGAGTGCCCAGCTTAGAATATCTTCATGTCGGAGCAAGATACCTCATCTACAAGTTACGACCTTACCAAAAGAAATGACGTCGTAGACGTGACAAAGAAGAACCCGACTCGGTTAAACAAAATCTACAAACTCTTTTAAGACATGGAAATATGTAAGACCTAAAATATTATCTTCCTTAAACGTAAACCTTTCTCGGCCTTTGGATGTCATAACTTGGGTGGCATTATTAGCTATCTCACACCGCATTCAAAAGAGCGGAAACTATATTGTTTTTGTTTAGCAAACAAAAGACACAAGGTCCATTCATTTCCGCTTTGGATGCTGGGCAGTTGACGCCTCTATTTGTTTTCCTTTGCATACGATGTAACAATTTTTTGGGCCAGGGGCACATGCATAGAAGTTTACATTCCTTTATTGTCGTAATAAATTATACCTAAAATATTTTTGTATACCGAAAGTATAAACAGCCCTTATTGTTGGTCAAAACTGCTAATAAAATGCCACATTATGACACTAGTATAAAATTACCAGAATAAAAAACACTCATTAAATTGTTTTCGTTGCTAAAATCTGTCAACTGAATTATGATAGATAGTACCGTGTGTTCAAATTAAATGGTGTCTTATTCACTTCATAACATAAAATGTTTGCAGAGTATAATCAAAACCAAAAAATTCGAACGCCTCCATGATCTAATGCTAGCATTTGCGAATACTAATTCGGAGGTCCTGGATTCGATTCCCGGTCAGATAAAGCTATCTGTGTAAGGTTTTTTTCGGAGTTTTTCCTTACCTTGAGAAGGTGAAAACCAAATTGGTTTAAGGTGCCAAGGACTCCAAGCTCATTTGCGCCATCAAAATTTAATTTCGTTTCACTCCATTCATAACTACAGACTTACACGTATAATATTCACATCCAATCTACAGGTTTCGTGAGAAGACAAAGTCAAGGCGATAGTAAATAACACAATATATATATATATATATATATATATATATATATATTTCATTTGCTTTCATATTAGCAATCTAAATTGCTGACATTAAGTATTACCTCACAAAAGTATTAAATAAAATAAAACGTGACTTAACCTATCTTAACTACAGCAATCTTTAATAATAAATAGAAATAAACTAATTTAAATCTAAAAGTTTCTTCCAGGCTTGGAAGCCGTGGTCTGTTGGAGCTGAGGTGTCCCAACGTTTCATTCCGTCGGTCCTGGTGGTGTAGTGGTAACCATACTTGCCTTCTAAACTCAAGATCGCGGGTTAAAACCCGGCCAGGATCGATGGATTTTTTCGAGGCGTAAAAATCCTAAGTATGGCTTCCTTCGGAAGGGAAGTAAAACTGTGTCGCACATTTACGGCACGAAAAAGAACCTCAAGTCTGAAAGAAGAGGCCTCTGAGCAAAATTTGTCGGCCGTTTCACGCCCTGAATAAAATGGGACGCTGATAACCTGAGATGTTAAAAAGCGTCCGTAAATAAAACAAATCAAACGTTTCGTCCCCACCTGCGGAGGACATCTTCAGTGGCGCGGTCCGAGTCTTCTAGGAGAAGGTTCTGGCACGACTAAGTTAAATTCTGGCCAATTGGCGAGGAATTCTCTTACACACTGAAGTATGCCGTAGCGAGTATACCGTTACAAGAAAAAAAAAAGTATGACGACTTCACGGGTCTGCAGCTGAATAATATTTAAGTCGTAGACTAAGCTTTCGGGCCTTCCCTGAGGAAGGCTATGGAATTAAGGTGGCCGAAAGTTTGGTCTGCGACTTTAATATTATTTCATATTATTAATATTATTCAACTTTCGGCCATCTTAATTCCATAGCCTTCCTCTGGGAAGGCCCGAAAGCTTGGTCTACGACTTAAATATTATTCAGCTGCATGAAGACATCATAAAGAACCAATACCGAGAAAGCTTAACCTTGCATTTTGTAACAATTTAAAAAAGGAAGTCCTGTTTAAAACTGAACACAGGATACTAGGAAACGATTTAAGTATTACTGAAAATAAAATGGATAATTAATTTTCATTGCAGAATAAATTAAACCCTCATCGTAAAATATGCTAAATCATAAAAAACAAATTATTGGGAAATGATGTGTGAAGTTTTTATAAAAATCAATTGCGATAGTCTTACAAATTCAGTTAATATAAAGATAGCGTACTATGTTCAGGCTATTTTTTAATACATTGAATTTGTATATTCGCTGTAAATATTTCTTCTTGAAAGAATGTTGTAAGATGTAATAAGATCCACATGCAATTACCGTGTAGCTCATCTTTATAATTGAATAGTAAGGGGCTGTCACTAAATTTTACAAGTCAGCTGGATAGATTTGTTCGGTTATTTTTGTGGTTAATAAACGTAATAATTTATTTTTCCAGACCTAGGTAGTGATTTTTCACTGTTCACCAATTGCATCAGTTTTTTGCAGTACTCGGGATGCAATTCAGGAATTTAAAATACTAAGCACATCTTATTATTATTTTTTTTTATCTGATCAAGGATTGACTGTATTTCGGCATTATATCTAGCAATAAGAAATGACAATAATTTTCTAAATAGTATATAAGTCATATTACTAAATTAATTGCATTTAAATTCTATTTAGTTATTATATAACGTTCAGATAGCACTACCTGCTTGGATCAGGTAGCTTCTTATATAGCGAAAGCTTTCAAACAGAGGGAACATTTTTATTTTATTTTTTTTTCTAAATAATAACCAACATTTAGCACTTGAACAGTAATCTTCATGACTTACATATTTCCATTCTTCAGTCACATTCTGTTCTACTTGTAAATAATCTCCTGAAAACAGCTTTCTTACAATCGCCATCTTGATCAGATACATTCTTCAGGAAAACAAAACACTTCATATACAACAGCCAACATGTTTCTATTTTAAAACAAAATTTCTCCATAGAAAATACTTAAAAGTTGTTCTTCAAAGATCATAAAATGTGCTAATAGCAAAATCATTTTTACAAAATGATCAGTTACTACGTTCTACAACCGAACACTGTATAATTACATAATTAATAAAAAATTAATAAGTTAATGGTAGAACAGGATAGTATGCACTAATCTCTTCTGAAATGTATTACGATATTAACATTCTTAATATTTTAGTGTTCGTTATATGGATGAATCCGAGGTTTTCTTCTGATTATTATTATTATTATTATTATTGTTGTTGTTGTTGTTGTTGTTGTATTATTGACCGTTCATCCCTTTTAGCTTGGGCAAACATTTCTTGCGGTAAATTCATCTTCACTAACAGCAATAATAATAGACAAACGAACTAAATAATCTCCATCGATACGTCAATGCCATTAATAAAATAAAGAGGGGATTGACTTCTTAGTAATTGATATAAAATTGATGACAATAATTAATTCTGTTTTATTAATATCCTATTATAATTCTGGTATGCAAACACATAGCATATAAAATTCCCTTATAATGTTACAGAATAATTGTATTACAAAATTTACGACTCACTTCGCTCGTTTCCTAAACATTTACTCATGCAATTGAGTATATAACATACAATTATTTTAATTTTTACACATTATACTTTTTACTAAGTATGATATAATCGCGTCACTTAGTACGCACTAGGGAACTTGAAAATTCTACTATAATAATAATTATGCATTACTTTATAAACACATAATAAAAGTAAAAAAATAACGTTTAGCTCATTTACGGTTTATAATGCTGAAAGATTCTGCTATTACGCTGCCCACTGATTTAAAGTATCTAAATGCGTTTATTTTTTAAACGCTACACAGTAAAAATTTGGAGATATTTTTTCAAATTTATGCATAATTAGGGAGAAAATCACTCTTTAAAATAGTCTTGTAATAGCATTTTATACGATAGTTTAAACCTGCACTGAAATTGCAAATCTTTCAACTCTAACTGGAGCATTATGAAAAATTTAAAATTTACACACACATTAAATATGAATGTGTGTTTGTGTGTGTTGAAACAAGCAAATGTTCATTAAAGTATTGCCAACAGCTTATGAAATATTATTTTTTATAAATTTATTGTAAATATTGAAAATGTGTGCACTCCTCTCTATGATACAATGTTAATTATTTTATTATTAAATCTTTGCTGTAAATATCTGATTCTATTTATATTATCCAGCACCAAAATTTTTCCTTACCTCTATTATGCTTATTTTAATTTTTTATTATTTGAATTATCAAAACATTTGTGTTATATTAATAGTATAGTAACGTTATTGCGCGTATTAGAAAAAATCGAAGCTAAGGCCGGTGGTCTTTTAAAGTATTTAGTAAAAAAAGTGTATCACCTTGAGTCTTTAAGTACTGCAAAACGTGAAAAGTTTTGCTTTTTAAAAAATGAAGCCTGAAATTTATCCACAGCAGCCTAAAGCAGTATCAACAACGTTGTTCTGCATCTTGATATAATGAATTTCACAAAACACATAATATTTAAATTTACATTAATTTAAATTGTCAAACATTCTATCCCAAATGAAGAGACCCCGAATTTTCAAATAAGAATAGCGCACAATTTAGTTTATTTAAACCTCCGTTTCTAAAGTGGAAGTAGGAAAGCAATAAAGATGTATGAGCATAACAGAACATATTACACACTTGATCATTCACAAAAAGTAAAAGACGTTGTGAAAATGTGCTTCCTCAAATAAATTCTGAAAGGTTGGTACTAAGGAATAACAAATTAAGAGCTTGCAATGAAAATCTGCTGAGCCGAAACGGGTTTAGCATTAAAAGTAGAAAATCCCCAGCGGTTAAACCTTCTTTTGATATACGGCAATAGCGGACGTTACCTAAAGAGAAATTGCACAGGAAGCGAGAAATATGTACAAGGCCGAAGGACATCCGCAACACAATTCTCTCATGGTTAACTGCGACAAGGTTGACCTTCAACCACAAAATGGCATTACAGTCGAAGAATTTCTCTGTGAATATTTAATGATGTGAATGCACTTGTCTTCCTTCGCCATATTTGCTAAATCTGTTCTTACATCAGTGATAAATAAGGATTCAAAGATCCAGCAGTTTGTTCAACTGGCTCCGGGTATCGCTATTCTCTTTTTGAAAGCTCTGCTGCACTAACATATGCTAATGTTTCCCATTACCATCACTGCCAAAAATATACTCTCCTTTTGGTAGACCATGTGCAGTTCAGACAGACGAGAAGGAGGGTATTTTCCAGATTAAATAATATTTATAGATGCTCTTGTTCTTAGAAGATCTGCGTCTTGGAGTATTAGCTGTCCATTAATGAAATTAAACTCAGGAGAACCGTGGAAAGATTATCAGGTTCAGGCAAAATGAAATTAACTAAAATGATGAGATCAGTTTTCGTTCTTTTGTCTTCATTCCTTGAATTAGATTTCCTAATTTCACTATTGGTCTTCACTTTTCCGTTTTCATGTGTACCACAACTAAATTAACTGTATGGAAGAACGTATTTTGTATTTCTACTGAATTAACGCTGATGATCAGATTAGTATGCAACACGGCGCTCTCAACATTTCTATTCTTATTCCTCGACCTCCCATTTGTGGAACTTCATTTGATGCCGTAATAGACTACTGAGGCACATGACCAGGCGACCAACATAGTTACTTAGCCTAGTATCTAAGCACACAACTGTAGGCATTTACTTTTTTATATTATAACTCAGAAACTATTTGCATTAGAATCCAGCAAAGAACATGATAGACATAATTTTCTTTGTTTTATTTTCTTAATATCAATAGATATTGTTCCATTTGAAAAAATGGAGCTCTGTTCAAGAAATATACATTCTAACAATTATTAAAATCTGTTTATGGGATCCAATTATGAACCCTTGTCTAAATTTCAATTCTGTGAAAGCGGTACAAGTTTTAGTTATATGATACTGCCATAACCTAAAAGTTGTAAGCCAAAGTACATGACATTAAATTCCCTACACTGCCCAGAAAAATGTGTATGATTATGTTCTGGCGTTTACCCAAACACAGAAGCAACCAAAATATTGGGAAAAAGCATTCAATCACGTCTACCATCATTTACTACACTTTCCTGATACATATGCTTATGGCAAAAGTGGAAAAACATACAACAATTTCTTTATATTGCCAAACATTTACCAAGCAATAAGATAAATGTTTACAATAACCAGTCACTGTGAATATTTACTCCATTTCCCACTCTGACCATATCATTTATATTTACAACTAAATAGGAAAATGACGTTAACGATCGACCTGTCAGCTCGAATACTCAAGTATTTTTGGTTAGGCCTCTTAGGACAAAGTTCGGAGATAACCTGCGAGATTCTCCAGGATATTACGATTTAGGTGTAAGAAATTCAGGGTTGTAGCCTGAGAAAACATGGCAGTTTAATGATATGGCACAGTAAACGAAGGTTCTTATTTCAGTTTGTTTCTATCTGATGTCCATTTCAAACCTTTGCCTGCACACTGCTTAGTGTAAAAGGATATTCTAAGCTTTTTAACTGTTATTTTAATCCCGTTATGGCTACTGAAAAATGTGTTCTTGCATTTTACATATACAAGCTAAACATCTAAAGCATTATATATTAAAAAATATAATTAATTTTACATGTTTTATAACTTATAACAGAAAAATGTACACTTCGAATTGACTGTGCGCACTCTAACGTAACTAATACACCCCGTTAAAAGAAATTGCTATTACTAAGAGACTAACAAGATGAATTTTTATGGTCCATTAGTCTGACACCTATGTGAATTGAATTAAAATGTAAACACTGCCCACGGCTCTGAGCTGAAGTTACAAGGACTCCTGCCCTAAAAAACAGGTTATGTTAACAATGTTATGTGATCGCTGCACAAGTCTAGATAAAACTTGCTCGGCCGTAAATAAACAGGAGTAGAAACGATTCATTTAACGATCTCTGAAGCTTTTTCATTAATATGCAAACCAAAATATTTTTTGCATTATGTATAGGGTGCAGCCTTGCCTATTGTAATTAGTGGGGTGGAGCGTGTGGTGTGAAACTTAAAACAAAATGATTCTGAAGAATATTTGTATTCTAATTCTATGGTTTTGGCAATAAAGTAGGTATACTCTGGAGGTTAAGACCTGTCATGCTACCCAGAGTATCATGGTATTGTCGCCCGTTTTAGGTAACTGACGGATCGGCAGTCAGGGCGGTAACTCCTGGTTAAGAGGATTAATACGTGCGCAACCGATTGAAGATCTCGCAATTACAACTATAATTACAATAAAAATGACCTTATGACAGGAGGTGCTGGAAATGTTGACCCCAATCATTTTTGGCATCTTTTTAGAAAATTGTCACTGGCACGCACCAGTTAATCTCCCGAAATTGAGTCAAAATAAACTTGAAAGCATACAAGGCCACAAATGTCCACGAATTGCAGTCAGTAGATCCTAATATTCGGATAAATGTCTGTAATTGCATGTCAAAGGTGGAGTAATTGTTCTGTGCTTAATGTTACTTATTGATGCTCCATTTACCTGGCAATGTTTCCGTGCAAAATGACAGGTATTGCAATGCAAATAAAAAATCCAGTTTTGTGCTCGAAACTACCTTGCATGAAGAGCAAACATATGTATGCTGATCAATAAATACTTACAGAGTAATAGGATGTATAATTTTTTAGAATGGAGAAAGATACAGGAATTACATTCTGCTAGTATGTGGTTTATCTATGGGGGAATTTGACAAAATGCATGACAACAAGCCCCCACACATTAAAATTGAAAGAAAATGTCAGGCGAGACACTGACTCAATTTCGGAAGATGAACTGGTGTGTGTGAATGACAATTTTCTAAAATGTTGCCAGATATATGTGAATGTGGCAGGACATTTCTAACATCTGTCATAAGGTATGCACTAATGTTCATTGTAATTGCAAATGTGAAAACTTGAATCAATTGTGCGAATATTACATTCCTTTCACCAGGATTTCGGCCCTGACTGCTGACCCGCGAGCTACCGTGAAATGGATGACAAAACCATGAAAGACCCAAAAGCCTATACATAAATACACATATGTATATAAATTATAAAATACGTCTAAATATAAACATAAATATAACGGAAATATGAAAATTAAATGACACGTGCAGGCCATTAAATGCACTTTTTCTCTTTGTCTTGCTTTTACCGGTTTTTTCTTCTATTATTTCCATATTTATATATTCTTCCTCCAGTTTAATCATGTATAATAAAACATTACATATTAAAACGATTTGTGAAATGGATTATTTAAACAAAGCTCCCTCCCTTTGTTTATAGCATATTAATGCAACTAGAAAGCTTTGAACACTCGTCTTTTCCGCAGCATGCACCAAGTAAATAAAACAAAATTAGAAGTACAAAAATATTGCTGCGTTTCCCTATAAAACCGGGCTGGGATTTCAAGGGTTAACAGGCTATAGCTTTTAAACTCTTCATCGTAGGAGAACCGAGTAGGTTGTCAGGAACTGTTGATGTTCGACTAATCGATTGTTCACGGCATTCCGAAGGTTGGCGCTGAATCAACAATCCATTCACTTAACAACAGACGACTCCCTGTATCGTACCTTGCCGCTGTGAATGACCGGCCTCAATGCAATTAGCAGGCTCGCCAGCTAGCCTCAGGCTGAGATGGCCTGTAGTGACGTAACGGTACTAGATTATACACCAAGATAAAATGCGCGCCTTCTGTACCTGCTGACGTAATTCCCGGCTCTAGAGAGAAAACAGGAAAGCCATTTTCTTTCCTTCCTTTTTTGTTTTTCTACGCAGGTGAGCACTTCAAAGGCACTTCCCGCACAGGAACATGCATACAAATGAGACAGGATAAGTGACTTTGAAGGAATCGTGATAAACCAAACCGAAAAGTGTGGGCAGAGTTTTAAATATAATGGTTTTCTGTCCCTTGTAAAACTACAAGAGCCATGGCTCATAAAACTGAAGATGACATTCAAAGTTTATGATACGAGCGCTTTTACTTTTGGCTTCGAAGACATTTGGACGTGGGAGAACAGCTATGAGAGCTGAACCAATAGCAAGCTTGGGAAATAACATTTTGGGAAAGGGATATACACGCACATGCTCACCTGAAGGCCAAGGTCATAGCGTCCCCATGCTCTTAAATAGGTGCACTTGTTATGTAAAAAGTGCATGCCATTTTTGGTGATTTAATTTATTTTATTGAACGTGTAAATGTAGTTCTTTATCTTTCTAAGATGGAGGAGGAGGAG
>CM060842.1:98887500-99162500 GCA_030762175.1 Metallyticus violacea
TCATTTTTGTTTTTGATATACGTACATGTTGACCTACTTTATATTTCGGAACGCTGTATCGAGTAAATCTATTATTGTTATTATATGTATTATTGTATATTTTCGAGATGTTAAATTCGTTTACGCTGCTTGGTGTCTTTTATTGTTCGGTGATAAGGATTGTTATACGATTGCACTAGTTTTGGTAGTACCTCTAAGTATCTATAAGTACTGTTGTGAGTAAAATATTTCCACATTTTAGTTTTAAGAGTTCTGCTGAATAGCTCTACAACGCTAGTTTTTAGTTCATTGCTAGTACTATAATAAGTAATGCCATTGTTTTTTAAAAATGTTTGGAATAACTTATTGTTAAACTCCGTTCCTTTATCTGTTTGAAGAACCATTGGTTTGGGTTTAAACTGAGTAAAAATGGTTTCAAAAGCCGTAACAATTTCTTTTCCAGATTTAGACTTTAGTGGTACAGTCCATCCAAATTTAGAAAAAAACGCCAATAACCGTTAATATGTAAATATAAGGTTCGTTATACTCTTTTAAATTACTTAAAACGTTTAAATCACTTTCCCATAAATCGTCAATATTAGTTATGTGATGTTTAGTAAGAAAATGTTTTTTTTATAGGTTTATGAAGAGCGTAAGTTTCTTGTTCTAGCAAATATTGTTTAATTTTTTTGTTTAGAAATTTCAGTAGCACGATGAAGCTTTGCAGGTGTACCAAATCCTGCATAATGTTCAGGTTTAAAGTAATATCGATCAATTAAGATTTTTCCCTTTCTAGTTAAAGTTTTTGCCATTGATTACGACGCAAGTTATACGGTTGATATCTTACACCATCGTCAGAACTTTCACTCTTTTCTTTAGCTTTTTTCCTTCTTTAATTTTTTTTCGTGTTTAATTTTAGTTTTAAAACGTTCAATATCTTTAGTTTTATTTTCTTCTTCTGCTTCTTTTTCCTGCTCTTTATTGTTTGGAGGTAAGGTCTTCGCAACTTTGACATAAGGTCGTGATAGTCCGATAATTTATACTTAAACAACTTCCATTTTTCATCCGGCGTCATGGCCGTTTTTCTTATCTTGTTTATGTCTTCAATTAATTTTGCTAACGTCTTATCAATAACGTGTTATTTTTAATGCTCTCAGGTTGCGACTGCAACAGTATGATTTGCTTAGCATATCTCATTACGAAGCAATTTTTTTATACTAATGCACTATCTAAAGCAGTTAAAACAGGTAATATGAATGCAAGTAAAAGCCCTCCTTTTTGCACAACTGTTTTTCTTTTAAAAACTCATGAAGATAGTTTAGGAACGATTGATTTACCCATACTGAAGGCAAAGCAATAAATGAAGTTGTAATAAAAGATTACAGCTTATTTATTATTTTTAATGTTTGGGTCTAAAGCAGTAAAAACTTTCGTTTGGTAGTACACCCATTCTATTACGATACTTATCAGGAGTGTACTGAGTACAATCTAAAACGAGATATCCGAAAGGTTTTTGTGGCTTTATCAAATGCTTCATGTAAAAATTTAGATTTTTGGGGCTCTAATTGTTGACATAATTTACTTGTTTGCACTTTATCTGTTATTTTTAAATGCAATAATGTAATTAGAATTTAATGACATAGTTCTTACTTGTTTGCACTTTATCTGTTATTTTTAAATGCAATAATGTAATTAGAATTTAATGACAGTTTTAAATTTCTTGCCTTGAGGAAAAACATTTTGCAACACGTATATTACTCCAAAATTTTTATGGTGTGAATCTTTAGTAAAAAAAAATTAGACACATTTTCACTGTCTGCTTCGTATCGTACATCATATCATCTAGTACAAGTCTCCGTCTTTTACTGACTCTAGATCGGGAACGCCTTCGTGCATACGTACATTAAATGTGCAATTGTTAAATTCACGACCTACGTCAGGTGAGTATGCCGCTGGGCGACACCATAAAGCTCTATTAAAAGGATGGTCAAACATCATACTCGCATTTTGTAGCAGATGTTTAATAAACGTAGATTTACCGCATCTCGAAGGACCCCGCCACCTGCATTGTACTAGGAAATTTAAACTTTAATCCACTGTTTCTGCATGTTCAAATTGTTGTTTTCTTCTTCTTTTTGACTCTCATCTTTCATTTCAGTATCTTTACCTGAGGAAACACGTTTAATCTTTTTAAAATTTTTGTCTACTATTTCCCCTTTACTCACATCCCTCATTTCTACGTTTTTATCCGTTCAAACGCGTCTAAGTTTTTTGTAATTTTTGTCTATTATTTCTCCCTGAGTAATGCCACTTTGAAACTTATTTTTATCATCTTCGTCTATAATTATAGTTTTAGGCATTACCAAAGTATGCTTTCTTCTATTTTTTTATTTTTGTATGGACGATATCTTGATCTTTTCCACGCGTTAACACCAGGTTTTTCTATCGTGTTGGTAATTAAAGCATCGAGTTTGTGCGATCGACATTGTTATTATTTTTGTACGTTATAACAAATTAACATTGTTATTATTATTATTTTCTGGATGTTGTAACAAGTTATTACTAACGTGATCAAAATTATTAACAGACTTTAGTTTCAAATTGTTTGTTTCATTTTTGTATGGATGAAAGCTAGAACGTTTCCAATTATTTGTAAAAGGGTTTTTTTTTTTTTTTTTTTTACAAGAATCGTTAAATAAAGCATGAAAGTCTTTTGATGCATTTATCACATTTTCGTTAGCGTTTGGTTTGCCAGAGTGGTGGTTAATTTTAAGCCATTTGGAACTGTTTGCAAAGATTACATCAGGTCTCAAACGTTTTAAAGGTCGCCTTTCTTCTGATAAGTTTGAAGTTTTACATTGTCGTTTGGCATCATTTGCTAAAATTACATGAGACGTTAACCGTTTCAAAGGTTGTTTTACTTTATCGAAGAACAGCACTTCCGTTCCTGATAAGTTTGGAGCGTTAAATCGTGAACGTTTAGAATTATTAATAAACAATGCATCAATAGCTGAAAGCTTTAAATTCATTCTAGGACGTTTAAATGCATCTTCTAAAGGCATACTTCCTCGCCATGACGTTTACGATTGTACTTAAGCAACTCCTCTCGCTTTCGCTTTAGAGATTCGTAGATAAGCGGCTCGTTAGCTGAACGTTTATGTAAGCTTAATGTTTCAATATTTAACAGCTGTTGAACTTCGTAATCCATCTTTCACAATAATGAATTTTTACTCTGATCGAGATCTTTTATAGCCATATTGAACTGTATCATATTTCGCGGTTCTTTTACGCTTATTAATTACCATACGAAACGTTTTTTCCGACGGTTCTGTAACAAGCGTCCAAAGAGGTTTTCTAGCAATTTTAGTATCATGTAGTTTTACATTCATGTCGTTATTATTTAGAATCATATCGCGTATAACTTGTACATTTACTTTTTTAAGCTATTCGAATGCAGAGTAATACCTTTAATTTGATAGATTTATATAATTTCGTTATTTTTAAGTTTAACGGTTAACCCATAACTCTTAGGACCGGTGGATACAAATTGATTGATGTAAGCATCTTTGCCGTACTTTTCTAATTCGTTTGTCATACATCCTAAAAAGGTACCGGTTGGCGGATCCATAGTTCTGGTTTACAAACAGCAATTACCGAATCGGTGTCAAAATATAACACGTGTTCATCTATTTTTTTTAAATAAGAATAAAGGACGAAGCGGGCATGTGCTGTGGTATATGATGCAATTACGACGTTAGAATACGGATTTATTTTAGGAGTTTCTTTAACGTATTTCCATACCAAGTAAATATTTTCAGTATCTAGTAAGTACGTTTCTGCTTGTATGCTGGGATTATTTAAGCGTTCTGCAAGTTGTGAATATTCACTAATTAATTCGCAAGTAGGTAAATTATATCTTTGACCGTATTTACCCCAAAAAGAATTTAACATAAGTTTAGCAATTTCGCGTCTTCCAGGATTATATGCAATAGCATCAGAATTAAGTTTAATTCCTTTCTTTTATTTTAAAACTTTGTACATATTTCTCTTTATCCATATCGGTAGTACACTGTTATCCAACCGGATGCTTCATTTTTAATTTTTAAAAATTTATTAACGTACTCTCCGAAAGCCCCTTTTCACAGGTATCCCTATTATAGCGTACCATATCGTACTCCCAAATTTCATACATTTTTAATATAACATAGCCTTCCTCAAGAGCTATTTTAACTTCGTCCAACACCCAAGTCCCTAAGAGACTTCTTTCGTCATCATTATGATTGCACTCATGCTGATTTTCTGATAGTGCGCACGATCGACATAAAGGAAACATTAGTTTACCGTTTACGCGCATAGGTAACATTGGATGATATAGGTTAACAGGTGGCAATCTTTGGAATTTTATTAATCCACCTTTTATGCAATCCAAATTTGGAAACGCGTTTTGTTTATAATAAATGTTAGGATCACCAACAGGATAAGATTTTGTTTTATTTACATACGGATAAAGACTGCACACGTCATAGTAATTTTTTTTTTTTTCATTTTCTTTAGTTTCGTACATTAATTTAGCCCGCCGTAAAAGGCGTCTCTGGTTTCCAAAGGTGTTGGAAGAACGAAAGATTCGACAAATTTTGCAAGTTCGCGGTTTGTTTTTTGTATTGCATTAAATTCACACTCTCACATCTCAATCACTTCATAACCTGCTTCCTTTATTGCTCTGGCTATTCTCGCGGTAGACTCGAACCTAGAGTTCATCGTTTCGTTGTCTGTACCGTGTAAGATCGAGGTTCTATTAACAAAACAATGTTGGCATCCATGATAAAAACAACCATGAAAGTAATACACGTACTTCGTATTACTTTTAACATCTCTGTAACCGTCAACTTTATACTTTATAATTTTAACTTCGCATCCATTAAGAGCGTGCTGAATAGATAGATACATCTTGCTCCTTTTCTATCCATTCAGCTTAACCAAATGAGAGCCACGCGCGATTGCTTATCGGCAAGAATATAACCTCCGTGCGGTATTATTGAAATGGTATTTTCTATCATAAAGCGTTTTCTGTACACATTCATGCAAGCATTAGCTATGTAACGCACTCTGTAAAAGGATCGATTCCGTTCTCTATCAAAAACTCCTTTCGAAATTTTGATACGCCAAAACGCAAAACTTGCACGTCTATTTTACAGTATTCAACAATTTCTTTTTGCATGTCAAACACGTAATTAGAGGAAAGTTTCTCAGCATACCACTCTTCAAAACATTTTCGTTCCTCTATTGAATTTTTTTTCAGCATAGTAATACTTTATTTCAGGCATCTGACCCACGTAGTTTGCATTATTTAATGTATTAAATAAATGCGGGGAATACCCTTTCGATTTCTCGAATTCAAATGTTTTTGAAAGCTTAAATAGTGCAAATGGTATGAAATTTAAAGAATCCAGGAAAGTTACATTTCGATGCTTTATTCTATAAATATTTTGATCATTCATTATAAGTTCAGGCTTCCATTCGAGAGTGCCCACCATATATTTTAGCAGAATATGACCATCATAAGACTTTAAATTATGTGCAATCACGATAATGCTCTTGATTTTTGAGCGCGGTATAGTAATATATTGAAACAATTCGCGAACTGGTTCATTTTTAAAAACCCATTCTTTTACACCACAATTACTACATGTTTGCAATTTTTTTACAAATATCAATACAATTTTTACATGCTTGATATAGCACTCATAGATTTGGTTCATGTTGGTACGTCAAGTTTCGTGAACCGTAAGGCTTTTCTTGAGTACATTCAAAATCTATAGAGAGAGAGAGAGAGAGGGAAGAGAGAGAGAGAGAAATTCCTTGCTCAGTTGTGGACTTTTATACTGTCATACAAAGCAAAAATGATTCATGTGAACATATTTATTACATATAGCAAAATCTTTTTCGTGCAAACGTGCTGTTGTTTTTTGCGTCTTAGATTGTACATTTCATTACACTTAATGCACACCTTTTCCACGTCGCAAACGGCAATATTTTGCGGATAAAAGGTTCCCTTTTTAAGGTGATTATCGTAACAAACTTGTCCTTTAAACTCGCGGTTACATTTAGCACAAGGAATGTATGCATCAAAAGACATTGCGCATGGAAGTCCACATTTTGAGCATCTTAAATCGCAGCGATGCAATTCTCTTTTGTACTTGAAAGGATGATTACATAGTCTGCAATAATATGTGCATTTAAATGCCTTATGTAAATCGATAGTTGCATTAAAGTGGTGGTTATGATAAATTAAATAAATACATTTACTGCTAATAGTTTTTGATTTATATAAAATTCTGTTTCCCTCATGACCGTGGAATATGGTCAACGAGTAATGTTTTAATACCGCTTCAAATTTTTTAACATCCTCTAGAGTAAAATGTACATCCTTTCCTAAAAGTTGACACAAGTATACAGCTTTTTGTCTTTGTGCTGTTTCCCATCTCTTAATCGAGTTGTAATTAGGATCGTTTTCTAATTTTGCTACAGACACGGCTCTTGGCAAACATAAAGAATCTACATTTTTATAACAATTATGCCTTTGTTTTTGGTACACAGCTCGCATTCGTTAAAGCATTCTCCTTCAATAATTTTTGTGTATATGCAAGTAAACTTCAGCGTATCGTCCAAAAACAAATTATGATTACTCTGCATTAGCGCTTCCGCAGAATTTAAAATTGCTTCCATGTTTATTTCATGGAACATTCTAACGCTAATGTGAAGCCTCTTTTGGGATGCTGTAAATTAGAAACGGACATGCCAAAATAACTCGGTTCATGATTTAGTAACCTTTCATCAGCAAATTCTAAAAACTGTGCAAAAACCCAATGTATCCGTTCCATTGGATCGATGTCATTTTCGTCTTTCGGCACGGACTCTACAGACACTATAGTTTCGGAATATCCCGAATAAAATGTATCTAGCGTTCTTACACGGTGCTGCAATATTGTAAAATGCATACTGTTTTTAGTACTCAACAGAATCGAAGTCAGAAGTGTATGCTTACAGTAGTATCGTTTAAAAAAACCTGCGTGCGATTTTATAATCGCCACAATGTGACTTGGCTGTTGCTATGTGACCGTGTGCCGCAAAGATTTTAGCAAACGCTGCCGTTACCATGGACACACTGACGTCATTTTTCTTGGCATCGTTTTCTGTCGACTTGCCAACCACGAAAGTGAACTTTGCCGTTACCATGCACAAACACGTGACTATTATGTGGTTGTTATTGCGCAGGAGTAGTTTTCCGTCAACTCGCGATTTCCAATTAATTTTTTCTCATGACGCGAGCTATTTTTTTGCTTCACGCGAACTTTCCTCCTCTCCCCTCCACAAAAAAATTCGTACATATACTTCTGAAAAATCGCCAGATTCTCATACAGCTATCATCGATCTCCTGCTAGTAAAAGAAAAACATGTACTAGTGCTCAACCACGGTGGAGCTCTGCAAGCCGTCTTCGTCAACATCATCATCTTTGGCGGCGTCTGGTAAGTCTTCGCGTACTTATTATTCACCACCTGCAATTCTTTCAGGCACCAGGCACCGTCTTGCTCCGCGAAATTATTGCTATCTCTGCTATTTCTCTAACTTTACTGTCGCAATCAAGACGGTCGAAAATATCGTCAACAAAACTGCGGCGGCTGCGATCAGGAGAATCGCGGATCGCACCATCAAGGTGCTTGTCGTTGCCGCAACTTTCATCGACGTCGACGATTCCGGAAGAGAGGCGATCCGCGCAGAGACAACAAAGGCACTCGATGCGGCAACGAGCGCCATCAAAACCATCGTGGTAAGAACGCGGGGGATTAGAACCGTCGTGGACACTGTCCGAGCCTTCCCATCATCTTCGGTTCGACCCATCCAAAGGGCCGCAATCCGAGCGGCATCGACAGCCGTCCGAGCGATTCATGGAGCGGCGACGAGGGCCTTCCTCGTTACAACCGTCGCGTTGCACAAATTCAGAAAGATCGCTGGTGAATTCCCGACGGCGTCACCACCAGCAGCCTAACATCCGCTACCAGCAGCAGGACGACGCGTTGTTTCGAAGAATGAGATGCCGTGACGCGATCTCGCATGAGGTAAGCAACGATTGCCTCCGCGCAAATCAGCAATTGTTGAGACAGCAAAGCGAGGTTTAACCCTGACTTATTCAACGAAACCGTCAATGACGATGACAATGATAATTAAAATGACGATGACAACGACAATGGTGACAATAACATTGTATGTATAAGCGACGAGGAAGAGCCGGAGTTAATTGTAATATCCGACAACAACTATGATACCGATAACGACGGCGATGACGACAGATCTACTATTACAGCACCCACTATCCCACTACCGCTCCGTATAAGATGCCTAATATTTTTGCAGACCCTTTCCAGAGCCACGTGAAGGCAATGAGGGCTATGGGCTCCAAGCTGAAGACCTCGTTTCAGGCGAAACGCTTGCAACGCAGGGTTAAAATTAGTACCAGCACTCCTGAGGACAATGAGATAGCCAAGTTGGTGCTCAGGGAAAGTGGTATTCCACTCTATACCTTTTCCCTGAAAAAGCCGAACGTTGTCCGGTGGGTAATCAGGGGCCTGGACTCTGAAACTAGCCCTGTAGACGTGCGGGAGACTCTAAGGGCCGTACAGGGAATCAGGGCGCTTGCTGTTTCCCCAGCTGAAGAAAAGTCCTCAACGAGGCCGGCGAGCAAACCAAAGCCCCTATGCCATTATTTTTGGTAATCATGGAGAGGGAACCAGGTCAGGTACCGGCGATGGATTCAATCACCCAGCTGCTTTACTCGTACACAAAGATTAAAATTGAGCCTCACATGGGCAAAGAGGGACCTGCCCAGTGCTTTAAGTGCCTGGGTTTTAATCACTCAAGCTTCGCATGCGAGCGGAAAATGACTTCCTCCTCTGTGCAGGTTTCCTCGAGGTTCGATACAGCTCGGTCTCGAGGGACAACCCGAAGTGCGCCAAATGTGGCGACACTCATCCTGGCATTTACAGCGCTTGTCCCGCCCGTCTTCGGTTTATTGCAAACCCAAGAAGCAAAAATCAGCAGCCAGAACCGAAAACTCAACCTCCACCGTCGGCCCGAACAGGGAAGTGCTTCGCGGCAGCTTTAAGTCGGCAGGAACAGCTGCTTGAACCGGCCATGGCTACAAATAGCCATCAATCTCCAACCGGCCCATCTGCGGAACAGCAGGTAGGCCCTCAACTGCAGAACCTGCCACTGTCTCCGAGAACCCTTAGGGGGGGGCGGCTACGCTCGTTGCTCTTCAGATGCTCCCGGTGCGGGCTCTGCGGACCTTGAGTACCCGTGGTACATCTGACGTTACTAAGAGGAGCCGGGCCGGACTAATTCGAGCCCCTCCCAAAGGGGAGTTGTCCGGATTGGGTTGGACTCGGCTAGGCAGTTGGTCCCGGAACTCACGGAAAAATGAGTACCCACGATGACAGCTTATCCCAGGGGAGTGCTGAAGGCGTGTACCCTGGGGGCAGGTTTTCCTGAATCGCTGTCGTGGGGTGCTGGGGTGACTCACCTCTATAATACGAGTAGGTCCTGCTAGATGAGACCTCTCCACCAGTAAGAATCTGGTAGATAAGGCAATTTAGCGCGTCTGGGCGTCGAAAACGTCTACAGCCGAACGACGGGTCGGAATAGCTTCTAGGTGCCGTTCTAAAGTAAAAACCTACAGGATGCGCAGACCTGTGTACAACATCCCCTGCTAATGGGAGGGATTCCCTTTATAATATCTCCAAGAACCATACTGTCCCCAAGGGAAAGAAGAAACAAAAGTAGGCTCCGCAGGTTCCAACGAAAAAAAAAAACCCTGCAAAAACAGCACCAACAAAGCAGAACCAGGTGGAATGCGCCACAACTGCGGCCAGAAAAACCATGGCTCCTGCCACGGCCGGCTTAACCGCTGCCCCTGCTGACCAATCAAGCGGCTGTAGCTGATCAGGCCTCGGAACGGATCATTCCCATATCTGATTCGGATGCGGAGGAATTCCGGGTCCTTGGTTCCTGGTTTGCTCAGCTGATCGGCAACTCCCTCCCCCTACTGCGGCGCTGCAAACAGATGGTCGAAGATCCCATGTTTCGCAGTCAGAGAAGATCACGATTGTGCGAAAGACGCACGAGCAGTTTTCCCCAGACTCCCTTAGCTCGTGATGGCCTCACAATTTGTTCGAAGATCATTGCGAGCTGCATTAAGGAATGCAAATGGGGTCGCGGAACAGCGGTCCGGTCTCTTGGAGTTTTTAGGGGACCAGGGAATTGACATCCTGATGGTTTGAGAGACCCACCTGCATGCTAGTGTTAACCCCAATCAGACAAAATACGTCGCCCATCGGACCGATCGGGTCGTCGGCCGACGGGGCGGAGGTACTGGCATATTCATCCAGTGACACCTTGTCCACACTCTCTTCCCTGCACCGCCCCTACAGCACGTGGAAGCAACCGCCATTAAGCTCTCCTTAGGCGGCCAGGACGTCGTGCTGGTTGCGGCATAAGACCCACCAGATGGCCAGTTCTACGAAACTGGTTATAGAACACTCCTCAACCTTCACCCCGCAGTCTTCATTGGCAAAGATCTCAACGCGAGGCACCCTATATGGCACAGGCGCACCAGAAACCGCAGAGACCGGCTACTCTCTCGCCTCATTGGCGGAGACCCGGCCCTAATCACCCATGGCCCACGAAGTCCAACGCACCATCCCCACTGAGGGAGGGGGATGTCATCGACATCCTGATCACCAAAAATGTTCATTTACATCTGGACCTCAGTGGTCAATGCTCTGGACTCCGATCACGACTCAGTCATGGTGGATGCCAGCATTTATCTGCCAGCTCTGTTACAACCAGACTTTATAGAAGAGACTGCCTGGGATCAGATCAATTCAGTACCAGCTCAGAGAGACAGTCTTGAGCGAGAAATGGCGCATGGCCATCAATCCGAAGAAGAGCTCTGCTATTCTCCTCAATAAGGGCCGACGTCGGAAACGCCTGCCGGTCCTCGTATTGCATCGCCGGAGGATCCCCTGGGTCCGTGTTTAATGCAGTGGTGACATGATGCGAAAAATACTGCAAGATCTCACCAACCTTCATCGCAACAGCAGCCTTTATCTTTAAGTCTCCATACGTGGATATCGGAGAAGGCTCCATTAACAATCAGTATGGCAACATTACCGTAATACCACTAAAGGACGGAAGAGAAACGTTCCTATCTTCCACATATAATAACCACTTTTACGGCACTATCCGCCGCTTCAACGAGCTAATACAACGGCAAGATGTATCTGCCCAACGCTATACTAAAATGTGGTAAACAGAATCTTTGTCAATACAAACTTTATCATAATTCGAGTGCCTCTCTTCGGCTTCAGGTTCTCTAGATACATCCATCATACAGGAACAATGAGCTTTCACGATACATTTTCAGGGAAAAAGTTACATTTGGTGGAGGCCCTATTGTTAGCAATAGCTGAAGTAATTTAATTTTACGGCTGCCAGGGTTATTAATTCTATAAGCTATAGTCTTTGGCTTTCTCGGGAAGGCAGCTTTTCTACGTCTTTCTGTTCTCCGCTTCTTAATAAATCGTATGGTGTAAAAATTCAAAATACACCTACTAAACTTTCACAGTACGAAATTTTTAGGTATTGTAATTGTCTCAGACTTTTCTTGGAATGAACACGTTTACCGTATATAATAAATTAAGTCAAATATCTTATAAAGAGCACATATTAAGTAAGGGTTGTGCTAAAGATATTTTGAGAATAGTATATTTTGTCTATGTACATTCTACTTTTGCTTATCGCATACACTTTTGGGAAGTAGCAAGTTCATCATCTATGATTTTTAAATGACTATTTTTCACCAAGAGAGGGGGAGAATAAAAACATTGCACGGTCGATACAAAATTTCCTCAATTGCACAGAATTAACTACTTTTCAACTTGATTCAAATGTGTTCCAACTTGTCTAACAGAAATAATCCTGTCCTCAAATTGTTCCAAGCGTATTTCAACCTGTCATCGATACCGACTGATTGCGGTTAACATGTTACAAGTTGCCTTTTATCCACCCTCCGTTTGTCTAACCAGCCAACCAACCAACCAACCAACCAACCAACCAACCAACCAATCAATCATAGCCATATCTTCACCACATCGTTTCAACCAATTGCTACCACACCCTTTCTTCCTTATTCTTATTTTTCCCCGCTTCGTTTCAACCAATCATCACTTCCTTCTTTCCGTACAATATAACCATCACCGTCTTCCTTATCCACACTCATTCTCTACTTAGACGCCGTCATGTCATCATGATAGAAAGAAAAGTACTGCAAGACGACACCAACCTCGCACAAATACCTACTTTCATCGGAGAATTTATATACAAGGATCTATGCATGGTTGTCGGAGCATGCTCCTTTAGCAATCAGTATTACCACTAGAGGAAGGAAGAGAAAAGTTCCTACCTTCCGCAAATATCCCATGAAGACATCGACCACCTGAACGAGCTCTTACAAGGGCACGGAATACCTGCATAACAGAACAGAAAAAAAAAAGAGAAGAAGAAGAAGAAGAAGAAGATGAAGAACAAGAAGAAGAGGAGGAGGAGGAGGAGGAGGTGAACTCAATCTCTTTTGATGAGTGACTCTCTTCGGCTCCCAGTTCCGTGTTACGTCCATGTTGTTTCCATTATACAGGATACAGGACATTTTATACATTTTTCAGAGATCAACGTTACATTTGGTGGAGGTGTCATTGTTAGGTATAACTACTATAATTTACCTTTCCGGTTGCCAAAGTATTAATTCCACATTGAATAAGTTATGGCATTCTCGGGGAGGCAAGTTTTTTACGCCTTTCTGTTCTCCCCTACTAGTTATTTTCTTCTTCATAATTAGTATGGCCTAGAAATTAAAAATGCACCTACAAAAACCTTAACCCATTCGCATCATTTGAAGACAGTGGTCGCACGCGGTTTGTAGGCATATAAATCGAATGGCGAGCTCAGTTCGCAATCCTGTATTGCGAAAGCTAAGTGAGCAGGGCAGGGAGAAGGATGTGTTTATAGTGAGTTCCTAGAGTGTGAGGTAAAAGTGGCATAAGCAACAATGGGAGAAGAAATTTCGGTGTATAGAGCAAGGATAGGAATGTTTAGACAAAGAAGATTTAAAAAAAAAAAAAAAAAAAAAAAGGAGCAGGAGGAAGCAAGAGTACAGATGGTTTAATGTGGGGAAGCATTATTTTAATGTTGCTAATTATAGGAGGTTTGAATTATATCCGGGTCTAGAAGAAACACAGGAAATTTTGAAAATATTTGATGGTATGGAGAAAAGATTAAGTGACCCTCTGAATTATTTAGCTAAGAAAATAAAAGATGAGGTTGGACAAGGATTTCAAGAAATCAAGAGGGGAATAGACGGAATGAAGATGAATTTAGAAAGAGCAGATGAGAGGAGAAGAAAACTCAATCTTGTATTTATAGGAGTGGAAGAAAGAAGAGGTATTTGGCCAGAGCAACAAGTAACCAAAATATTGGAAATAGAATTACATGGATGGGAGATTGATGAAGCATACAGAACCGGAAGACACACGGGGAAGAGACCAATAATAGTTCGATTAGCAACAACCCGAATAATTTATGAAATATTGCGGAAGACAAAGATGGTGAAAGGAACGAACATATTTATTAATAAGGACCTGACTCCTGCTCAAACACACATAAAACAAAATTTAATTGGACGGATGATGGAAGCGCGAGCACCAGGCAAAAGAGCATATATCAGGAATTTTCCACTGTGGATTGAAGGAGTGAATGCATAGACTATGAACAAGAGAGATGTATGGAGCAGTAAACCAATGCCGGAGGAAATGAGTCAGCATATCCCTAACCAGCTACAGGAAATATACATAGCAGCAGAAAATTCTAAGGATCCAAAGTCTGGTACCCAAGGGAGAATCGATGAAACAAGAGACACGTTAGTAACCTTTGGGTCAGAAGCTACGTCATCATTGCACACATCACAGATTAGGGGCCGAGTAGCTGACCTTCAGGAGAGAAGAGGGTGCAAGTGGTATGACGTCAAGAAAGTCAGCGGCAAAGGAAGAAATAAAAAAAGGGTGTCGTCAAGGAACGAGGAAGTGGAAGCAGTGCGGGGATTAGTAGAGAGAGGAGACCTGAGTTGGACGCAAACTATTGGTAGTGGAGAAGAAGTGGGAAATGAAAATGGGCAGGGCAAGAGAAGTGGGGTGAATACGGAAGAAGGGGGAGAGTATTATTTTGTGTCCGCATGGAAGTATTTTGGTAGTGAATAAGGATAAGACCCCAAATGAAGGGTTCCAGTTAAGTAAAAAAAACTATAGAAAAAAAGTTTATGTGGTCCAAGGGGAGAACGGGATCACAATAATATACAGTGAGGAGATTAGGTTACTGGAACTGTGAAGGTTTGAAAAATAAAATTAACACGGGAACTTTACAATACTTATTGGGTACTATGGATTATTTTGCAGTAGTAGAAACATGGTTAAAGGGTGAAGAGATTACAATAAAGGATTTTAAATATGTAGGAAGAAAGACTGAAACAATGGCAAAGAAAGGAAGAACATCAGGAGGTCTAGGTTTTTTGTTAAGAATGATTTGAGTAAAACCTTTAGAGACACTTGGTCTAGGTGCAAGGAAGTATTTTGGGTCATATTGGAAGATAAAGTGTTAGATGAAAGTATAATATGTATAGATATTGCATATTACCCCACAATCACCTCACAGTTCCATAACCCAGAATTGTATTATATCCTAGACAGAGATATACATAGGTTAAGGGATAAATATTTGAACATTGAGATTATAATTGTGGGAGATTTGTAGCAGTATTTCCTAGCTCCAGCGATTAGGGATAATATAAAATAGTATATTTAATTGATGAATCCTAAACATTAATCGGCCAATATCAGTATAATTAAAGCAAAAATCTTAGACCTGCCTCAGAGATTCTGTATCATACATTTGTGCAGTAACTTTGCAAAATTATATAAGTCCGGACCTCGCAACCTTGCATCCTCTCTATACAAAGGGACTGAGTAGCTAGGTCATAAAAATTCCGATCCCCAAATACAGCTAGCAAGGGCGATATTATTGCCGGAAAGCCTTGAAAAGGACGCAAATATAACAAACCATAACGGGACATGTTTGTAACACAAGAACAACTTGAGGGGGAGATCTGAGAGGAGAAGTAAAATAAACAAACCTAGGAGTTCGATAGTAGGAGGACCCTTAAAGAAATCGGCGCCAAATTGTAGCCTATAGGTAACGAACCGGGAACCACGTGATTCTCATGTAGCCCACCTACGAGTAGAACTTAAAGAGACGTTACGAGAATTTGAATATAAAATTAAAGAATGCACATGAGACTGACCGATTGAGGAATCAATAAAATTCATGGGACACCGAAAAGTCCCATGAGTTTCAGTTTCAGTTTTTAGTCAGAAGCAGTCAATCAGCAGTTGGCAGTTGCCGTCGTTCAGTTGATAGTTGGTTAGTGTTACTTCTTCTCAGGCAGTTCGAGTTAATTATTCGGCAGTTGCTCAGTTCCAGCTACCTAGTTAGTTAGCCAGCAGTCAGTTGCTAGTTAATCAGACAGTCCGCAGTTAGTTCAGTTCGAGTGACTTACGTAGCTCCTTCATAGTCAGACAGTTCGAGGTTCTCTTCTGGCAAGAAAATATACTTTATATAGATAAAAGGGATTCATCGTCTTTCCACATCCTGTCTCCCTGGTAACGTGCATACGTTCCAAAAACTAAAAACAAATAATTTACTCTCATGCGCCGGAGCAGTGGTAGTGACGTGGTGAACACATAGCAGCGGGAGACTGAAGAGGAAGGAGGAAGACGCCAGCTACACGACAAGAAGCACCAGCGAAAATACAAACTAGCAGTTGCTTCCGCTTCCTCCTTACACACTTCTTTCTCTGTCACTATCACAAAATACAAACCCTGAGATCCCATATCAATTAATCCCGTCTTAAGTAATCCTAACCTTTTTAATAAACCCCCTTACATCTTAAGCTACAGCTGGGAGACCGAAGAGGAAGGAGGAAGACGCCAGTTACACCACAAATACCGCTGCAGATTTTAATAAAAGAATTGGCGAGCTTGATATACACTTCATGAATGGGTGGGAAAACAACAATTTAATAAAAGAAAGAGAATATTAGAAACAGTAAGGACAGAGTGGAAGATAAAGGAAGTGAGAAATTTATTAATTTCTGTGAATTAAATGCACTCGATATTTTAAATGGTAAATATGGGGCATGATGAGCATGGAGATTTCACCTTCATAAATAAAAATGGCCCGAGTGTAATTGATTTTGTATTATGGTCAGGTAATATTACCCATATAATAAGTAACTTCAAAGTGTCAAATATAAACTGGAGTAATGGCCATTTCCTACTAATAACGGATATAAATATTAAATTGCAGAATGTATTTATTAACCAAATTGGTGGAGAGAATACTGATGTAAGAGAATATGTTAAGATTTAAATGGAAGGATGAATGCAAGATTAACTTTGATCTTGCTTTAGAATCTGATATGATAGGAAAAATATGTCAGCATGGGTTAGTTTATAACTTAAAAATACATGAAGTTTAAAATGCAATTAGCATATTGAATTTTATTATGTGCTGGGGTGGGAAAGGGATGAAAGTAAAAAACAAGAGCCACATTAAAAGTAAATCTGGTTTGATGACGAATGTAAAATAAATAATCTATCTTAAAATAGTCTAAAAAAATGGAGGGAATTAGGGGATCCTAAATCAAAAGAGGAGTATTTACAAAGTAAATATTACTATAATAAATTATTAAAAAGCAAGAAACGTATATGGAGGGAAAGGAATATCAATCAATTAACCAAGGTTATTGCTGATAATGTAAGCAAAACATGGAAGGGTAAAGACTTTATATAAAAAATATGTACTTAAATCTAATATATCCCGAGAAGAATGATTAAGATATTTTTCAGCTCTGTTTGTATGTCAAAGCTCTGTAATGAGGACTGAGAGTGTGATAATGTAATAAGAATGTAATGAGAGTGAATGTGAGGCTGTAAAATAAGGAACATGCTGTATATTAGTATCGTAAGAACCCTCTCTACAGTTGTCAGACAAGGTGACATGAAGCAAGCACAACCCCTGCCATGACCACCTCCTAATAGACACACCCGGGCAGTGTCCTTCACAATTATGTAAACAAACCTAAACTAGGGAGAGAAGCTGCCTTTGAAATGGCAAACACAGTTAATTAGATGAGTTGTTAGGTGCATATGCGCAGACAGACTTCTGGGCAATGTCTTTAACACTGAAGGGTGGCTTGCCTTAAGCAACAGGCTTAGTAAAATAGATGTGAGACAAATAAACCACTTATAAGATAAGTTATTAGGCGCAGGTGGCCTGAAATGTGCAGCTAGCAAGAACACTTGTGTAAACTATTAGATTGTATAAAAGGGCCTGCCTCCTTGTAAAGGCAGGAGAAAGAGATGGACCTCGAATGAGGACGTCGGTCGAGCATTGTATTAAACCTTCTTCTTAATAAATACTTTTCTACAAAGGAGCTGATTGAATTATTCATTAGAAGCCCGGATATGCCTCATCATTTCCTAGAGGACAGAAGTTAGATTTTGTCCCCGAAATCCAGCAACTATCTACACATTCGTTCTCTCTTGTCTTAACCCACCATAGACAAGCAGGGAATAAACTGTAGCACTCATCAGAGGAAGATCATCACATCCTCAAGATAACATATGGTGGCAGGCAGAGTGCTGCAGCTCTATAAAAGGGAGGATAATTCTAGAGATAGAAAATTACTATGTAGAGATGCTAGATATGGATATAACAGAGAAGTAGAGAATCAGATTAAAAGAATAAAGAAACAAAGCACCAGGAATAGATGGTATACCAGGGGAATTCCTTAAAGAATGGTGTAGAGATAAGAATCGACTCAAGGTACTAACAATGATGTTAAATACAATCAAAGCTAAGGGGTACATACCGGATAGTATGAGAAAAGCAATTATACAACCAATATACAAAGGTAAAAGGGACTTTGATAAACCTAGTAACTATAGGGGTATAGCACTGTTTGTCCAATGTAGGAAAAATCCATACAGGAATATTGGCTGATAGGTTGCAGGAATGGGCATAAGAATATAACATTCTTTCGGAATTTCAAATGGGCTTTAGGAAAGGAAGGTGGACAATTAATAACATATTTGTTATAAAAACTATAGTGGAGTAAATATTTAAAAGGTAAAAAATGTAAAATTTATATGGGCTTTAGTGACTTAGAAAAAGCTTTTGACCGAATACAGATAAAACTATTCCAGCATAACCTATCAGATAAAGGGATGAGTAAACAAATGGTCACCATCCTAAAAGGATTGTATACACCGAATACCTTTTGTATAAAATATGAAGAAATGGCAATAACAAGGGAAGTACAGTAGGAAAAAGGATTAAGACAAGGTTGCAAGCTAAGTTCAATGTTATTTAGTTTGTTTATTGATGACATAATGATGAATGTAAGCAATAATAATCATATTAATCAATATCATTGTATGATTCAGTTGAACTACACACTCTTAAAGCTTCACTTACTTTTCATAAATGTATGGAACCGGTTTTGAGAACATAATACTCTGCCTTACTATTTAGCAAAATGGTTAGCTAATAGATTCAAGACATTACCAAAATTTCAAAGCAGGAGCATAAACAATTCATATCAGTTAATAGAAATAAATGTTCTCAAAACCGGTTCTGAAAAGTAAGTGATGCTTTAAGAGTGTGTAGTTCAACTGAATCATACAATGATATCAGTTAATGTGATTACCTTCAACTGTGCAAGTTCCAATTTACATTTTAAATAATAATCATCTTTTGCTGGTAATAAATAAATTGCAAATCCCTGAACCTCTCTTTGCAGATGATTTGGTAGTAGGTTCCATTACTGGAAATATAGAATATAAAGTTGAGCGCGATTGTACATACGTGGGTATAATAGATGCAGGGAGAAAATGGCAAAAGGAAATGAAATCAGCAGTAGCAAAAGGAAAATCAGCGAATACTGCATATGCATGAATCTTTTTATTTCCAGTCAATAGCCACATCATAATACCTGCACACCAAATTTAAAGTTAAGTTACCTCAATAATCTCAGTGGTCTAGCTAGAAAGTCAGTCATTGGCTCATCAGCTAGCAAAATGGTTAGCTAATAGATTCAAGACATTACCAAAATTTCAAAGCAGGAGCATAAACAATTCATATCAGTTAATAGAAATAAATGTTCTCAAAACCGGTTCTGAAAAGTAAGTGAAGCTTTAAGAGTGTGTAGTTCAACTGAATCATACAATGATATCAGTTAATATGATTAGCTTCAACTGTGCAAGTTCCAATTTACATTTTAAATAATAATCATCTTTTGCTGGTAATAAATAAATTGCAAATCCCTGAACCTCTCTTTGCAGATGATTTGGTAGTAGGTTCCATTACTGGAAATATAGAATATAAAGTTGAGCGCGATTGTACATATGTGGGTATAATAGATGCAGGGAGAAAATGGCAAAAGGAAATGAAATCAGCAGTAGCAAAAGGAAAATCAGCGAATACTGCATATGCATGAATCTTTTTATTTCCAGTCAATAGCCACATCATAATACCTGCACACCAAATTTAAAGTTAAGTTACCTCAATAATCTCAGTGGACTAGCTAGAAAGTCAGTCATTGGCTCATCAGCTAGCAAAATGGTTAGCTAATAGATTCAAGACATTACCAAAATTTCAAAGCAGGAGCATAAACAATTCATATCAGTTAATAGAAATAAATGTTCTCAAAACCGGTTCTGAAAAGTAAGTGATGCTTTAAGAGTGTGTAGTTCAACTGAATCATACAATGATATCAGTTAATGTGATTACCTTCAACTGTGCAAGTTCCAATTTACATTTTAAATAATAATCATCTTTTGCTGGTAATAAATAAATTGCAAATCCCTGAACCTCTCTTTGCAGATGATTTGGTAGTAGGTTCCATTACTGGAAATATAGAATATAAAGTTGAGCGCGATTGTACATACGTGGGTATAATAGATGCAGGGAGAAAATGGCAAAAGGAAATGAAATCAGCAGTAGCAAAAGGAAAATCAGCGAATACTGCATATGCATGAATCTTTTTATTTCCAGTCAATAGCCACATCATAATACCTGCACACCAAATTTAAAGTTAAGTTACCTCAATAATCTCAGTGGTCTAGCTAGAAAGTCAGTCATTGGCTCATCAGCTAGCAAAATGGTTAGCTAATAGATTCAAGACATTACCAAAATTTCAAAGCAGGAGCATAAACAATTCATATCAGTTAATAGAAATAAATGTTCTCAAAACCGTTCTGAAAAGTAAGTGAAGCTTTAAGAGTGTGTAGTTCAACTGAATCATACAATGATATCAGTTAATATGATTAGCTTCAACTGTGCAAGTTCCAATTTACATTTTAAATAATAATCATCTTTTGCTGGTAATAAATAAATTGCAAATCCCTGAACCTCTCTTTGCAGATGATTTGGTAGTAGGTTCCATTACTGGAAATATAGAATATAAAGTTGAGCGCGATTGTACATACGTGGGTATAATAGATGCAGGGAGAAATTGGCAAAAGGAAATGAAATCAGCACTAGCAAAAGGAAAATCAGCGAATACTGCATATGCATGAATCTTTTTATTTCCAGTCAATAGCCACATCATAATACCTGCACACCAAATTTAAAGTGAAGTTACCTCAATAATCTCAGTGGTCTAGCTAGAAAGTCAGTCATTGGCTCATCAGCTAGCAAAATGGTTAGCTAATAGATTCAAGACATTACCAAAATTTCAAAGCAGGAGCATAAACAATTCATATCAGTTAATAGAAATAAATGTTCTCAAAACCGGTTCTGAAAAGTAAGTGAAGCTTTAAGAGTGTGTAGTTCAACTGAATCATACAATGATATCAGTTAATATGATTAGCTTCAACTGTGCAAGTTCCAATTTACATTTTAAATAATAATCATCTTTTGCTGGTAATAAATAAATTGCAAATCCCTGAACCTCTCTTTGCAGATGATTTGGTAGTAGGTTCCATTACTGGAAATATAGAATATAAAGTTGAGCGCGATTGTACATATGTGGGTATAATAGATGCAGGGAGAAAATGGCAAAAGGAAATGAAATCAGCAGTAGCAAAAGGAAAATCAGCGAATACTGCATATGCATGAATCTTTTTATTTCCAGTCAATAGCCACATCATAATACCTGCACACCAAATTTAAAGTTAAGTTACCTCAATAATCTCAGTGGTCTAGCTAGAAAGTCAGTCATTGGCTCATCAGCTAGCAAAATGGTTAGCTAATAGATTCAAGACATTACCAAAATTTCAAAGCAGGAGCATAAACAATTCATATCAGTTAATAGAAATAAATGTTCTCAAAACCGGTTCTGAAAAGTAAGTGATGCTTTAAGAGTGTGTAGTTCAACTGAATCATACAATGATATCAGTTAATGTGATTACCTTCAACTGTGCAAGTTCCAATTTACATTTTAAATAATAATCATCTTTTGCTGGTAATAAATAAATTGCAAATCCCTGAACCTCTCTTTGCAGATGATTTGGTAGTAGGTTCCATTACTGGAAATATAGAATATAAAGTTGAGCGCGATTGTACATACGTGGGTATAATAGATGCAGGGAGAAAATGGCAAAAGGAAATGAAATCAGCAGTAGCAAAAGGAAAATCAGCGAATACTGCATATGCATGAATCTTTTTATTTCCAGTCAATAGCCACATCATAATACCTGCACACCAAATTTAAAGTTAAGTTACCTCAATAATCTCAGTGGTCTAGCTAGAAAGTCAGTCATTGGCTCATCAGCTAGCAAAATGGTTAGCTAATAGATTCAAGACATTACCAAAATTTCAAAGCAGGAGCATAAACAATTCATATCAGTTAATAGAAATAAATGTTCTAAAAACCGGTTCTGAAAAGTAAGTGATGCTTTAAGAGTGTGTAGTTCAACTGAATCATACAATGATATCAGTTAATATGATTAGCTTCAACTGTGCAAGTTCCAATTTACATTTTAAATAATAATCATCTTTTGCTGGTAATAAATAAATTGCAAATCCCTGAACCTCTCTTTGCAGATGATTTGGTAGTAGGTTCCATTACTGGAAATATAGAATATAAAGTTGAGCGCGATTGTACATACGTGGGTATAATAGATGCAGGGAGAAAATGGCAAAAGGAAATGAAATCAGCAGTAGCAAAAGGAAAATCAGCGAATACTGCATATGCATGAATCTTTTTATTTCCAGTCAATAGCCACATCATAATACCTGCACACCAAATTTAAAGTGAAGTTACCTCAATAATATCAGTGGTCTAGCTAGAAAGTCAGTCATTGGCTCATCAGCTAGCAAAATGGTTAGCTAATAGATTCAAGACATTACCAAAATTTCAAAGCAGGAGCATAAACAATTCATATCAGTTAATAGAAATAAATGTTCTCAAAACCGGTTCTGAAAAGTAAGTGAAGCTTTAAGAATGTGTAGTTCAACTGAATCATACAATGATATCAGTTAATATGATTAGCTTCAACTGTGCAAGTTCCAATTTACATTTTAAATAATAATCACCTTTGGCTGGTAATAAATAAATTGCAAATTCCTGAACCTCTCTTTGCAGATGATTTGGTAGTAGGTTCCATTACTGGAAATATAGAATATAAAGTTGAGCTCGATTGTACATACGTGGGTATAATAGACGCAGGGAGAAAATGGCAAAAGGAAATGAAATCAGCAGTAGCAAAAGGAAAATCAGCGAATACTGCATATGCATGAATCTTTTTATTTCCAGTCAATAGCTATGTCATAATACCTGCACACCAAATTTAAAGTGAAGTTACCTCAATAATCTCAGTGGTCTAGCTAGAAAGTCAGTCCTTGGCTCATCATTACGGCTGTAAGGGGGTGCCTATATGGAGATGAAATGGTTGGAAAGGGTGTACAATTTGGTGGTTGAGGCCTGAATGCTTTATGGTATTGAAATTTTGGGACTTGAGAACGGTTGGGAGGTTGTAGATTACGTTCATAGGATGTTTTGTAAGGAAGTTGGAGGGCTGCCAATAGCAACAGCAAACGAAGTGGTGTAGACTGAAATGGGAAGAGGTACAAGAAAGGGAATAGTTATGGAGAGAGCTCTAAAATACTGGTATAGGATTCTAAATTCATATGATGATAATTTATTAAAAAAGGCTTACAACATCAAGAAACAACTTTACAAAACAAAGGTCGGGTTAGTAACTTCAGATATAATTTAGAAAGTAATGGATTAGGGGATATATGGAGAAAAAGAGTAATAAACCACAAAGGTTTCTGGAAGTACGTTAGGAAAAGATTCGAGGACATAGAGATCCAAAAATAATTTGGTCAATTATCTGAGAAAAGATCACTAGTTTTTTGTCTCCATGAAAAATAGCTGGGGAAAAGAAGGGTATATAGATAACACTAATAATGAAGAAAGAAAGGGGATAGCCTGGCTAAGAGCAGGAATATGAAGGTTAAAAGGTCAAAGAAATGGATACCGATATGGCGTTTGCCCATTATGTGGGGATAAAAGATTTAAAACATAATTTATGAATGTAAAGAAACTGAGACTTGGAGAAAAGAAAGTATAAGATTAAACATTTGGGAGAAAAGTAATGTTAACAAAACAATAGAAAAAAACTGTAAGGATATAGGGAAATTTTTTAGAGAAAGTAAGAAATAAATGGAAATGGACTGTGAAGAGAAGAAAGGAAATGGACTGTGAAGAGAAGAAAGGAACAATAGATTAGGAGAGTGTGTTCTAGAATCTGGTAGTGAGCCTTGTAATATATTTGTTATTTATAAGGCATTGATTAAGTAAAAATAGTCAGGGGTTATTCAGTATTTTTCTTGGCAATGAATAAACATTGAATTGACTTGAATTATCGAGCCAAGGATATTGGAAATTGTGCGATAAGGCAAGTAAATGTAACATTATAGGCACTAGTATAGTAATTAAGGAATAAGCAGTTTGTAGAGATCGGAGTTAATTTCATAGAATACTGGTGCAGTTATAGCAAGTAAATCGTTTATTTTGGTGCTTCGGGTTGAGTCAAATCCTGGTCCCCTGGAATTCCAGTAAGTTATTGCTAACGAACCAGGGACTAGGAATTCACTAAATTGAGGCGGATATTTTGTATTTTGTTAAATTATTTAGTATTTAGGAGAATGTGATAGAATTAAATGTATTATCGTAATAATATTTGTAATTGGGAGGAGTCACACCTAAAATGACCTGAGTCAGATAGGTGGAGGCCCTGGTGTATTTTCTATGTGTAATTTTCTTAGCACTTATTAGGATTTTTACGCCCGAAAAAATCCATCGATCCTGGCCGGATTTGAACCCGCAACCTTGGGTTTAGAAAAATTGTATTAGAGAATGATAGTGAAATTGGTGATTTTTCTGAATATGATAGGGAATCTGAAGGTTCTAGTGACAGTGGCAATGAATCTAGTGCAGAAAGTAGCGGGGAAAATAATTCTGAAAACAATAACGTTCCGGGCCCTACGAAACGCTTCGTACTACGACGCAGAAAAAAGTGTGACTGGAATTGGACTAACACCGACAATTACCCTGTTTTTACACCCTTTTAAAGCAAATAGTGGTGTTTGTAAAGACTTGCTGAATAAGCATGCGTCAGAGACACCATTTGCACTGTCAATTCTTTCGGAATTCACGGAACCTTTATCTGATAAAAATTTGTTATCAAACTAATGCTTACGCAACATTGCAGTTGAACAATCCCGACAGAAAAATTTGGAGAGACGATGAAAAAAGGCTTAACACGACGACAGATTAAATTACAGCTTATATTGCATTAATTATTTTGATGTCCCAAGTGAGAAATTCGCGTATTCAATTGTACTCGAGCAAAAACCGTTGCATTGAAACGCAATTTTTTGCGAAACAACGAGCAGGGAGAGATTCAAATGATTTTGCGTTTCCATTTCACAGATAACAAAGAAAATAAAAAATTTAAACTGAAAAAATTAGACCTATTATACAACATTTCTCTTGAAAATGTTCCGGAATATATATCAGAATATTGCTCTAGATGAGGGTCTAATGAAATTCAGGGGCCGTCTTTCATTTATGCAGTGCAATAGATTCAAACGAGAAAGATTTTGGAATAAAATTTTATAAAATTTGTAAATCTAGTTCAGGTTACGGACTCTATTTAAAAATTTATGTAGATGATGTGATTCTAGTCTGCCGCCAGTAGCAACGTAGTGCTTAGTATGTGTGAACCATTGTTAAACCGATATCACACATTATTTTTAGATAATTGGTATTCCTCCCCAGATTTATTTAGAAGACAAACTGACAAACAAATGCAATTGGAACTGTGAGACATAACAGAAAAGATATCTGTGCAAATAAACTGAAACCTGGAAAACATGGAGTGCCAACAATATCCTATGTGTGAAGTGGAGAGATAATAAGGAGGTTTATTTTCTCTCCACTAAACGCAAATTAATTGACATTGCAGAAACCGGGAAAGCTGAAGTAAAAACGAGGCCAAACACCAAGAGAGGTCAGCAAACCTAAATGCGCCCTTGAATACCAGAAGGGAATGGGAGGTGTTTACTTACAGGACCAAATAACCGTTCTGTTTCCGATTATGCGACGCACAGTGAAGGGTACAGAAAAATATTTTCCTACGTTCTAGAGATGTTAATATTCAACTCCTTTATTGTGTAACATAAGATTACAAGAAAGAAAAAAACAAGCCATGGAGACTTTAGAATAAGCATTACGCAGCAGCTACTGGAGACTGTACAGCTGCCATGTACTCGCTTCAAGGGCGACCTTCCAGCACAACACATATGAGACTGAAGGCAAAAGCATGGGCTCCTTTTCCTATGCACATTCCCTCCACAGAAAAGAAAAGAAAAGGCGAGTTGTGTGCTACAGTAGGTGCAAACAAAGTGAAAGCATCTGGCAATATAAAAAGTGTGGTGTTGCTCCTCATTTAGAGAATTGTTTTGAGCCCTACCACACTCAACAGCAGTATTAAAACCACAGCACTTACCAGTTATACGTTCAATATTGTGCATGCAAATTTTCAGAAACAAATATTTATTAGTTGATTTTTTTTTTTTTTTTTTTTTTTTTTTTTTTTTTTTTTTTTTTGGTATTTAAGCATTTCTCTGTTACAGTCATCCCTGCTAGGGGATTTAAATGTCATTGCTTATTTAAGTGGGAATTTAAATAAGACGCGATTGGATTATAGTGCGAAATTTTAGGTGATGTAATGGACTTAAATGAATACGTTAACCTTATGTAATAAATTCAGCCAAATCTCTTATGCAAAGCGCATATTAAGTAAGAGTTGTGCTAAAGATATTTTGAGAATAGTATATTTGGGCTATGTATATTCTATATTAGCTTATGGTATGAGCAGCAAGTTCATCATCTATGATTTTTAAATGGCCATTTTCCCCCCAGAGTGGGATAAGTTAAAGGCTTCCCACGACTGATACAACAATATTCTATAACTCCACAGAATAAACCACTTTTCAACTTACTCGAACCCAGTCCACTTTAATCAAACATATTCCAACTTGTTAAACCAAATTAAAGATATTTTCAAATTGTCCCAAATGTACTTCAATCTGTCACCTAAACCGGATGTTTGAGGCTACGTGTCACAACTTGCGGTCTGTCAACTTCGCGTAAGCTCCCCACCGTCTAACAAACTAACCAAACGTTTAATCACAACCATATCCCCTTTACTTTACCCCCCTCTCCCCGTCGATTAAAAATTGCTATCACTCCTCTTTTTCCATTCCTCATAATCCAAACCGACCACCATCACTTCCCACTTTCCGCACAAATAACCTTCTCCCATAGCCTCACCCAAACTAATTCCTTACTTAGACTCGTAGTGTCCTATGACACAAGACTCACTAACATTGCACAAATACCTACTTTCATTGCAATAGGAGATTTTACCTACAAGGCTCCATACGTAATATTCGGAGCACCCAACTTCAACTCCCACTATGACAATAAAACGGTACTACCACTAGAGAATGGAAGAGAAACGTTTCGATCTCCCGCATTACAGCTTCCCTGATGACACCATCCCCAACTCAATGAAACGCCGCTACAACTCATACGACACGGAGTACCTGTCCATCGGTTTATCAAAAAAACTTAGGTAAAATGAATATCTTTCATGCTAATTTTAGTGCGATCCGAGTGCCTCTCTTCACTTACCAGTTCCGTGAAATGCGTCTATGTTGTTTTCATCATACCGTAACAAGGAGGTTTTCATGCTACATTATCAGAGATTAACGTTAAATTTGGTGGCGGCACCTTTGTTAGCAATAACTTAACTAATTTACTTTTACAACTGCCAGGGTTATTAATTCGATAATTTATAGGTTTTGGCATTCTGGGGGGGGTGGGGAGCAGGTTTTCACACCTTTCTCTTCTCCCATTCTAGTTATTCTTGCCTTGATAATTCGTATTGCGTAGAAATTGAAAATACACTTGCAAACATTTTAATCGTACGAAATTTTTAGGTGTTGTAATTAACTGAGAGTTATACTGGAATAAACACGTCAACCTTATGCAATAAATTAACCCAAATATCTAATGCAGAGAACATTATAAGTAGGAATTCAGCTTAAGATATTGTGCGAATAATATAGTTGGCTATGTTTATTCTATATTGATTTATGGCATTTTCTTTTGGTTATCAGCAAGTTCATTGTATATGGTTACTAAATGGCCATTTTTCGCCAAGAGTCGGATAAGATAAAGACCTTGCACCATCGACACAAAAATTCGTCAATTTCATAGAATTAACCACTCTTTAACTTGACTCAAACGTGTTCCAACTTCTCCAACAAAACTAAAAACTTTTGTCACTTTGTCCCAAACGTATTTCAATCTGTTACTCAAACCGGATGCTCGCGGTTAAACACCACTCAATTAAAAACCAATCACCGTCACTCCCTACTTTCCGCACAATATAACGATCACCCATATTCCTTACCCACACTCATTCCCTATTTAGGTGCCCTCGTGTCATCATGATACACCGAATGGTACTATACTCGTAAGTCATCACTAACCCCGCCCAAATACCGATTATCATCGAGGTAGGTGATTTTAAAGGCTCATACACAGTGTTCGGAGCACGATACATCAACACTCAGTATGACAATAAAACCGTACCACCACGAGGACGGAAGAGAAACCTTCCGCATGTAACAACCTCCATGATTACATCATCCTCCATCTCCAGGCACCGTTCCAAATAATACAACGGCACGGAGAACCTCCCCAACGTCATATTAAAAAAAATACTGTTTAACTGAATATCTTTCAAAACTAACTATAGTGTGATGTTAGTGCCGCTCTCCAGTTCCCAGTATCGTGAGCTACGTCCATATTGCTTCCATTATACGGGAACAAGGAGATTTTCACGCTAAATTTTCGGGGATTAACGTTACATTTGGTGGTGGCGCCGTTGTTAGCAATTAACTTAACTAATTTACTTTAACGGCTGCCAGGGTTATTAATTACATAATCTATAGTTTTCGGCATTCTCGGGGAAGCAGGTTTTCTGTACCTTCTTCTCCTTCTCCCCTTCTAGTTATTATCTTTTTAATAAATCCTATGCAGTAGAAACTTAAAATACACCTACAAATATCTTAATAGTATGATGACATTTTTAGGTGTTCTAATTGACTCAGACTTACATTGGAATAAACACCTTTACCTTATGTAATAAATTAAGCCAAATATCTTATGCAAAGTGCATATTAAGTAGTAGTTATGGTAAAGCTATTTTGAGAATATATTTTGGCTATGCATATTCTATATTAGCTTATGGTATACGAGGTATCTTCAAAAAGTATCGCGAATTTTGAATTTCCATAGGCTACGTATTTTCGATTGTTTTGTGGCCCCAATACCGCCTCCACTAAGACGAAATTTCTATAAAGCAAAATGGGGATAATTTTAGGACAGCTTCAAGACAACACTCACTGATCCACCTCTTCTGCAAACCCCAGATAGTGAGGACAAAGCAGTAGCCACACTGAAAACAGCAATAAAGGCAGTTATCACAACGTCTGTCCCTCTTAAGCTACCGTATAGACGCGAATACTACAATCCTGACCTACTAGCCCTAATACATGATCGGAATCACGAGCGAAGGAAATGGCAGCGAACCAGAAATATTACACATAAAAGCAATATGGTCGCAATAAATTGCGAAATAAAACTCGTGTAGAGAACCAACTCCAAAATATATAGGATCAGAAGCTATCTGACATAGCACCAGGCTCCCAAAAGGTGTGGCAACGGACAATTAAAGAACCATTGAAAATCCTCCCTTCCCCAAACATGCCACAAAAATATGCGGAGTCTCCTAAAGATAAGGCTAACATATTGGCAGACGCCATAGAACAGGTATGCTAACCGAGCACTGATCCGATGGACCCAACTTTCATGGATCATGTAGAGGAAAGCATAAATAATATTATAAAAGAACCTAACAACAAAAAACTCCGAAAAAATTCCGAAAAACTCAACCCTCAGAAGTAAAATACACAATACAACATTTCGTTAATCACAAGGCCCCAGGACCAGAAAAGATATCAAATTTGGAACTAAAGCATCTCCCGAATATAGCTTTTCAATTCCTCGCGAACATAAGCGTTTTCTGTCTGTTAAATGGTTACTTTCACACAGATGGAAGCATGCTGAAATGCTGTTTCCTAAGCCAGGCAAGGACTATAAAATCCAAAAAAACTATAGGCCAATTAGCCTGCTCAACACGATAAGCAAATTAATCGACAAAGTTATCCTAATACGGTTTGTAGCGTTTATCGAAAAGCACAATATCATTACAGATGAACAGTTCCGCTTCCCGGGCAAAACACTCCACCTCACTCCAACTTACTCGGACCATAGAATACATTACACAAGGTTTCAACCAAGTTAGTTAGCTCCTGGGATTAAAGGAAAAACGGAATATGAAACAATGTGAGCGAGTATTGAAGCATGCAGAGATAGAATTGGAACTTTTAATAGGATAAAATGGAATAGAGCTAAAGGAGGAAAAGGAGAAGTAGAGGCAGTAAATATGCTTGATTGATGAAGCATACACATTTAGATCAAGAAAAAAAAGAATGAGAGTTGTGAGATTTATATCTGCACAGTTTGTGTGTGAAGTCCTAAGGAAATCCAAGCAACTAAGAGGAACTGATACCTTTATCAACAAGGATTTATCGGTGAAACAACGAGCCCTTAAGAAGAAGTTAATTCAACAAATAAAAATAGCAAGATCAGAGGAGAAACGGGCTTTCATTCACAATCTACATTTGTGGATCGATGGGCAGATGGTGCTTGTGAGTAAAGTGATCTAAGCGCCATAAGATCGCGTCGAAAGGAAATGAATCAGCGTGATGCATCGATTGCCGTGGGGCCGGAAACAACACCGACAGGAAGTCCAAAGGTTGGTCAGAAACCAATTCAACCACCTGGAGAGGATGGACCGTCTAGTTTAGGAGAGGGGGAGGTGGAGAGAAGATTACGACAAACAAGAGGGTGGATGATGACGTAGTGGGTATGTCACGAAGGAACGACGAGAGACAGGCAGAAAAAAGAAAAGTATTATCGCCGAAGAGGGAGGAAATACAGCTAGCATCTAGCCTGGCGGATAGGGAAGAAGCCATGGTCGGAAAGCAGCAAGGGCGGCACGGAAGAGGATAGCATCATATCGACTCCAAATGGCAGCATACTCGTGCTAGATACGAACAAGGCGGCATTTTCAAGAGAAGGAATCGAGCTACTGGGTAAAAAATTGCTAGGGAAATTCAGAAAGAGAAAGGAATCGCCAAACGGGTACGGAGGAAGTAAGGAGGTTAGGGTTTAGGAATTGTGAAGGTCTAAAAAATAAAATGTATACAGAGAAGTTGAAACAATTACTCGGAAAAATAGATATTGGAAGTGCAGTAGAAACAAGGTTAATGGATAGGAATGTAGAGATGGATAATGAGGGACATCCAGAAAGTAAGGTTACAAGGGCTCCTGATGTCCGGGATTTTTTTTGGTTCGAAGTTGGCGCACCTGGCGTATAGGGTGGATCCTAAGGGTCAGTTTGCTTGGTCCCGCGTGTTTGTCGGCCGTTTTGTTCAGTCACAGTAAATTCAGAGAGGTCGTCACGCGCTCCCGCCACCTCCCATCTGTGCGAGATCCGCGCGGTCATCCGTTTTTGACTTTGCAGAACAATATCAATCGGAAGCTCGTGGAAGCTTATGGTAGTGATGTGATGAGTCGACAACATGTACGAAGTGGGTTAGGTTGTTCAGAGAAGGCCGTACTGATACGGCGAGGCCAGGAGTGGGAGAACATCAGCAATTTCTGACGAACTTGTGCAAACAATTGAAGAACAAGTGCGAAATGACCGCCGTATGACGCTTGATGACCTTCACGAAGAATTTGACATTTCCCGAATTTCCTTGGAGATATTGTGTCGGAAAATCTTGGTTTCAAGAAATTGTGTGCGAGATGGGTGCCCAGAATGCTCACACCGGAGCACCATCAAAAACGCAAGACCGCCCGCGTAAATTTTTGGATCCTCTTACACAGAAGGGAGAAGCATTGTTGGACTCGACAGTGATGGGGGTAAGACGACTCCTTCAGTCGGAAAAGTCCATGTCATGTGTTTTTTGGGACCGTAAGGGGGTCTTTTTGGTGGATATTACGCCTAAAGGAGAGGCTTACTGCAATGCCCTAAAAAAATTAATCTCTGAAGAGTCATTCAGAACCGCAGAAGGGGAGTCAGCCTCCTGCATGACAACGCAAAGCCCCACACCACGATTTCACAGGAGTTGCTGAAATCGTTTAAATGGGATATTCCCCCCCCCCTCAATTCAGCAAACTTGGCGCCTTGGGACTATCACCTTTTCACTAAACTAACGGAATTTTTGCACAGGAAACGTTTTTCCAACGACCAGGAGGTCGAAAAACATGTGAAGAAGTAGCTGTAAGAGCTTGCGGCGGAGGTCAGTAGTATCTGCCGCTCCTTAGAGCACTTCCGATTTTGAAGAGTTGGCCAGTGAAACCACGTGACTATTACCGGAACCGGACCATTACCATCTTGTCGACGGTTTAATGTCTATAATGCAAGCCTCCGGCCGAGATGGTGGTTTGAACGTTTCTGTCGACGATGCTAGTAATATGTCTGGTGGCAATCGACTTCTTCCAGCGATTGAGGCATCTATCGGCGATAAGACTTCTGACAGCATTGAGCCACAGGTAAGTGTCGACGTTGCTTTGCATCCTACTTTTGAAATTATAAACCATAGCGAAAGATCAGCTAAAAAGTTATATTTGGGGTATGCTGAGACTGAAATTATGGTTAGTTTGATACTTAAAGATACAGGTTATCTATTGGTTTTTAGCGCATTTCTGCCGACGATGCTGGTTATCTGCCTGATGCGGCTAGTGGTAATCCTTCCGATGTTGAGGCATCTGCCGGCGATAAAACTTCTGCCAGGTCGAGCCACAGGTGAGTGACCTGCAACCTACCTTTGAAAAAATAGACCATAAAGACAGATGTGCTAAAAAGTTTTATTCGGGATATGCCGAGACTGAAATTATGGTTAGTTCGATGCCCAAAGATACATCTCCTAAACAATGGGTTTCTATGGTTTTTAACGATTATTTATCGTTTGTTAACGACAATTTGCTAAAAACCAGCCAGGTTTCATGGTAATTACGATTAATGATACCAAAAATCCCGAGAGGCCGTTAAATATGACCGTTCGTAGGTTCGATCAAGTGAACCCCGAAGCCATATTGAAATCAATGGAGAAAATAATGCAGAGTAATAAAGAATTTTTGTTAGGAGGGCCATTCAAAATTTCATGTGTTTGGACAAATGAAGTATTAGGTTCATACTACAAACACTGTGACGACTGTAGTAAAAAAAGAGGCATCATTGAAATAAAGAACAATGACAACCTCCGTCTAGCTAGAGCTGTCGCAGTGTCAAAATCCAAAATTGACGGGGATTTAAATTATAATTTGATTAGAAGCAGGGAATTTTGTCAAAAACGAAAGGCTGTGGAGTTGTGTGAGAAAATAGGCAAAACTTATGGGACTTTCACTTGAAGACGTGAAACTCTTTGAGATGGCGCTAAAGGATTATTCCATTGCTGTTTTTGGTGACCATAGTGAAAAAAATGTCCACTACAAGTCAAAGAATGACGTCGATAAACATATCAATTTAATATTGCACGACAGCCAAACGTAATTTTCCCTCAATACATAAAAAAGAAACTCACCGGTGTGAACTAAACTGTGCCAAGTGTCGCCAGAGGTGCCCAACTACGTTTGATAGGTACGTGAAATGTGACGCATGTGATCGCGATTTCAACGAACAGACCTGTCTTAATAATCATTTGATTAAAGGAAATTATTATCATAAAACAATGTCAGTGTGTTATGTTGAAAAAGATGGTCCGATGTGCAACAAACTAGTTAATATGCGGTGTAGAATAACTCCACACCAGTGCCGGGAGGTTTTTTTGTGGTATATGTAAGATTTATGTGAATGCTAACCCTGTGAAACAATTGTTTAATCACGTCACACGACCCGGGTTCGAGTCCCTGGAAATCATCGTCATAGCACACAACTTGAGGTCCTATGATGGACAGTTTCTCCTAAGCACACGGTGAGCAGCCTAAATTGGGACCCGGAGCTCATCATGAACGGTAGTCAAATATACAGAATGAAGTATAAGAGTGTGACTTTTCTAGACTCTTTGAATTTCATTCCTATGCTGCTGTCTCGCTTTTAAAAGACCTTCCAACTTCCCGAACCTACTCAATACCAAGGAAAATGAAAAGTATGTTGGTCCTGTACCTGGGCAGAAATATTACTGTCCTGACGACATAAGTGTAGGTGACTGCAAAACTTTCGAGCAATGGCATGATGAAATGGTATCTTCAAATTATGTCTTTGACATGACAAATGAAATGGTGGCTTACTGTAAAACTGTCAAGGTGTTTCCAAATTTAGGAAACAATTTGACGAGAACGGTATTGATCCGTTTAGAGAATGCGTCACCATAGCTCATGCATGTATGAATGTTTACTGGAAGCGGTTCATGCCAAGAAATAAAATACCGCTTATTCCTGGAGGTAGGTACTGTTAGCTGATAAACAATCCCGTATAGCGTGCATCTGCTGTCATGGTTGTAACAGCAACAATCAACCACCATACAGCACGCTTATCGGTGCCAGGAAATTAGTTTTAGGACATAAAATGGACGGACACAAAGAAGACAAATGTGTTTATTTCTTTCATGGATGCTTCTAACACGGCTGCAAACGATGATACCCGAATAGAAATTCTAACTTATACAATACGGGTAACGAGACCATGGGCTCCAGATAGGAGGACACCATCAGGGTCACGAAGATGAAAGATGCAGGCTACCACGTGACCGAGACGTGGGAATGTGAGTTCAATGTCATGATTAAAGCTGGCGGGGTTTTAGCAGAATTTGTCAAAAGTTTTCCCTACCCCGAACCTCTCAACCCAGGAGATGCCTTCTTTGGTAGCCGTAGAAATTGTACGAAAACCTACTGCGAAGCCCCTGGAGACATGAAAACGTTTTATTATGACGTGTACAGTTTGTACCCATTTGTCAATATGACAAAGGCTTACCTCGTGTGACATCCAAAGATTCATGCTGATAAATTTCCAAATTTGGAAGATGTTGAGGGTGGCAATGTAAAATGTAAAATTCTTCCCTTGGAAAGACTGTACCGTCCAGTTCTGCCATCGCGCATTAACGGCAAGCTGATGTTTCCTCTATGTTGCACATGTGCAGAGATGGAAAACCAGACAGAGTGCACGCATACACAGGATGAAAGATATAAGAGGCACCTGGGTAGTGGAGGAGATTAAAATCGCATTAGAGGAAGGTTATAGGGTGAACCATGTTAATGAAATATGGGAGTATGTCATGGTTCGCTATAACCCCTCCACTGGCGAAAAGGGTCTTTTTCAGAACTGTGTGAACCAGTTTCTGAAAATTAAAACCGAAGCCTCCGGTTGGCCCAAAGACTGCGACCAAAATGATTATATCGCGTGATATTTGGAAAAAGAAGGCGTGGCACTGGACAAAGACGCCATTGAAATCAATCCTGGCAGGCGGAGTTGGCTAAACTGATGTTAAACTCCTTTTGGAGGAAATATGGCCAATGAGAAAACGTTTCCACATGTGATCTTGTTAAAGATTATTCGAGGCTCATAGACCTACTTAATGACCCAAGTATAGAGGTACAATCTTACCTGCTCGCTACAAAGGAGGTGCTGTACTTGGAATGGAAACATTGCGAACAGAATCCTAAATTGAATTGTACCACTAACACAGTCATAGCTGCATACACAACTGCCGGTGCAAGAATGGAACTCTATTCCTATCTTAGGAGATTGGGCGAGCGTGTGTGTTATTTCGATACAGATTCTGTTATAGCCACCTACAGACCGGGGGAATGGATGCTTCCCACGGGGCCATTTTTGGACTGTATGACAGGTGAACTAGAAAAGTACGGTGCAGGTGCATATATTTCAAGATTTGTATCTACAGGCCAAAAAAGCTTTACCATAGAAATCAAGTGTGGGGAAAACACGCACAATGTAAAATTAAAGGCATCACCTTCAACGCGGGAAATTTGAAGAAAGTAAACTCGGACGTAATCATCAACACCGTACCAAGGGAAAAAATGTCGGTAGTACTGGAAGGCACACACATATCTAGGAAATTTCTGGGTTCTGTAGTAACCGAGCCTTCAAAAACGTATAGAATGGTGGTTAACAAACAGGTACAGAGTGAAAACTTTGATTCCTACCCGTATGGGTATAAAAGAACACGTAATTAATCAATTTCACTACAATAGTCAACAATGTTTGCAGACCAACACTTTAAATTTAGTTTTCCATGTACCATGCTAATCGCAGGTCCTTCGCGGTGTGGTAAATCAACATTTGTTAAAAATTTAATTAATAATGGAGATGAAATGTTTGACAAGCCTCTGAGAAAATTATTGTGTCATTCACCAGAATATTCTCTTAAACCAAGTCCGTGCTTCGCGACCCATGCAGGCATACCAGATTTGGAGACTGTTAACGAGGGAGATCTGGTTATTTTAGATGATTTAATGTACAAAGCAGATGGAGTGTCTCGTGTTTTCACTAGAGATTCACATCACAAACGTTTCGGAATTATTTACATACTCAAAAACGTGTTTCCACAAGGAAAGAGGTGTTAAAGAGCGTCCATAAATAAATCAACAAGGAAAGAAATTTATTTCTAAATGCAAACTACATTGTGTTTAAAAACAATAGAGATAAAATGCAAAATGACAGGCTTTATCAACAGATGGAGCCAAAGAACTCTAGGTTTCTGCTAGAAGCATTTGCAAAGACTACCGAAAACCCCCATGGTTATCTAGTGTCGGATGCACTCAGTACACGCCTAATCAACGAGGTATCGAACCTGCGTCCTTCCGGGTGAAAGGTTTTATTTTATACCCAATTGTTGGCCGCATTCTGAACGTTTTCGATGCCCTTAAATAAGCGAACAATCAACACCACAGTCATTTTAACATAAACACATTCAGGATGAGCATTTCCAGACTGAGTAGCCTGCTGATTCCAAGGCAGCACACAAACTTGACCGTACTTGCTAAGGCCAAACCCACTTTGCGACATAAACTGTTAAAAAGCGCTAGCTCCGAGCTAATAAAACCCATTTCCGAATGTAAGCTCAACGTGTGCAGAGGGCATGTCAATTTACCTGTAAATTGCTTGAAGCGCTTAAAGAAACACAAAACTTGTTGGAGAAAGTTAATCAACAAACGACTTTCCTTAAAGAGTAAGGAAAAGATACTTGTGCAAAGAGGTGGCTTTTTACATGCTTTCCTACTTCGGATATTCACTTAACTGGGCGGTGCACTCGTGTCAAATTTGAGTTAAATGAAGTACGGTAAGCAAATTATAGTAGCTTCACAGCCAAAAGCTGTCGAAAAGCTTCATCTCGTAGACAAATCACTTAAACAACTCATCAGAGAAATGAATAAAGTGCATCGTTCACATTTGGCAACCCTCGAGAAATGGCGTTTGATAAAATATAAGTTGGGAAACTATCTCGATCTTATGTCACAAGTGAGAGAACTATACCTTGAATCCAAAGAAGACGAGGCTGAAGTAAAGAAGGAGCCGGTAAAGGTAAGGGTGACGGCACAGCACAACACAATAAGTGAAGAATTCTTTCGAGAAATGAACAAATGTCAAACTTAGCTGACAGCATAAGTTGATGGCCCCTCATAACAATAACATTCAGACACGTCGACAGGTTTCTGACATGACTTTGCAAAACAAACAGATGTTTCTTATTTATGGCCGAGACGTGGTCTATCGCGATTTCATTGTGGGTAAATCTGGAGGTGCAGAAAAGTGAAAGGAGATGTCAGATTATAAAAGTTTCCGAATATTTATGGCAGAAATGTCCGTTCTTGGAATTACTATACCGTGAGAGGTATTTTCAGGAAATTGTTCCTACACCACCAATACGAATCTTTCAAAATTGAACGAATCGGAGCGAACCTGTATAATTATAGATATTAGTTAGGGAAGGACCAATAAAGCACAGAGAATCAAACTCAGTTCCATAAATTTCGTGGATTTAATTTTCACGGTGGGAGGTTCCTAACGATACAATAAACTTTACATCCAATATAATGCAGAGGGGGTAGAGAAGATGGGACAGAGAGAAGCTGAAAGACACAGAGCAGTGAGCTTAGAGCAGCGAGAGGTTAACATTCCAGAATCGAGGCTAGGAGCTAAAGGTTGGAGCCGGAGAAAGGAACAGTAAGAGTTAATTGAAATAAGCGGGCATAAGAATAGACAACCAGAATCAAAGTGCGCGAAGTCTGTAGGAAAAGAATAATAGTCAGTTAGGGCAGTCGGAGATCGTACACCGATAAGCGTTATATAGGAGACAACTGAAATCTTCGACACATTTCCAAGCTTACACGAACAGTCCATTATTCTGATAATAAGTATGAATAAATGGTGTCCACTAAGAACTCAAGTGTTTCCGTGTAGCCTGATAGATTTCTTTCCCTTCCCTCTGACTCCAATGAGTCACAAAATTCCAGAAGTTTCCTGAGGTAAACAATCCTGATCCCGGCACAAGGGGCATCCAACCAAAAAGTCAAAGAAACAATTAATCTACTCATCTCGCGAGTGGACCTCGTCACCCCCCCCCCCGTACGGCCCGAAAAATGGCGCACTCAACGTGGGTCTTCTAAGACTGGAATTAGGGAAAGGAAATAATCGCGGAAGAAGCACACGACACTGGACAGCAGCGGACGACACCGGAGCGATACCATCAGTAAGTGTAACTTACTGAGCCAACACAGCAGACTGCAGACGCGGACACCGAAGAGAATTCTGCTGTATGCGTAATGTTTACAACTGCTGCCGAACACCATGAAGAGGATCATCGGGCAACAAGGAACAAGGACCGCAACATCAGCAAACGCATAAGAGAGAAGGTACAGATGAAAATCGAATTTTTTTATAGAAACTGTACAGCTAATTAGGAACATAAAATTACATATTGCTGAGAAGTAGTAAGAATAATATGGCAGATCAGAGCAGAATAACGAACGATGTAACGACGGTAGAAGTAGATAGTAGGCAAATGGGAGAAAATAGTAGGACAAGTAAAAACCAAAGTAAAGAATTACAAGACAATAATCAAGCAGATAAGAGTAATACGGAGGGCAAAATATTAGAAATGATTAGTCTAATGAAGTTACAATTAGATTCTAGACTAGAAAAAATAGAGAATTCACAGGGAGAGTCACAGAATGCAGAATGAATTTCAGAGTAAATTAGATTTTAGATTAGAGGAGATGGAGGAATCACAGATAGAAAGAATTAATAAGATTTGCGATATCAGGTTTGCTCAAATAGAAAATTCTCAGACCGAATTTAGCATTAGTGTCAGTAACGCTCTAGAAAATAGATTAGAACAAACAGAAAAAGCTCAGGAAGAATTTGGAAACAAAATAAATAGTTCACAAATACGTTTTCAGAACAGGCTTGAGAAGGTAGAAGAATCTTTGTGTAGTAAGATAGAAAATAAGTTTCAGGAAACTCATACAATTTAGACAATTTTTCAAAGCGGCTGCTAGAAAATAATGAGAATTGGAAGAAAGAAGTAGGAAAGAGAAATAAAGGCATTAAAGAAGTCAGAGAAGATATGAATAAAATAGATGATAAAATAACTGAAATTGAAAAAGTAGGGCAAGAGCTGAGAACAGCTGTTAGCAATAAATATTCAGGGTTGGAGGAGTGAATGGACCAAGAGCTCAGATCAGCAAAATTGACTGTCCAATCATTAGACCAATATAAAAGTGAATTATAGAAAAAATGTCTGAATTGATTGAGAATAGGCATAACGGTAGTGTAGATAATACAGATGGTAGTAATGTTAGTAGTAGAATATCAGAATCTCAGCCAGGGGATACATCTAGAGGTAAACGAATCTCAGTACAAGCCTCGGGTAGATAACCTATAAATGTAAATGTTAGAGCTCAGGTTATTGGTTCACCAAGAGATTCTTGTATTTCTGACAAAAACGTGTGTTACATGCGGGAATAATTCATTCATGCCCAACATGAGTTGTAATTCGTGGCCTAGCAAAGTAATCAATAAAACAACACCTCCAGAGTTCTACAAGGTTCGTAACGACAATGAAAAAAATTCTGTCTAGGATTTAGAAGATTATTTTCGTTTAAAAGGAGTACCGGAAGAGATGAAAATTATTTTCATTAGGACAAGTTTAAAGGGTCAGGCTGCAAATTGGTACAAACTTACATTATCAGATTGCACTTAACGATTTCAAATATCTATTCTTATCACAATATTGGAGTTGGAACGCATCAGAACGCCATTCGTCTAGACATATCTAATGGGAAATATGACCCCAGAACCGGCATAAGTATGGTAGACTATTTCTTGGCTACAGATAAAAAAGAGCAGGCTTTTAGATCCACCACTAACTGATAGAGAATTAACGACATTGGTATCTGAACATTTTCATGAATGCTTCAGAAATCACCTGATTGTGGCCAAGCCCACATGTTCAGAAATGATAGAGCTATTAACTGCCTTTGACCTCCAAAGGAGCGATTACCATGGAAATAGAAGGGAAGAAAATCGATACAATTACAGGAATGACTCCCGTCCAGCTAGGTATTCTTCTCACGGGAACCGGGCAAGGTCCAACAGGTTAAGAAATAATGGAGAAAATCAAAATTCCCGACGACCACAAATCAATGCATTTCAGACAATTCATGGAGGATGGATGCCGATGGAACACTCTTATCAGAGATACAGAAATCAAGACGAACCGCCAAGAAGATGGAATAGAAATATCAGGACCTGGTGTCAACAAACTCCGTGGTACGGAAGGAATAACCAAATTCAATGGAGGAACCCAAAGAACCGGAGATGAAGAACTGTTGAAATTAATGAATATGTGAGGTCGAGGTCACCAAACGATCAGAACGAAAACGGAAGAAGTATGGGTAACCAAACCGTCGAACGAGATCAGGGAAACTTACCAGTCAGTCCACAGAGACCCATGTAGGATTGGAACGAACTTCTAACTTACCGGAAGACATGCTGGTGGGATAGAGAATGGATCGCACTAATTTATTAACGAAGGAAAAGGAAACTTCAACGAATCAACATTCAAAAGAGGAAAGTTTAGGAACACCAAAAATTAATATACAGATCGGCAATATTCAAACACTTGCTTTACTCGACTCAGGAGCCAATAACAGGTGTTAGTGCAGCTATACCTTCTACGAAAAACTTATCATCAACAAAGTAAAGATGACGTGTGAAACGGTAGATTCGTACACCACGCACATCCCCAGGTAGTCACCTTAACTAGGTGAATAGAAAACTATATGGATATTAATGTAATATAAAAAATGGCTAGTATAATATTTTAATGGAGAAATTGAATATCAGCTCCTTCCAGAATTATATAAGGCCGTCAATTTGGTGAGCAACAAAATCTTTTAGCTGCAGAAAGGGCGGAAGAGGATCATAAAATGCAGACACCCTCTTTCCTGCAAGATCCCCTGTGACCATGAAACTAGTAGGTAGGCACCGTTAGTTATAACTTGAACAAAGGAACTTTGATTTTCACCCCCAAGGAATGCTATTACGCAAACTTCTGGTAAACAAGAAACGGAAAACCGTTAAGGTATATTTTTCGCGCAAATAAAAGCTATCACCTCACCTCTAGCCAGAGGGACCGCGAAAAATATACCAACCAGAAGATTGCCTAATATAAATTCATACATTACAGCCAATAGCAACGTGGCGTGATATTTTAAAATTGTTGAGCAAAAGTTAGGAAGCGTCGGCACAAACCGACCGACCGCCTAGACATAAAACTTTCGGATTACGGAGTCTGAGGGCAGTCGGAGTGCAGTCTATGGGAAGTTTTTTGACAATTGAGTCGTGAGAGTTTTGCGGGCTGTGGAGTCGTGTAAAATTCTGTGTACAGCTTGCGAATTGAGAATAGTGGCGCTGGTCAAAGTTCCTTGTTAAAGCAGAACCACAGTTAAAAATAACTTTGAGAGTAAGACAGCCTGTTGTTAAATACTTTTTTTTTACAACGAACTGATAGCTTCTTTTTTTAAAATTGTCTACGAGACCTAGGCATATTCACAATTTCTTCTACCCGTGAATTGCTTTTTCTTACCATTCCAAAAATCCCCATCTAAAGGTCTCATATAGCCGGAGCAGACGGAGGCAAGGAGCAAGAGGAAGGATAAGAAGATTCCTATAACCAGCCGACCATCTTAAACCTACAACATAATTTCCTCCGCACTTGGCGCCCAACGCTCCATAATTTCCTCAGCATATGACACCCAACGTGTTAGGATTCGAATGATGGGGGGAAGAAATTGAATAGGTGTGAAACTATAAGACCAATGGAAAACGCGTAGCACCAGGATCGACTCCAGGAGCCGACACCAAGCGCTACAACATCGCAGAGAAGCAGGATCGACGCCAGGAGCCGACACCATGCGCTACAACATCGCAGAGAACCAGGATCGACGCCAGGAGCCGACACCAAGCGCTACAAAATCGCAGAGGACCAGGATCGACGCCAGGAGCCCATACCACGCTCTACAACACCGCAGAGGACCAGGATCGACGCCAGAAGCCCATACCACGGTCTACAACACCGCAGAGGACCAGGATCGACGCCAGGAGCCTACAACGCGGACGAGAAAAAAAAAAGCCATCTCAACGCGCCCAGGTAGAGAACATTCCAATTTTTTTTTCTATTGTTAACACCATATCAAATCAATTTTCCTTTTGACACGCCATTTTTTGTAGGTTAATATAAGACTGTACAATTTGGTTTATGATATTGAGGAGCCATAAAACACGTAACATGACTGAAACTAATAACGCAAACCAACCTATAGTGTTAGAAGAGTATAGAGAAGTACAGATAGAAAGGGAAAATATGGAAGAAGTAGATATCCGAACTGATAGGGACAGAACCAATAGTACAGGAAACAATAACCTCTTAATTGAAATGATGAGAATGTTAAAAATGAGGGAAAAGGAGAGAGAAAGTTAGAAGAGAGGGAAAAGGAGAAAGATAAAAAGTTAGAACAGAGGGAAAAGGAGAAAGATAAAAAGTTAGAACAGAGGGAAAAGGAGAAAGATAGAAAGTTAGAACAGAGGGAAAAGGAGAGAGATAGAAAGTTAGAGGAGAAGGAAAAAGAGAGAGGCATTAATGGACCGTAAATTTAAACAATTAGAAGAATCTATTAGTTCAAAACTAGAAAGGAGAATCGAAAACATTAAGCAATCCCAGATAGAAGTGACGACAAAGCTCAAAGAAGGACAATACATTTTGAACCAAGATGTAGGGGAGATTAAAAATAACATCATCAATGTCCGAAAGGAATATGCTAATTTAGAAAACAGAATAGGGCAATGTGAACAAGTTAGGGACGAATTAAGTTGTTATTACTCTAAATGCTCTGGAATTGAGGAACAAATGAATGCTGAGTTGAGAAAAGTAAAAACAGTAATAGAAGCTATTGACAAAAGTCCGGGAGAAATGAACAGGGAAATATACGAGTCAAAAGATGATAGAATTACTCGCGAAAGCTTAGAGCTTTCAGTTTCCCGAAACATGTGTCTGGACCAGGCTAGTACAGGTGACCGACCTTTTTCTGATCACAATGACATACAATCACCTGTGTCAGACAGTGGGATCGTAACAGGCAACAGTTCCGTGCAAAACCGACATGCACAAAACCCCAACTTACAAAATGTCTGTATACCTGAAAGGAATTCCTTTCCCAACTACACGACAAGTATGCAATACTACCCATGGTCTTCCCAAGTGATTGTACTGGCCCAGACCCCTTTCGACCAGAAGCGATTAATTATTTGCTGACTAGATTATCACATGGAAAATTCTTTTCAAATTTGGATCTGACCTCCTCATTTCTACAGATACCCCTAAATGAAGACGTTAAGACCTTTTACAGCATTCCTGCACAAAGGACGCTGCTATCAATTTACCAGATGTGCTTTTGGCTTAGCCACCAGCAGTGGAGCCTTGCTTAGGGCACTGTAATCTATTTTTAAAGATGCTACCAATGAATATGCAGCCCAATGCGGCGATGATTTTTGATGACGACGTCGACGAGCACCTCAAGCACCTTGACTACATCCTAACTAAATTAAGGGAAGCAGGAATGACCATTAAGTGGGAAAAGACTATGTTTTTCAAACCGGAAACAAAATTTTTAGGCCTCATCATATCGCCTCAGGGTGTTAAACCTGACCCTTCGAAAGTTGAGGGGATAATGAACATCCAGAGACCAAACAACATCAAACAACTTCGCAGATTCTTTGGGATACTACAGTATCAGGCCCGGTTTTTGATAAATTATTCAGCAGGTACCTCTTAAGAGAGCTTTTGAAAAAAGAAACCAGGTGGCGATGGACGCCGGTAGAACAGGCAGCGTTCGACAAAATAAAACAACTTTTTAAGGACGCGAAATTATTGGAGAGGCCCAGGCTTGACCACCTTTTACTATTTACACTGACGCCTCAAATAAAGGGTTTGGCGCGGCCGCATTCCGAGACCTAAGCAAAACCTCCCCACCCCCACTCCTATTACCCACAATGCCCCGGTACGCCCAGGTGTGTCGTTCGCGGCCACCACGAGTGGTGTTGCCAACACAACAACGCCAACACCATTACCATCAACTACAACATCACCAGAGACATCAACCATTAAAGAGTTTCTGTCTCTCTTTAAGGAAATTAACTTCAGCAACTTACTCAGCAACCTAAAAACGGCAATAGCTAAATTCAAGTCAGCAAATGGCCTTGCTGAAAAACTGGAGGCAATTTTAAACTTCTTTGAAAATGTCGTATAATGGCTGCACGACAAAACCCTAACTCCAACACAATAAACGCACTCCTATGGAATGCGAACGGCACACTTGGACACACCTACGAATTAGAATCCTTCCTGCACCAACAAAAAATAGATGTTGCTTGTGTCAGCGAAACGAAGTTAAAACCTCACATGAAACTACGTCTAAAAGGTTATGACCTACATAGAGTTGACAGGCCTGGGCAACGGCTGGGGGGTGGCACTGCAGTCATCGTCCGTAACAATTTACTAGTAAACACAACATTGACTCTGCCTCAAATGGAATGTCTGGAGTGTGCAGGTCCTCATAAACTCCCAGCTGATCACCATTATTGCAGGAGACCTTAACACAAGGCACACTCTCTGGAATTCCAGAGCTTGCAACAGAACTGGTCAAATCCTGCTTGACTTTGTCCTGTTGCAACACAACCTACAAATTAGAACTGCCCCGGATCATTCCTACTGGCACCACAATCCCTCCATTCCTCCCGACACTCTAGACCTTGTCATATACAAAGGAATGCATATCCCTCCCACTCTACAAGTGTACTACAGTCTGGGCTCGGACCATTTTCCCATAAAATTCCACATAAGTGGGCGTGCCACCTACATGCGCACAAATAAGACACAGATACCACAGACTGGTCACATTACAAAGTTCTCGTGCACCAAATGGCCGAGTCCAGACGTAGGTATGCAACAACCCATGACCTAGAGATGGGGTGGCAGCCCTTACAGCCTCCATAAGGACGGGAAAAAGAAAATCCACCACATATGCTCCTGCTCCTAACTCCTACACCACCTTTCCCAACATTGAGAGGCTGCTTGCCATCAGGAGAAAATACCTGCGACAGTGGAGATATACAAGGCTCGCAGTTTACAGAACTTGCTCAATAGCTTCGACCTGTTATCAGGCATCAAGTCTACTTAGAACGACAAGAGCTCTTTGAAACAAAATTATTAAAAGCCACCCACAAAGATGCCTCCATATGGGCACTACTGCGAGCCTTTAAAACCTCCGCTGAAACAGGCCCACGATCAGAGCCACTGGTCACCACTCAAGGGACAATCCTTCTACCTAAAGAAAAAGCACAGGTTTTCGCCGAGATGCTCACTCGACGCTTCACTGAAAACCCGGCACAAGACGCCGTACACGAACAAACTGTAAACAACTGGTTTCAGCAGTGGACGAACCAACCTCCCCCTCCTCCCCTTCCAAAAATCACCCCCCCTCCAACTCTACAACCACATCCAGTCCCTTCCTAACAAGGTCCCCGGACCGGACGGTGTTCGAAACGAGGACCTGAAACACCTTCCCCGGAAAGCTCTAGTCCAACTAACTCAACTACTCAACTCCTGCCTCCATCTTCATTACTTTCCTCAAGCCTGGAAGGAGGCCAAAATTATCATGATCCCAAAAACCGGCAAAGATCGGAAAACTCCCTCAAACTTCAGGCCGATCAGCCTCCTTCCAGTCATGGGAAAAGTATTGGAAAAAATCCTCAGCCAGTTAATAAAGAACTCACTTCCAGAATCCACAGCTTTACCCAACCAACAGTTCGGGTTTTGTCCACTGCACTCAACGGAACTACAGATATTAAAATTAACTGATGACATCACAACACAGTTCAACAATGGCAGCTGCACACTGCCCTCTTTTTGAACGTAGAAGCGGCCTTCGACAGGTGCTGGCACAATGGTCTCCTCTACAAGCTGTATCACCAGCTATCACCACTCAAGCCATACATCCCCATGCTGGCCAGCTACCTTCAAGAACGCCGCTTTTACGTCCAAGTACTCCAAGAAAAATCCCAAACCCTACCCATGTCAGCTGGTGTGCCACAGGGGGCAGTTTTAGCTCCTTATCTGTACACATTGTACACTCGAGACATTCCCCCCGACCACAGATGTAAGACGCTACTCTACGCCGACGACACTGCCATATACAACCACCATACACACCCAAAATACAACCAGAGGGAGCTCCAACGTTACCTGGACAAATTCCTGACCTGGGCTGCCCTCTGGAAAATAGTGATAAATGCCGACAAAAGTCAACTAATACACTTCACCAAAACCAGGAAAAACGACATAGACATCACTCTACAAGGACTTAGACTGCGGTGCCAACCTACTGTTAAATATCTGGGCGTTACCTTGGATAAAAAAACTCACTTGGAACGCCCACATTCAGCAAACTATCCAAAAGGCCAAACAACGCACATATGTCAGCACCGCACTACTGCACAGCAAGCACATCCGCATTAAGACAAAACTAATCCTCTTCCAATCCTTTATCCAACAATTTCTCCTGTACGCCTGCCTAGCTTGGTCAAACACCAGCAAAACTAACCTACTCTCCCTCCAATCCCGTCAAAACATCTGCCTCAGGAAAATACTAACAAAATTGTTCACAAAGAACTACAATTTCCCACCTTCCTACAGACTCAGCACAACCGCTGCATAAACGCATGGGCCTCCATAAGAACGCACTCCAACCCAGAAGTACAAAAAATAGGCCAGGCGGAGCCTCTCCACCGCAAGCATAAACGCATACGCATTTTCTAAAAACATCTCCGAGCAAACTCAAACCACTTTTTCTGACATCACCATGAACTGTAAATATACTTGTAAATATAGTATAGGATAGTATTTTTAATTATAAGTCTGTCAGGTTAACTATGCATTAATTTCACCTTATATGTATGTGCCACTAAACAAGTCTCAGTCTTCGCACCATCACAGGAAGCTGTTCCCCTGGGCAAGCTCATTGCCCCCGCATGGGCTTCCAAAAAAGACTTTTTACTCAAAAACTGTCTATGTAAATGCCTAACTTATGTATATTATGTACCTGTAAGGCTGCCCCATGTACCAGCCCAGGGAATTATAGTTCAATAAAAATCAATGAAAAAATGAAAATTCCGAGACCAGCTCTCGAGGTGAACACATCTCCCTGAGCAAGAAGCACCAGCGTGGACATCCGACCAGCGGACCAACCTGCAACGAGGGTCGACGCACAGACATTGGCCGGCAGTGGGCACTGGCCCCCTTCTAGCCGGCCGAGCCCGAACCTTGCCGCTACTTAGCGGAGGCACGTGCAGCAATTGCCGTGGACAGAGCTTCCCCTGCTAGCTTGCTGACGTCGTGCCCCCCCCCCCTTACCCCACCCTGCCAGCGGCCTGGAATTGAAGGAAGAGGACCCTGCTGCTCCGGCGAGGCGTCACTCTTCATCTAAGCCTCCCGCTACCGTCGTCTGGAGCGCCATAGCCAGGACAGGCGACAAAGGGGCAGTCAATCGGGTTTTGAAGAAAGCGATTTCTGAATTCCTGAGCTGCCCCTCCCCCGACCCGACTGTAACTGACAGGACGACACATAACCGGTCTCACAAGGTCACAGCCAGCAGGGGTCCGGGCTTCGGTCCGGACCTGGGGCTAACCAGACCCCCTAAAGGCGCGTGCTCCTCTGGAGACGTCCGGCCTTCTGTGAGTAGCTGGATGGCACCCGGGACCACAGACAAACCCCCCCCCCGCAGTACCAGCAGCCAGGTAAGTCCGACGATGGACGACTTCCCTGCCTTGCCTTCAACCTCCTCCGCCAATGACCCCGTTCCTGTGTTACCCGTTGCTCAGGCAAAGGGGAAAGAGCTAGCCAGGGCGTCGGCGGCATCAGCTACCCTCGTCCCTCCCCCTGTACCAGCACCACCACCCTCCCCGCTTCTTGCCCCTCTTCCCGAGAGCCAATCTGAGCTCTCGGACTGCGAGGGATTTGAATTGGTCCGCTCAAGGCGGCAAAAGAGGGCAGGCAGAACGCCGCCCTCCCAGAAAGCGGCGGCGCCGCAGAATGCTCCCGCTCCTGCACCGTACAAGATGCCAGTCATCATGACGGATCCTTTCCCAAAACATGTGAGAATCATGAGGGCCCTGGGCTCTAAGTTGAAAGCCCCCTTCCAAGCGACACGCCTGCCCCGGAAGGTCAAGCTGAACACCAACACCCCGGAAGACCACGAGGCCGCTAGGTCGGTACTCAGGGAGAACGGTATAACTTTCTATACCTTCTCCCTGAAGAAGCCGAACGTGGCTCGTCGTATCATTCGGGGTCTGGATTCGGAGACTAGCCCGGAAGATGTGCGGGAGGCTCTGAGAGCCGAGCACGGAATTGTGGCGCTCTCCGTGTCCCAGCTGAGGAAAACTGTCCTCAGCGAGGCCGGAGAGACATCCAGGGCCCCATGCCTCTGTTCCTAGTAATAGTGAACAAGGAAGCTGGCCGCATCCGCGATATTGACCTCGTGAAGAGCCTATTCTTCACGAGAGTGAAAATAGAGCCTTATATGGGCAAGGAAGGACCTGCCCAGTGCTTTAAGTGCCTGGGCTTCCATCACTCTAGCGTAGCATGCGAACGGAAGCTTGCATGCCTCCGCTGTGCTGGTCCTCACCTTGTGAAGGACTGTACCGTGGCCAGGGAAGACCGTAAGTGTGCCAACTGCGGGGAGACCCACATTGGCATTTACAGCGGTTGCCCCGTAAGACTCCGAATAATTGAGAGCAGGAGGGCCAAGAATGAGCAGAAAGTCCAGCACCGGGAACAGCCGCGCCGGCCTTCTGCACCTGTACGGCCGGGGGTGTCCTTCTCGAACGCCCTCAGCCGACAGGAGCAGAGGCTGGAGGAGGCGACACCATCGCAGGAGCAGACGTCTACTGACGAAGCCCAACCGGCGCCCAGCACGGCCCCGGTCACGCAACCGGCCGTAGAAGCACCAAATCCCGCACTTCCCCAGCACAGTTTTTCGGGCTCCAAGGGGAAAAAGAAGAAATCAAAGGGGAAGAAAAGTGCCCCTCCTTCCAAGCCAGCCACGCCCAGCTCAGGGGCCAATGGCAAGAAAGAACAGAAACCAGCAGAGCAGGTGGCAGCCGCCCAGGCTTCCACCCCCGCTCCAACGCCGGCTATTCCATCGGCTGTGGTCGACCCAGCAACCTCACAGGCACCCAATGCTGTACTGACTGCTCAGGACGTACAGGACTTCCAGCAACTTTCTAGTTGGTTCACGGACCTTATTTCAAACTCCCTCCCCTTACTGCGGCGCTGCAAGCAGACTATGCTCAGTAAAACGGCATCACCAGCCCAAAAGATCCAGATCGTGATCAGGACGCTCGAGCACCTGTTCCCCGACTCCCTTAGCGAGTAATGGCCCCTCGGCTAGTCCGGAGACCATTACGAGCCACATTCTGGAATGCGAACGGAGTCACGGAACAGAGGCCCGGCATCCTGGAGTTTGTATAGGACCATGGAATCGATATTCTGATGGTCTGCGAAACCCACCTCCATGCCGGAGTAAACTTTCACCTGCCAAGTTACGTCGCCCATCGGACTGACAGAGTCGGCCGACGGGGCGGAGGTACTGCAATATTCATCAAAAGATATATCGCTCACTCCCCGCTCCCACAGCACGTCGAGGCGACCGCCATAAGGTTCTCCTTGGGCGGCCAAGACGTCTTGCTGGTTGCGGCTTACGATCCACCAGATGGTCGCTTCCATGAAGCAGACTATACAGCACTCCTCAACCTACATCCCGTAATCTGCATCGCAGGAGATCTCAACGCGAAGTACGTCTCGTGGCACAGCCACACTGCTAACCGCAGAGGCCGCCAGCTCGCCCGCTTCCTTCCGAGAGGTCCAACGCACCGTCCCCCCCCCCGTGGCAGGGGGGACGTCATTGACATCCTGATCACCAAAAACATTCACTTTCATCTGGACCTCAGAACGGTCAACGCGCTGTACTCCGACCACGACCCGATCGTGGTGGATGCCAGCGTCACGCTCCCAGCTCTGGCCATACCAGTCTGGACAAATGAGACCGACTGGGATGCAGTAATCCATCGCCTGAACCAGTATGTAGAACCGTCCCCCCGAGTCGACTCAATCGAGGAGCTCGAGGAAGCGGCAGCACACTTCTCCAGCACCGTCCTTCTTGCGGTCCGTGCCCACACCTACCGCATACCGTACGAGAACTCGAACCCGCATATCATCCCACGACCCATTAGGCAACTTATCAAAGCCAAAAACGTCGTACGGAAGCTATGGCAGAGATTCCGCCACCCCAGGATAGGAGAAGTCCACAGGAGGTTCAAAACCCTGGTGAGACGCCTCCTTAGGGCACACAGATCTGAGGCCTGGGAAAACACGCTTCGGCACGCTAACCTCCAAGAAAGGAAACCGTGGCGGATCGTCCGAGGCCTTCGGAGAGATAAGGCTGAACACAACCACCCCGTGCACAACCGCTTTCTTGGTCACCTGGTATACGAGGCCCAAGAAAAGGCGGAGGCTTTCGCAGACCACCTGGAGTTTCAATTCCAACCACGAGAGGAACCCCAGGACGACGACCACACTGAGCTCGTGGAGGACACCGTCTCAGCCTTCCTAGAAGGTGGACGGGGCCAACATGAGAATTTCCACATCCCGATTGCCACCCCCAAAGAGGTGGCCTCCCTGATCCAACGCCAAAGACCCCACAAAGCCCCTGGGCAAGACCGCGTAACAGCGGAAATGCTCCAGCACCTTCCCAGACGGGCCGTGATACACTTGACGCGGATTTACAATGCCTGCCTACATCTGCGCCACTTTCCTTCTTCATGGAAAGAGGCTGCAAGTGGTCTGCATTGCGAAGCCCGGCAAAGATCCGGTCCTTCCTTCAAGTTACCGCTCCATAAGCCTCCTTCCCATAGTCTCCAAAATATTTGAGAAACTTCTCCTGTCCCGGCTTCTTCCTCACTTAGAGGAGAAGCAACTCCTACCAAACCATCAGTTCGGTTTTCGCCCTGGGCTTTCCACGACCCAGCAGCTGCTGCGAGTGGCCGAGGTCTCGATTGGCTTCCAATCGAAGTCCAAATCTGTAGCGGTTCTGTTGTACAAGGAAAAAGCATTCTCAACCACGTGGCATGATGGCCTCATCTACAAGCTCCTCGAGCACGACATCCCTGCCCCCTACATTTCCCTGGTGGCTAGCTTCCTCAGAGAACGCAGCTTCCGGGTAAAAGTAGATGGCAAACTCTCTACAGTCCGGCCCATTGGTGCGGGAGTGCCGGAGGGCCGCGTGTTGTCCCCGACGCTTTTCAATGCTTACATGGCCGACTTCCCCATCAACGACAGAACGACCACATGTCAATATGCTGACGACCTGTTGATTCTGGCACAGAATAATAATCAAAATTATGCATTGTGTCCAATTCAGAACCAACTCCGAGCGGTGGAGACCTGGAGCGAGCAATGGCGGATGGCCATTAATCCGGAGAAAAGCTCTGCTATTCTCCTGACTAAGGGCCGACGTCCGAGGCGCCGGCGGGACCTGGTGTTGCATCGCCGGCGGATCCCCTGGGTCCGCAGTGCGAGGTACCTCGGGGTCACGCTGGACCACTCGCTGATCTTTAGGGAGCACATAATCGCTAAAGTTCGGCAAGGCCATGCTGCCCTCGGGAAGTTGAACCCAATCCTGAGCTCTCGCTCAATGACCTTGACCCAAAAGCTACGTGTCTACCGTGCCACGATTCCGGCGATGGTTCTGTACGGCTGTGAGATCTGGGGCGTCGCGGCCTCGACCACGATCCGCAGAATCCAGACCCTGCAGAACCGAGCGCTAAGAATCGTGTACGGCACAGACCGCCGCTTTCCTGCCCACATACTCCACGAACACTCCAACATACCCCACATCATAGACGTCATACGGGAGAGGGCCCGGACGCTATATGATACATTCCCGCATCATCCCAACACACTGGTCAGGACTCTAGGGGACTACGATCATAGAGCCCCTAGACGATATAAATCTTACTGGCTCCCCAAGGACGTCATGGGACCCCTTGGGGATTTATAACAGAACCCTCAAACCAACTCTAGAACCTGAGTCTAAGCAACTCACTAAATCCCATCCCGACACCTGCCAGAGGCAAACCATGCTGCTAACGTCGGGCGACCACTGACGTTAAGCAGCATCGATCATGGTCAGTGCTTGGATGGGTGACCGCCGGGCGCTGCACTCGGAGAGGTTAAGTAGCCTCGAGCGTGGTCGGCGCTTGGATGGGTGGCAGTCTGAGCATTGAACTCGCCTCTGGCAACAACAAAGCACATCCTTCTTCCTGTGCTATTAAGAACATCCTACGTCCATCAAGCAGGTAAAGCCGCGAGCGGCTAGGTACTGCTGACACTTGACACCCACCTGGGAAATCCATTTCCCAGGTGCCCCGAACTGGCATCTGGCAAAGGGTTTGGCGCAGTGTTGACACAGGAACACGAACATACGTCTGTACACCTAATCGCCAAAGCATCCCGAGGTTGTACTCGCACAGAAGCACAAGCATGCGTCACCGAAATGGAAATTGCAGCAATTTACTTTGCTCTGCAAAAATTTAAGACGTATATTTTAATAGCCCGATAATCCTCAAGACCGATCATATTAGCTTATCATTTATTAGGCAATGCAAATTGACTAGCTCTCGTATATCCAGATACACCCACGAGATCATGTCTCATAACATCAAAATTGAACATGTATCGGGAAAGGATAATATTTTTAGTGACATGCTCTCGAGATTGAAACGCCGTGACAATTTCCCCGAATCTATTAGGAACCCAAACTAATTCTAGAATCAGCTGTAGCTATTATTCAATCTTATGTATTTGCTATTTTAAGAACACTATATTTTTGAAATTACCATTATGAAGGTAAGAAACGAACTAGAGAAAGCCCTAAAGGAGGATTTTGGCCAACTTTCAAAACTAAAAGATGAAGATCCGGAATTAACAAAACTACGAGAGAAGGCATCCGAATTATCCACACAAAACGGATGAAAATTATGCAATGTACAAGGGCATATAATATAAATTGCATGGTAAAGACGACAAAAAGTGGAAACCTGTTATTCCGAGAGTGATGGCCGATAGGTTGATTCTCGCATACCACTATGCTATGTTACACTCCGGGACAGAGAGGGTATGCCTAAATATTGCAGAGAATTTTTATGTCAAATATTTGGCGCGAAAGACTAGAAAGATACTAGCACCATGCGAGCTTTGCCAAAAAGCCAAACCCTTCAACATCAAATAGGATGTCGAACCAGGGACGATTATTAGAGACCGTCCTAACGCGCTCATCACTATTGATACCTATGGTGAGATGCCACGTAGTAAGTTCGGACATCGGTATGTACTTATTTTGTATGACGTGTTTTCTAAATTTAAAACATATCCGATGAAAAACATTACCAGCAAAGCATGCCTAGCAAAAATAGTAAAATCATATATTCCTGAAAATGGCAAGATGGAAGCGATATTGAGCGACAACGCGACAATTTTTAGAAGTAACACATTGAGAAAAACTTTGCAAGACTTAAACATTAAGCTTCTAAATATTTCGCTGTATAACCCACAGAGCAATCCAGCAGAGAGAGCAGTTAAAAAAGTAGGAACATTCCTCCGTCTATTATGCCACCGAAGGCATATCAATTAGGTCGACAATTGTCCGAGGATTGAACAATTCCCCAACCACTCGATCAATCCAATTACGAAATGCCCACCGATAAAGGGCTTAACTAGACAATACCCTTTACCAATTATATCTAACCTTTCGCAAGCAGTCAGACCGAGTGAAGAATCCGAAAATTTTGAAGAACTATATAAAAAACTACTGACAGGCATACGTGACAAAAGCACAAAAGAGGATGGAAAAGGCGACCAGTAACCCTGGACATACGAGGTCTCTTCTAAAAGTATCGCGAATTTTGAATTTCCGCGGGCTACTTATATTCGAGTTTCGGTTGTTTTGTGGCGTTATGTTGGTACTCATGTCCCTCACTTATGTTGACAAGCTCGGCCATTTTGAATGTTCAGTTAATTGTTGACAGCTATTTTACTTGGACGTGTTTTGGCTCATCTTCGATTTTTGCCTATTCCAAAAAATGGAACAAAATGTTTTCGAGAGGGTCGAGAAGATGTGAACGACGAAGAGCGTCCCGGACGCCCGAGTTCGAAAACATTGAAGAAGTGAAGAAAATAGTATTGGCTAATCGTCGAATCACCGTTAGAGAAGTTGCTGAGGACCTAAACATATCGATTGGCTCGTGCCATTCCATTTTTACCAATGATTTGGGCATGAGACAGGTCGCCGCAAAATTCATACCAAAATTGCTCAATTTCGACCAAAAACATCATCGCAGTAACTAAGGAACTGTTGAACTCTGTCCGCGACGACCCAAATTTGCTCCAGAGGGTCATAACTGGTGACGAATCATGCACGGGTTTATGGTTATGACATGGAAACTAAAGCTCAATAATCCCAATGCATGCTGCCACACGAGCCAAGACCGAAAAAAGCGCGGCAAGTTCGGTCGAATGTGAAGGTTTTGCTTAGTTTTCTTCGATTGCAGGGGCGTGGTGCATCGTGAGTTCTTGCCACAGGGTAGAACGGTCAATAAGGAATGTTACCTGCAAGTTATGCGCAATTTGCGCGAAACAATCCGCCAGAAACGCCCCGATTTGTGGAAGAACAAAAATTGGCTTTTGTACCATGATAACGCCCCTGCTCATAATCGTTGCTTGTGCGGGAATTTTTAACACACTTATGATGCTGTAATGAGGATTGTGTATAATAAGAAGTGTAATGAGGATTGTGTATAATAAGAAGTGTGAAGAGAATTATGTGTAAGACTGTAAGATAAGAAAAACCTTGTATATTAGTAAATTAAGAACTTCCTCTGTAGCCGTTCCTTAAGATCACATCCCCTAGCTAATTAAGCGCAGGTGTCAGACATCCGCAGAAGTCTCCCCTAAGTGATGACACCCTTATTTAATTGTACAGGTGGTCTAACACCGGCCGCCAACAAAAGGAGAAGTCTCCCCTAAATGACAACCTTAAGTGAGTAAACACAGATGTCTTGACATCTGCAGAAGCTATTGTGTAAACCGTTTAGATTGTATAAAAGGTCCTGCCTTTTTGTAAAGGCAGGAGAGAGAGAGCTGAACCTTGGCCTAGAGTGGGTCATACACAGTATTCTTATTTCAATAAATCACTTTTCTACACAAGGAGTTGATTGACTTGTCATTAGAAGCCCGGATATACCTCGCGATTTCCTAGAGGGCAAAACTTAGGGTTTGCCCCCGAATTCCAGCAACTATCTACACATTTCGTTTTCACTTATCTTACGCCATCAGAGATAAGTAGGGGACAATTGTAGCACTCAACAAAGGAAGATCATCACATCCTCAGATAACATTTGGCAGCAGACCGAACACTGCATGGTTGGCAGCGAGGTCGAGCGCTACAATGCCGCAGCCACCGTACTCCCCAGACCTGGCCCCCTGTGAACTTTTTTGTTCCCAAAACAGAATAGGCCCATGAAAGGACGACGCTACGCCACGACTGAGGAGATAAAGACGGCATTGAAGGAGGAGCTGAACAAGATCACAATAAACGATTTTTTAAAGTGCTTCGAGGATTGGAAAAAACGTTGGCACAAGTGTATAATATCTGGTGGGGATTACTTTGAAGGGGACAAAATAGATATTCACGAATAAATGAATACTTTTTGAAAAAACACAAAATTCGCGATACTTTCTGAACAGACCTCGTACATGGAGAAATGCCTTGCGGACAGTTCGGATATAGATGTGCTAGTGTTATACGCCATCTTTACAAAATTTGTAAACATATACTCTTTAAAACCAATCACGAGTAGAGCCTGCCTTAATAAGATTACGAATGATTATATAAGAAATTATGGAGTTATGTCCTCCATCTTGTCGGTCAATGCAACTATCTTCAGAAGTAAGATATTCAGAGAAACGCTCAAACAATTAGGCATAAAGATTTACCATCATCGTTATACTTCCCGCAGGGCTATCCAACAGAGAGCGATAAAGGAGGTATCAACATATTTCCGGATTCTATGCCACAAACACCATACAGATTGGGTGAAGTATTGTCCCATTATAGAAAGGGTTAAAGCACCAATGAAATCCGAGCCCGAGTCTATGGTACCAGGACTACTAACGTCAATCCCTTCAGGAGTTGAACAGAGGACCAAAGAGGAGATATTCCAAAGCATGCATCAAAAGTTGAAGTGAAAAGCCGAAAAGCGAATAGCCAAAGTCAAAAGAAGAGTCCAAAGACAGGAAATCTTGTGCTTGTGAAGGACAAAAAGATTTCAAGCTCGCTTTGGAAGCGTTATAAGAGGATGGAATTAATAATACAGAGGCCCATATGGGATCGGAAAACAGTTCGCGGATGATACATATGAAATAATTAATCCAAAGACTAAGAAAATACTAGGCAGGTACCATAAGCAAATATTACGGCCGTACAAAACGTTGGACGAGGCGGAAGGAAACTAGTCCTCTTGATAAATGTTGCTTAAACTATGTGAAATTAATATTTCTTATTTTAACCTCGTTATGTCATAATGTTCATTTAGACTGAAGTACTAATTTGTTAACCTGGAACTGAGCATCTGCATGTTAGTCGGTAAGAATAAGAGATATGTATATTATTGCATATAGGTTTCCCTAGAAAATGAAATGCGATATAATGGAAGGTAGTGATAAATATGAAGTGCAGTATTAAATATGAAATATAGTGATGAATATGAAGTGTTGTGAAATCAGAAAAATAACTGAAGTGCAAAGTAATAAAACAAGAAAAAAAGTTCATATATATATACAAAATTAACAGTAATTATAATAGTAGATCACAAGTCACTTGTCTTCTTGCCATAGAAGGACTCCACGAGTTCGAAATATAGCGATCTCAAGTGTGACTTTTTCTTAGTGTTTTATCCCTTTCTACTATTATAATTGCTGTTAATTTGTTACATTACTTTAATGTGTAGCAGTGTTACTTTATTTTTATTATATATATATATACAAGTACATAAAGTGTAATAACTGAATGAACCAACAATGTGTCTATAAATGGCAAACATAAATTAGCTAATATAAAGGACAATGATGCAAATATTATGTAAAATGTATAGGAAGAACAGCATATTATGAAAGACTAAAATATAACAAAGGGAAGTATATAAGAACATAATTTAAAAGGCTCAGAAGGCCAGAATTTGTACTAGGAAACCAGAGTGACATTTGGATGTAACTATATGTCTAGCATAAAACCTAAAAAGATCATGTGTATCCAAGATAGCTAATAAAGATTAATTTCTCACGGGAACAACATAATAAATTTTATTGTCTTCCGACATATCAACCTTAATATAGGGGTCAAGTTTTAGCCAGAATTAAAGGCACATTTGATTAAACTAATATGGTTATAATCAATGCTAATAATTAATATAAACATGATCTGATACACACACACACACACACACATATATATATATATATATATATATATAGTTTGTATTAAAGGTATTGTAGTCATTAGATAGCACCTGTGCTGAATTTTTAATAAAGGGTTATTGTGTATTTGTGTGAATGTACAAACGGGACTGCTCATTAAGCTAGGAAATGTTAAAAGTTTTGACCTGGGGAAAAGGGTCGCTTAGGTCTGAGAATAAGTAATTCTCTTTTCAAAGAGTTTAAAGAGAACCATTTACTGAGACGCAGAACATGCCTTCTTAACAAAAGCAGAGAAACATATTCTTAAAATAGGTAAAGGTAATGGTATTAATGACAAAAAGGGAAGAATTCTTTCAAGAAATGAACAAATATCAAACTTAGCTGACAGCATAAGTTGATGGCTCCTCATAACAATAACATTCAGACACATCGACAAGTTTCTTACGTGACTTTGCAAAACAAATGGATGTTTCTTATTTATGGCCGAGACTTGGTCTATTGCGATTTCATTGTGGGTAAATCTGGAGGTGCAGAAAAGTGAAAGGAGATGTCAGATTATAAAAGTTTCAGAATATTTATGGCAGAAATGTCCATTCTTGGAATTACTATACCATGAGAGGTATTTTCAGGAAATTGGTCCAACACAACCAATACGAATTTTTCAAAATTGAATGAATCGGAGCGAGCCTGTATAATTATAGATATTAAGGAAGGACCAATAAAGCATAGAGAATCAAACCCAGCTCCACAAATTTCGCAGATTTAATTTTCATGGTGGGAGGTTCCTAATAATACAATAAACTATATATCTAATATAATGTAGAAGGTAGAGAAGATGAGTCAGAGAGAAGCTGAAAGACGCAGAGCAATGAGCTCTAGAGCAGCGAGAGGTTGACAGTCTGGAATCCAGGCTAGGAGTTTTAGGTTGGATTCAGAGAAAGGAACAGTAAGTTAATTCAAATAAGTGGGCATAAGAATAGACAACCAGAATCAAAGTGCGCGAAGTATGTAGGAAAAGAATAATAGTCAGTTAGGGCAGTCGGAGACCGCACACTGATAAGTGTTATATAGAAGACAACTGAAATCTTCGACACATTTCCAAACTTACCCGAACGGCCCATTATTCTGATAAGTGTGAATAAATGGTGTCAACTAAGAACTTAAGTGTTTCCGTGTACCCTGATAGATTTCTTTCCCTTCCCTCTGCTTCGAACGAGTCACAAAATTCCAGAAGTTTTCTGAGGTAAACATTCCTGATCCTGGCACAAGGGGCATCCAACCAAGAAGTCAAAGAAACAATTAATCTACTCCTCATCTCGGGAGCGGACCTCTCCACGACCCGTATGGCCCCAGGTGTAAGTTAAGTCTAATATTATTTAATTTGTTTATTGATGATATATTGACTGAGATTAGAAAATGCTACAACTGGATGCCGATTATAAACAAGTTTTCAGTTCCTGGGTTGTTATTTGCAGACGACTTATGGATAGGTTCAGCTTGAACAATTGGCTTAAAACAGTCCTTGCAGTGTATAGAGAAATATTGTAATGACTGGAATTTTAAAGTAAACCAAAAGACCCAGATTATAGTGTTTAAGAAAGGGGCCAAATTGGGCAAGTATGAAAAGTGAAAGGAAATAACGAATATAAAGTGGTTCGAGACTGTATATGTCTGGGGGTTAAAATTGATGGGGGTAGGAAATGGGAGAAACAGAAGAAGTTGGTTTTGACGAAAGAAAAGGAACAATGTCAGCGATCAGGGGGAATTAATATAGAATACCTGAGATAAATGTTAAATGGCTAGAGAGATTATAACACGGTAGTTGAAGCAAAAATGCTATATAGTAGTAAAATAAGGGGGCTGGACTGAGGATGGGAAATGGTAGATGTGGTGCATAGGATGTTTTGTAGGGAAGTTTTAGGCTTGCCAAGTGCCTTAGTAAAGGAATTTGCCCAAATTGAAATGGGAAGAAATGGGGTAATAATGGAGAGAACTCTTAATTATTGGTATAGATTAGCTAATTTGGAGGAAGAGAATTTATTGAAGACATGTTTAGAATTAAGGAAATTTAAAAGAAAATGGGTGGAGCCACAGTTTACAAGTAAACTTAGAAAATAATAGACTGGGGGAAATTTGGAGGAAGAGGGAAAATAATGTAAAGGGGTTCTGGAACGGTGCTAAGAGGGGGTTTGATGATATAAAGATCCAGAAATATTTTAGTATAATAGGGAATAAAATATCATTAGAATCTTTAGGATTATTAAAAAAATTATGGGGAAGAGAAGTGTACATTGATAAATTAAACAAAGAACAGAGAGAGGGTATTGCTAGGCTACAAGCTGGAGTATGGAGACTGAAAGGGCGTGGTCAGTTAAAAGATTAGGAAAGAAAGATTGATTTAGGTGGTGTTATAGTTAGGAATATGATGGATAACAATGGGGAATGGTGTTATACTTAAATTAAGGTTTTAGTTGTAATATTATAGTAGTAATAAAGAATATGGAAATTTTATATTTAATTTTGGCTCCCTGGGTTGGGGCTGGGCAAGGTCCCCTGGAATTCCAGTAGATTACCGCTGACGAACCGAGGACTGGGATCTGATACAGCCAGGGTGGGAATTTTATAAGTGTTTGTTTAATATTAATGTAATTATTAGTTTGTAGAGAAGGTAATTAGTAGATTTATTAACGATAAAGGTAGAAAACACTATCAGGCAGGAACAATTTTGAAACAACTGGGAGTTTACACTTAAAATGGCCTGGGTCAGATGGGTGAAGACCCCTTAGTGGATGAAATTTTGTTTGGTGTGTTATTGTAGCAGTGGTTTAAATTAAAAGGTAATTTGTATGGAAATTTTAAAGGATCTAAGATTGTAATATTTTTAATATGGTGTCTTCTGAAGCACCGAAGTTACCAATATTATTGTTGTTATATTTTGGTTTTGGTGTTAAATTTTGTGGATCATTGTACAATTACTTAGTACATCAAAATAAATAATTATTAAACAAGAACCATTTTTTGTAATAATTGTAAAAACAATGTAATTATATGTATTTTTATACGATTAAACAAATGTGTCCCTTCTTAGGTTACTTAGGTCACGTGGTTTCACTGGCCAACTCTTCAAAACCGGAAGTGCTCTAAGAAGGGGAGGGGTTACTACCGAAGTCTGACATTGGCATACAAAAACTGGTGTCCCGACTACAGAAATGTATCCAGATCGACAGCAATTACATTGATAAATAGTTTGATATATTTTTTAACTATCCTGTAAATTTCAATTAAATACAAGCATTTTTCAATCCTACATAAATGTTGTAACCTTGCTTTCTGGAGTCCCTCGTATATTGGAATAAAAGGAGGCAAAGAAGAGAAGAGCCTTGGGAGAGCTGGGTTCTTTTGTTAGGAAATTGTTTAGAAAAGTAATAAGAGAAACATGGACAAGGACAAAAAATACTTTGTGGGTTGCAATGGATGAAAATATTATATGCCTAAGAGTAGCATATAATCCACCAGGATCCTTGCAGTACCATAACCCTGATCTGCTTAAACAATTGGAAAGTGATATAAAGAATTTAAGAAAGAAGTATAGCATTGCAGAGATTATAATAATGGGGGATTTTAACATCAGAGTAGATGAGGGAGATGGAGACTTATATGGGTATGGGATAATGAAATAATGATAAAAAAAGATGTAGTAAGGCATAGCGAAGATAAGTACAGTGACAGAGGTAGTGAACTTTTTATTGAATTTTGTGAAGTGAATGCACTAGATATTCTGAATGGTAAATATGGTGAAGATGTATTGGGGGAATTTACATTTGTTAATAATAATGGCCAGAGTGTTATTAACTATATATTATGGCCAGTCAACATGGGTATGTTGCGAATAATTTAAGATACTTAATTGTATTTCAAGCTGCAGTCATTTTCTGCTTGTAGTGGATATAAAAATTCAATCCAGGCATGTAATGGATACTTTGGGCGAAGGGAAGAATGGTACTAGGCAATATACATTTAAATGGAAGGAGAAACGGAGAAATATAGATGCTGGAATCAAAGTGGCCAAATATGTCAACACGGAATAAGTTATATGTTAAAAAATAATGAAGTAGAGAAGGCAATCAACAATATAAATACAATGCAAAGAGCTGGAGACAGGATGAAAAAGGGGATGGGAGTTGGGAAAAGAGGCGAAGAGTGGTATGATATTAAATGTAAGAGAGAGAGAGGGGGGGTGGGGTTGAAACAAATGCTGATAAAATGGAGAAGTGCAGAGGATGAGGAATCAAAAAAAGAATATTTAGATAGGAAAATGTTTTATAATTTGTTGTTACAGAGCAAGAAACATGAGTGGAGAAGGAAAAATGAGCAGAATTTAATCAAGATATTAAGTGAATGAAATATTAATAGGATATGGAAAATGTTAAAAGCAACTTATAACAAGTAAGAAACTAAATCCAACATCAACCTAGGACAGTTATTTTAGACTTCTTTTGAACATAATGGTTTAAAAGCAACACCATGGTTAGAAGTAAGAATGCACTATACAGAAATGTTGGATAGTGAGGTGAGGAATGAAGTAGTAAACAAATGAAATTAATGAAAAAGAATAAAGCAACAGGAATATATGGTATTCCACCAGAATTTATAAAAGAATGGTATTGTGATGCAGCAGAGGTAAGCAGCTCACAGGACTGTTTAATTTAATTACGGCAAAGGAAAATGTACTAGAAAGTTGGAGGAAAGAAATCATTTACACAATATATAATGGCAAGGAAGTGTAAATATGCCAAAAAATTACAGAAATATTGCATTATTATGAAATGTTGGAAAAGATTTTAAAGGCATTTTAACAAGTCTGCTACAAAAATGGGTTGAGGAATATAAAATTATTTCAGAGTTTTAAAATGGGTTTTCTTAGGGGAAGATAATCCTCTATCAATGAAAGAGTCAATCGTTGACAACGATGAGGTCACGTGGGAATATGACGGTCATGCATTCTGTTGTAGCTTAAAATACGATCTTACTGTGAAAATGCAATGTATTTATGGTTGCAAACCAGTAAAACATGAGCGAATTTAGTGTATATGCTTTTCTTCCTTTACCTGATAGATCCAGAAAGCGACCTGTGATGCAGAAATCACTTTTTTGAATAAAGGTTTAAAAACTTGTGTAAATTTCTCCAAAAAAACTGAAGATTATGTAGCAGACATACAGATAGCCACCAAAAACCTTACAGAAATAGATAGGAATACAATTCAAAGCCAGTGTTGTAATATTATCGAACAAATTGGAAATAAAAACAATACCAACCCTTACACAAAGATAATAAAGACACTAAAAGACAAACCTGTTATTTACACAAGAACAGACAAAGGATATACTGTGGTAATTCTAGATAAGAATGACTATATAGACAGAATGGAACAATTACTAAAAAACACTGAATATTCAATAGTAACAAAAAATCCCCTAAATCAATGTAAAAGCACATTTAAAAAAACAATTACTGATTGCAAATTAATAGATAAAAAGGAACATTATAAAATTAAAGTAGATAACCCTGCAATACCTACAATCTACGGTCTCCCAAAAGTACACAAGCCAGGGAAAACAATGAGACCTATCATAAATAACATAGATTCTCCAACCTATAAACTAGCAAAATGGTTGACTTACAAACTTTCTACTTTTCCAAGATTTGAATCTCTTAGCATAAAAAACTCATTAGATCTTATTCATAAAATTAAAGACATAAAAATAGAAAAAACGGATACATTGGTTTCGTTTGATGTTACAGCACTGTTTCCAAGTATTCCTACACTAAATTTATACTCTCTGATAAAAAAGTGGTTACAAAAGGTAGGAATAACCACAAAGGATATCCAAGAATACATTATATTAATCAACTTATGTCTAGAACAAAATTACTTTACATTCAATAACAAATATTACAAACAAAATTTTGGTCTGACAATGGGTAGCCCACTATCACCAATATTGGCAGACATTTTCATGAGTGCATTGGAAATTAGAATAGTAAATAGTTTCCCTTGGATATTTAAGACTTGGTACCGTTATGTTGATATTTTTGCAATAGTACCAGAAAGACACTTGGATGATGCACTAAAGTTGCTTAACTTACAGGAAAAAACAGTTAAATTCACTATGGAGAGAGAATGCAATGAACAGTTACCTTTCTTGGACATTAAGATAATTAGAAAAGAAAATCACCTAAATTTTGGCATATACAGAAAACCTACACACAGATAATTACATTAAATGTAACAGTTTTAATCCAGTTCCCCATAAACATGCAGTTTTAAATAGTCTTGCATACAGACTGGTTAATATTCCATTGAACAAGGAGGAATATAAACTGGAAATGAATAATATAATAGATATAGCTACAGAGAATGGCTTCAAACAAGAAGTTGTACACAAGAAAATAGACAGAGCGAAGAAGAAAAAGAAAATTAGAGACAACACTACACTTACTCCTATCAAAGAAAAAAACAGGACATACAAAAAATTCACATACCATCCATCAACCTTTCATAAATTTCAAAAGATTTTTAAAAGATACAACATTGTTCTGGCTCCAAAAAATAATTATTCCATTAAAAATATCCTTAACTCAAAACAAAAAGAAGATAGCCTACAAGATGAAGATAAATCAGGAATATATCAGATGAACTGCAATGATTGTGATAAAGTTTATATTGGAAAGACCAAAAGAAACATAAAAACAAGAGCTAAAGAACACATTAGGAATATAAATCAAAAACAAGAAGAAAAATCGGCGGTAGCTTGGCACTTTTGGAAAGAACAACATAACATTAATAAAAACCCAAAATTACTTAAAAATATTAAAGGAAAAACTGAACTTACAGTCTGGGAAAATATCTATATTTGGAAGAATAAGGATAAAGTTTTTAATTTCGAAATCCCGCCAAGTGATGTACTAATACAAAAGTTCATCAAACCTCCTCCAGAGATGAATCGATCTATCACAAACAGCGAGGCCGGCAGTCGACCAGGAACTGATGATAGGAGCAATGGCTCCCGAAACTAGTCTTCCATTTAATTCAATTTAAGTGGTGTGTATGTTACTATCACGACTCAATTTCTCTTAAATTCAAAGAGGGGATTAACATTTAAATGCAATATTCTTTGTTCATCTACAGATCCCCTAATTCATGAATTTTGAAATTCCTTTCTTAGTGTTTTAGGCTTGAAAAAAACAACAGCTCAGGGTGTTTTAAAACAACATGCAACTGGAGATAATGTAGTTTGTGAAACAAGGTGAGGTGATAGAAGTGCAAAATCAACTTCTTGTCTTGTAGCAATCTGTAAATTTATTGAATCTTTGCAATATAGTGAATCTCACTTCTGAACTTTTTTTACTGCTTTCTGATTTGAACACCAGAAAGTTATGGAGACTGTATAATTGTTCAGTTAGAAGTTAGTTAAAAGTGAAGGAGTGTCATTTTTTCTTGATGTTTATAATATCAAATATAATATTGGAGGCAGTAGTTCTTGAATGAGGTGTGCTCATTTTGTTTACAAACTGCAGAACAAATAAAGACGGAAAAGATTCTGGAAACAAAAGCTAGACCTGATGACTAAACAAGTTCATTCTCTCAAAGCCAAAGCATTTTATAGGCTATTACAGGACATAAAGGGATGGATTGCTAACAATTTCGTGTGATTGTCAAAAAAACTTGCTCTTACCTAAGTTGCCAGACCAATCAACACATTTCAGATGACAGTAGATTTTTTACCATTTTACAATAATCATGGCAGATGTACTTTTTTTAAATAGATGTATGAAGGAGAAAGGTTGTTCAAAATTTGTCAGAAAACTGGTTAAATTCAATAATGATAGCTATATACAGAAAGCGGAAAAAAGAATGTTATGGAATTGGAGCGATACAAACACTATAGAGACATTGCGACAATAGACGTACATTTATACAATTTACATTTGAAATGATCAAAATTGTTAGGTTATTTTACTTGAAAAGAATGTACTGGAGAGCATCAGTTTTATAGTAAATCAAAAAACTGTACGCCAAAATAGAACATTTCACAGATTACATAAAAAACAGATAGACAAGAAATATACTATAGCAAAATATGATCTTAACATTATTAACTTACCTAAAGAAAGGTTTAACACCTATGCAATGGAATTCTGAACGAAGAAATTAAGACTAGCATCAGTTTTTCATCAAATGTAAAGGAATTTATAGCGGCTGTAGAACTAACCATTACAAATTTAAATTCAATAGATAAAAACTTGATTAGGAAAAAGTCACTGTACATATTACAAAATATGTTGAAAGGAAGCAAGGTCCAAGTCCTCAGTTAAAATATGTAGAATCCCTGAATAAGAAGAATGTAGTATAGACAAAAGCTGACAAAGGTAACAAAATAGTGATCTTGGACAAGAGGATTATAATTTAAGAATGCAAGATCTTTTGAACAGTGATAACTTCATTAAAATAAATACTAATTCTTTAAATAACTGCCAAAAAGCTATAAAAGAAACTTTAAAAAAAGGAGCACATTATTTTCAAAAATTGATCGGTACAAATTAAGAACACATAATACTTCCTTAGCCATAATTTTTAGTTTACCTAAGATTCACAAATCAGGGAGAAACATGGGACCTATAATTAATAATATTAATACTGCTTGCTACAATTTAGCTAATTGGTTAAGTTCACAGTTCAATACATTTCCTAGATGAAAGTCTAAGTTTGAAAAATTCAATGGATCTCATAAGGGAATTAAAGATTATCAACTATCTCCCAAAGACAATTTAGTTTCTTTTGACGTCAAAGATCTGTTCCCTAGCATACCGCAAAATAAAGTTTTAAGTCTTTTGAAAAAGAAGCTAACATTTTCAAATCTAACAGAAAAACACCTCAATGAATACATTAACCTTACAGAATTGTGTTTGAGTCAAGTTTATTTTACTTTTGAAGGAGAAATTTTTAAGCAATAATCAGGATTAGTCATGGGCAGTCCCTTGTCACCCTTTCTAGCTGATCTATTCATGAGTGCATTTAAAACATACATTACAAGAGCCTTTCCGTATATTTTTAAAATCTGGTATAGATATGTGGATAACATATTTGCAATTGTTCAAAAAAGACACATAGAGGATGCACTTAAACTGTTGAATTTACAAGAATCTACTATAAAATTTACAATGGAAACGGATAATGTTTTACCATTTTTGGATTTAAAGATAATTAAAAGTAAGGACAGACTGAAATATGGGATCTACAGAAAGGATACACATATGGATAATTATACTAAGACCAATGGTTTCAATCCAAGAACGCATAAAGAAGCACCTTTCAACAGTATGATATACAGATTAAATATTGTGCCACTGAAATGTATTAAATATAAGGAGCAAAATGAACATGGACTTATGAATTTTGAAATTCTGGAAGCGTACCTGCCTCCCCAACCCAGCATGATTCGTTAGTCATGTTAGTTGACAATATGAATGAAGTTCAAGAAACGTGTACTGAATTTTAGTATTTTAAAGAGTGAAACGCTCAAGAGTGTTGAATATTTTAACCATTTTAAACTTTCCCTTGGGAAAGAAGTTTTAACTGCTTTGAAATAGGTTTATACAATGAAATTACATACGTTTTGCTGTGTTGATTCCTATTGAGTTTTATATAATAGAAGTGATTGACTTACTATACAGGATCTATGTGTGATGTAGCACTATTTTCTTTTTAGTGGCGGAAATCCTGATGACAGTTGTTTAGAAATTTTGAATTGCAATGGCAGCCAAGTCATTCAGTTGCTCCTTGCTGGTTGAATTTCTAAAAAGTTTTGATTTGTTGTACGTCCACTGATGCACTAGTATCTGAAACAGTTAATAATAATTAACTTGGCAAGACTTCTGATAACTGGGCAAGGTGTCACAGATATATTACACACTTATGTATTCATACATATGCTTTTCTATAAAAATGACCATTGGGGAAAAAAATGAGAATTTCTATAATACTTTTGGAAAAACTGAGGAAACATTCTGCAAATGCTAAAAAATTCTTGACTATTTCAAAGGTATTGTGTTTTTAGATTAACATCTGCAACATTAACTATCATCTATATTCCCATGGTATGGGGAATTTGTCATTTTCTCCTATAATATTTCAAAATATTCCAGAGCCTGAACCCTACATGATTCCTCTCCCTCTGAACCAATTCAGGTATGGAATTGTCAGACTTTTGGTTACATGATTTTTAGAAGTTTGGGTCCCCCTATAAACTATTTTGTTGTTTCCCAAGATTGTTTCCCTTACATTTCAAAAATCAGTCGGCTGTACTGTCACATAGTTGATTGTATCTATTTTGTGCCTGGTCGTTATTGGCGGAAGATCAATCTGAATTGTTTGAAATGTTTTCTCAATGAACCTAACATTGCACTATATAGGATCTAAATACTCATCACAACTGTCTCTAGTTAGTATAGGCATTATGTCAATAGATCTGGCAACATCTAATCTCTGTAAGGGTTACATTAGGAAACAACCTTTTTTTTTTGTTATACTTCCAGAATGAAAATATCGGCTTCTTATGGAAAACAATGCACTTATCCCGAAAATGACTGATTTTTTTCCTTTCGGGCTTAAATCAAAATATATCCAAAAATAAATAAATAAACTTTTGCAATTTTAATTGGCAGTTTCAATGTCAATAGAAAAATTATTCTGTTTTTAGGACAATTAAAGGTACATGATTGTCAAAATAGCAATAAAACGGGTATATATTTAGATGAAATTAACCAGTTGCCATCTCCAATTAAATTAGAAATATTATATAAATTAATTTTATTAATTCTTCTATTTTAATTATGGTTTGGTGTACATTTATTTTTGTGCATGTGTTGAAATATTGTGAGGAAGATGTTATTTTCTTACCAGGGTGGAAACACTCCCTATTTTCTGTTCTTGACCTGAAAATGGGAACAGAGAAACTTATTGCCCATCATAAACAGTACTGTATAGATGACCCAAGCAAAACAACGAACCAATATTTCCTGGAGAACATATAAAAACAGAGTCTGTGGAAAAGATGTTTCTTTGTATATTGTCTGAAAGCTTTGCTGTTATTATATTAAGCGAGGATAGATGTAATAAAACATATACTAGCTAAAGGGATAAAATGACAGACCGATAACTTCTTGAGGGAAAGAAACTAACAGTATAAGTGTGTGAAATGCTAAGGATCACATACACATTAGTAACCATTCAGGAAAATAATAAAAACCAGTAGAAACATTACCCAATAGAGACACGAAGATGGAAGAAAATATTCTTGAGTTTTCTAAAAGCGTATTTTAAAGAATAAAAGAGAGCATCAGGAAAGACTGATGGACTCCCACGTTTATTTAAATTTATATTTTAGTAATTGAATTCAGTTGAGTTCTCAGAGCTAGCTGAAAGTAGTTGCATCTCAGAGATAGGATTATTCTTTATAAAGTAAAACATAGTTGCATCAAGTTAGTTAACAGTAGGAAGTTTTACAGTTATTAAAGTGCATCAGGACATCAGAGTGATAGCCATAGTTAGTGCTAAAGTGCTAAAATATTGCCCAAGAAATTCTCCATGAAGTAACAGTGTCTCATTAAGTGAAACAAGCTTTGATAATAAATCGTGCTACATATCATGACACTACATATCTTGTTCACTACCTGGTTCATTTCCTCACTCCTTCTCCTATGGTACCAACAAGATCACAAAAATATCCAACAGAAGAGTCTCAGCCAAAGGGGGGCCAAAGTAGCCCGCCTCTACTTGGTGTCCCCTGGGTAATGCTAAATGGGCTACAATATTGTGCAGAAGCCAGCCAATATAACACAAAATACAAAAGGAGAGTATGGAAACAGTACTTTTTAGAACATTAACTTGGAATGCTGTGGTTTCACCAAAAGTATAGTAAAAAGCAGTACTTACATGAAATGATTAGGAAATATGATGTAGATGTTTTTGGCTCCTAGAAGCAAACTGTACGATGACGATATCAAGTACTGTAAATATACAAACTATCATCTTTATCATCCGAATAAAAGAAGACACATACCTCGTGGTATAATAGCTGAAGTCAAAGCAAAATTAATAAATTTAAAATAATCAAAGAAATGAACGAGCAAGATAAATCAGAAATTACACAACTAAATGTATATAACAATGGGAAAAAAGCCCAGTTAGCTTTTTAAAAATTGGAGGTATATCGTTTTTCAATATTTGGACTATGTTTCTTAGTATTCGTGATTGTGATTATAGCTCTATGTCCACTTCCTCCGTCTTCAGTAAACTAATCTTCTTGTGCTCCTATGTAGGTCCTCAGATACTATTGTGAGATCTGGATTAGTAGAATTTCCTGTATAATGCAGATATGTATTAGGATCTGTATCGTGATATATCAGCTGTACCTGTTTAGTATTTATAAAATCCTGTAATAACTTCCCAGCTGGGTCTACATCTTTATAGTCCCATTATCTTGGGTGTGCATTAAAATGCCCACCTGACAATCAAAATCTAAATATGGAGATAATAGAATCACAGAAGAAAACATTTATCTTGGGAGATTTTAATGCACACTCAAGATAATGGGGCTATAAAGATGTAGACCCAGCTGGGAAGTTATTACAGGATTTTATAAATACTAAACAGGTACAGGTGATATATCACGATACAGATCCTAATACATATCTGCATTATACAGGAAATTCTACTATACCAGATCTCACAATAGTATCTGAGGACCTACACAGGAGCACAAGAACATTAGTTACTGAAGACGAAGAAAGTGGATATAAAGCTATAATCACAATCACGAATACTAAGAAACATAGTCCAAATATTGAAAAACGATATACCTCCAATTTTAAAAAAGCTAACTGGGTTAAATATAATAAAAATATCGAAAATGAAGTACAAAGATTAAATTTAACAAAGAACGTAAATCAAGTGATTAAGGAATTTAATAACACAATGTTAAGATCAGCAAAGACAAACCTCCCCGAGGAAAAACCAAAAAAATATAAACCTTTTTGGAACAAAAAATTAGAAATGCTAAAAGCAGAAAGAAATAGAGCTAGAAATTTAGCACAAAACAATAAAAATAAGATGTAATAGAATGGAGAAAAAAAGATGTGATCTACAGACGAGAATTAATTTTATCCAAACGACAATGCTAAGATATATTCCTAACCGGGTTGGATGATAGAACCAATAGCACCAAATTATACAAGAACATTAATAATGTTAGCGGAAAGTACGACAATAGTAATAAAAGTATATATATTAAAAAAGGTAATAAAGATATATACTATAACAAAGATATAGCTAATGAATTTAACCAACATTTTAAGAAAGTTAATACACTAGGAAAACACCTGATAAAAGATAACAGAACATTAAAAAATCCAACATGATAGAAATAGAAAAAATGCAATCAGTATCTCTGGATTCAAAGTTCCAATTGGAAGAATTAGAACAGGCAATGAAAACACTAAAAAATAAAAAGCAACCAGGACCAGATCTTACACATCCGGAGTACATTAAGAATGGAATAAGAGCAAAAACGATATTATTAGAAATTGTTAATAAAATATGGTTTGAACAAGAGAATATGCCATCAAGCAGGTGCAAAGCATTAGTAATACCGATGTTAAAACCATGAAAAGCTACAAATGAAACAAAAAGTTACAGACCTATATCATTGACCTCAATTCTGCCAAAATAGCGGATAAAATGGTATTTGAGAGATTAATATATTACCTTGAAACAAACAACTTATTAACAGATGAACAGGCTGGATTTAGAAGACAACAATCAACAGTTCACCAAACAATAGAGGATGTGAAAAGTAAACTAGCTAACAATGTCAGTAGCTGCAGTATTCATAGATTTTCAAACAGCATTTGATGGTATGGAAAGAAATGTTAGCTAAAAAATTAATACAAATGAATTGCCCAAAATATAATTAGACAATATAGGAGATTCCTACAGCAAAGATGGATTGTAGTTAAATGGAAGAATACATTATCCAAATACACCCAACCCAAAACTGGAGTGGCACAGGATGCAGTATCCAGTCCGTTATTATTTAATATATATATATATATATATATATATATATATATATATATATATATATATATATATATATTAATGATATGCCAAGGACTATAAAACAAATCACAATAAATAGTGCAATGTATGCAGATGATGTAGTTATATGGTCGGCTGAAAAAAATGATTAAGAATGTACATATTAGACTAGAAGAAAAATTAAAAAATGTCTTAGATAAACTAGCAAATTGGGCAAAATTAAATAATATGATCATTAATGCAGCCAAAACTAAATAACTCTAAACCATGAAACACTTTGATGAAAGGAAAAAAAAAATTAAACTTGAAATTAACAGAAGTCAAATAGAATATCCAGAAGAAATAAAATATTTGGGAATAGCACTGGACAGGAAATTAAAAAACGAAAGACCATGTACAAAATATTACACAAAAGACCATAAAACGAAGTAAGAAATTGAAAAGATTAGCTGGATCTAAATGGGGCAGCTCAATGGAAGTTTTAAATAAAACATATAATGAATAATCATATTTTGATTTAAAGTAAAACCACTAAAAATCATGTCTTCACATTAAAACTCTCTTGAAGTTTCACAAACACACTTATAAAAGTAATTTTGGGACATGTTTCGTGAGGTAAATTCCTCACATTGTCAACCAATCAATGACTGACAAGTCAATTTCGGCAGGTATGTGTGTGGCTATGTTCGCTCTGGTGGTCTGTTAATGAACTTAAACAATATGTTGTCTGCTTCCAGTATATCAAAATTCATTAGTATGTATTCATATTTTTTTATGTAGATTTTTTCCCATATATTAAACTCTTTCGGAAGTTGAATTGTTTTTAGTAGATTTATGTCCTCCTATATTTCATAATTTTCATTCCAAAAATGTGCAGTCACTGCTGATTTTTCTACTTGTTTGTATCTAATATTTTTGCACTGTTCCTTTCATCTTATACCCAGATTTCTCTTTGAGTGGCTTAGAATTTACACAGATGGATCTGCAGACAAACAGAGAAATAATGTTGGAGGTGGTATATATTGTAAATATTTCTCACATTATTTCACACTGCCTAGACAATCCACAAGTTATGAAGGTGAAATGGTGGCAATACGAGCACTGGAACAGATATACTATAGGACTGATATAAAAGAAATTAAAGTAGTGATTCTTACAGACTCAGCTTCTGCTATACAAGCTATAGATCGATATGATAGTTCATATGAATCTTACAATGTAAGGGACGTGAGATCTTATTATAGATTACTCCAAACAAAATTTCAACCAATAATATTACTGTGGATACCCATATGTGGGAGTGACAGGTAACGAGATTGCAAACTTTCTGGCCAAAAAGGGAGCAGTGCTATATTCAAAACCAATAAAGCCCTGTGGATTAAATGTAAAATTAAAAAATATCAACATAATATTCAAGTGGAAATATCTAATAAAAATTATTCTAATACAAAAGAAACAGTACATAAAATAAAAAATCTATCAAGGAAGGAAGCAGTTGCTCATTTTAGACAGGCCACTGGACATGACTGTCTGGTGGAACATCTACATAGATTTGGTTTTTATGAATGATAACACATGTAAGATCTGCAATACTGACAAGATTCTAAATGGAGAACATCTATTGAAATGCACAGAACTGAGGAAAGCTGCACCAGAAGGGAAAATACAGTTGTAGATAAAACAACTAAAAAGGAAACACCAGTTTAGAAGAGCCTGTTATTATTTATGTTGAAACAGGCATATATAATTGGGAAAGGATGTTTTTTAAGGAAGGAAACCAAATTATCTTGATTCAAATAACATTCTGACAGTATCTTGCCTATGTTTTTGGTAGGAACTGTCAGCTAGCAATGCTACATTTAAGTTTGCCACTGAAAGATTATCTATTCTAAATAAAAAATAAAAAAATCATCTTGGAATATTTTGTGACTTGGCTAAGGCTTTTGATAGCATTAATCACGATAAAGAAATAGAAATTCTATGTGCAGACAAGCTATCTTTAAACTGGTTCATTTCAGATCAATTAATAAGAGTTGAGTGAATCTATTGCTACTGTTACAGAAATAGAAATTCTATGGTGCTCGCAAGCAATCTTTAAACTGGTTCACTTCAGATCAACTAATAAGAGTCAAGTGAATCAATTGCTACAATTAAAACTTCATGTTCCACAAAGCTCATTACTAGGGGATCCATTTTCTTTCAATATTTATCATACCTTGTAGCCCAAGTAAATCTAAAACTTTTTGCAGGTAATACCAGTTTTTCATTTCTTGGCAGTCACATTTTCAATTTTCAAACACAGGTATTTGAAAGACTAAATAATTAGTCTGAAGCTAATAAGTTTTCACTAAGCTTGACACAAAAAACGTTATTGTTTAGAAATAAGTAAATAAAAAAGTATCAAAATTAACTATTAGTTACACTGAGCATTAGGAAAATTTCTCACACCAAGTTCTTGTGGCTAAAGGAATTAAATTGGAAGAAACATCTAGATACTACAATTTCAAAGCCCAGTTCTTCCTGCTTTACTTTGAGAAGTTTGGATATCTTGCAAACAAAAGTGCATTAAGATTAGTGCATTATGCCTGATTCTCTATTTTTGAGATATGGCACGGTTTTTTTTAGGTAATTTTGTGCACAATAGGAAAGTAGTGTTCATCTTGCAAAAAAGATGAACAAGAATTCTCTGTGGTTTGTTCTTGATAATCATGTGGACCATTTCTATATCTAATCTTGGTGGACAGTACATATATTCTATCATAAACTTTGTTGTTGACAAATGATATATTTGCAATACTACATATCTATGCTACTGACTTTAATAGATAAATAAATTCACTATAATTTTAAAAAAGTGTAGCTATCACACTGCAGTGCAAGTATATAAGTATTGCAGCTTCCAGGAAATTGCTAATTCACACAAGTGAGAACTTTTGAAGAAAAATTTAAATTTTAAGTCATGTTTTCTATAGCATGGAATGAATATTTTAATTCCAGAACAGTATTGCAGCATAATTAACAAATTTATCTCATTATTTGATTAGAGGTTAGCATTTGCTAAATGTTGTTGATTTGTTTATTTACAGATGATCTTTAACCTCTTAAGTCATCAGCATTCCATTCAATGCAGGGCATAAAACGGCCGACAAATTTTGCTCAGAGGCCTCTTCTTTCAGGCTTGAGGTTCTTTTTCATTCCATAAATGTATGACATGGGACCTATGGTTTTACTTCCCTTCTGAAGGAGACCATACTTAGGATTTTACACCAGGTTTGAGCCCGCGATCTTGGATTTAGAAGACAAGTATGGTCACCATTACACTACCAAGACCAACTATGGTAAATGTGATGGAGTGTACAAGCTATATGAATGGCTATAAAGCTGCATTGGCATACTTCTAGTTATACAATATTATAAATGGTGATGATTTATTATATTTGTTTGAGTGCTTCACAAGATGAATGACATGATCAATATCCCTGTGTGATGTTCTCCACTGGATCTGAAGAACCAATAACTATTATGCTACTACCATTACATACTCCTGTAAGCATCGAATGGCAACCCGATATATTTACAATTCCCCTACTCCTCATGCTGGACAAGTCAGTTCCTTGTTGGTGTCCATAATGCTCTCCTTCGGATATCTTGACAATTCTAGTATTCCATAACTCTCGGGTTACAACAAAAGAAAAAACCCACTGAATAGAATTGTATGGCACTAAAAGCAGTCATAAAATTGCTTAAGTTTCTGGGACTGTTGGATAGGCATGACAAGCCTTAAGTTCATAGGAGAGTGTGGAGTATGAATATGAAACTTGAATGTGCATTGATGACACCTACAAACTCTTCACATTTGTATGATAGACGTAAATCACCTAAGTAGAGATAACTTTACTGAACAAGGCCTTCACTTTAATTCTAAAGGCAAAAAGGAGCTTTTGCTCCTTATTGTTGACAGAATCAAGGGTAAGATTCCTATTATCAAAAGTATAAGATCCCATTTTTTAGGATAAAGACGCCTGATCCAGGCTAGAAATTCATCAAGCCAAACTTAATAGCAGTTAATGTTAATTCAAATGACAATAGTATCAATGATGATGATTGCACAAAAAATAAAGTAAAATTGAGGAGTATTCAGGAAGGGGAGTAAAAAAAAACTTTTATACATATTTCATCAAATATAAGTGAATTGAAAAGTGAAACATAAATTATTAAACAGCTTAACTTGTCACAATATAAAGTCACATATTATCTGCCTATCTGAACATCATTTAAAATGATGGAATTATCACAATTGTCATTACATGGTTATTGTATGGGAGCAAAAGTTTTAAGGGAAAAAAACTAAATAATGGAGGAATTTGCATGTCAGGCTGGATGTACCATATAAAACATTAGATATATCAAAATTTAATTCAGAAAAGGGCATTGAATTATGCACAATCCAATTGGATAGCAAAAATACAAAAGTAATTGTAATTGGTATTTATTGCTCACCATTAGGAAACTTTGAAACTTTCTTGATGAAGATGTCTTAAACTTTTTATTTAAGTCTAAGCATGAAATAATTATTTGTGGGGACATAAATATTGATGAATTAATGCCAAGTGTCAGAATGAATTGATTAAACTCCCTTCTTACTGCATATAATATGGTGCATACAATTAACATTCCCACTAGGATTGACAAAAACTCTAACACAGCATTAGATAATATATTTGTAAATTCAGATAAACTGTTATCATATTCTGTGTCTCCATTGACCAATGGTCTCTCTGACCATGATGCTCAACAATAATTAAGAAGGATTCTACAATAAAACTCAAAGAATGTTATAGATATATAAAATAGAGATATTAATGTAAAATGGTGGTCAACAAGAATCGTGGAATAGTGTCTGCAGTGTAAACGATGTTAAAAGTAAATTCAACAATTTTTTACACATTTTGAAATTGCACTTTGAAGCATATTTTCCACTAAAAATTAAAAACAGAAGTTATTATATGAGCAGGGAAGAAAATAATGCATTTTGTCAACACAAACGACACTTATATAATGAGCTAAGGTTTTTACTGGGCGTAAATTAAAAATACATTTTAAAAAGTATAAAGTACTGAAGATACTTAGGACAGTTATAAAAGAAACAAAAGGCCTCCATTATTAATCACTTACCAGTCAGTCAAAAACCAAAATAAAGATTACTTGGAATATAATAAAACAAGAAATAGGCAAACATTTGCAACAAAATGATGCAATAATCTTAAGCATTAACAATAAAGAGCTACAACACCCTGCAGATGTAGCAAATGTGTTTGATTTTACTTTCTTAATGTAACAAAAAATTAAAATTTATACTCTGGTAATAAAAGAGATGCATAAAGGATTTTACAACCATCAATTCCCATTCAAAATAATGAATTTAAACCAAGCCCCACACTCCACTCGGTATTATTATTAGAAAACTAAAATTAAAAAACTCTTCTGGCAATGATTGACATTAACAGCAAAGTTATAAACGCCTGTGCAAAGGAAATTATCATCATCCCCTTTAGTCACTTGCATGACGAGTCTTTAACATCTGGTGTATTTCCTGAAAGACTAAAATATTCAGTGGTGCAGCCTGTATTCAAAAAGGGAGAAAAGATAAATGCCTGTAATTATAGACCTATAGCTATCTCCCTTCATTTTATTATGTGTTTGAGAAAATAATGTACAATAGGCTTTACTGTTACCTTGAAAGTAACAATATTCTAGTTAATGATCAGTTTGGCTTCCGAAAAGAAAATTTCAACAGAAAATGCAATCTATAAACTCACTAATGAAATTTTAGTTGCATTTAATGAAAGAGTACATGTATATGTATATGTAAGAGAATATTTTGTGATTTAACAAAGGCTTTCGATTGTGTCAATCATGGAATTCTGATAGATAAATTTGCTTTCTATTTAATAAAAAAAAATCAACATTTAAAACGGTTTATATCCTATCTTGACAAAAAGAAACAAAAAATAGTAATAAATTGTTCCTTTAAAAATAAAAACAATGGATCAGAGTGGGGAATAATTAACCACAAAGTGCTTCAAGGATCTGTTCTGGGCTCTCTTCTTTTTCTGATATTATATTTAATACAAATGAAAAATAATGTAACACTATTAACAATGTAACTAAAATAAAAATAACTTGAAAAGGATAAAACACTAAGAAAAAGTACCAGATTAGTAATAGCTATATTTCAAACTGCTTGAGTTGTCTACGGCAAGAACACAAGCAAAGGTGATAAAAATAAATACTGAATACAAAGGTAATGTTATACAAGGAAACAAATGAAACAATCAACAAGAGTATGTGAGGGAAGGTATTAACATGTAAGATTTAAACCCAGTTGAATACTCATTTTATGTAAAAATATAGCTGCCATTTCTCTCCGTCTATCTCTGAGTAAACTATTAGAGCTGTGTGTAGGTAACACATCAATAAGTGTTTAATTAAATGCATCATCTAAATGCTTACAGTGAAATAAGGCAAATTGGGCAACTGGCAAGGGAGACTTGGTTTTAACCGAACGTCTATAATTGTTCACATGGAACGAAACAACAGTGGAAGTTAAACCAATATAAAATGATTTGCAAAGCTTACAAAATAACATATATACGACGTTCGCAAACTCATTGAATGCTCCAGGAACTTTGAACGAAACTAAACGTTTAAAAACAAACATTAAAAAGTTATTCCTTAGAACAGAAGATTTCATTAAACCGTTTTGAAATTTGTTTTAACGCATGTTATGTCATTACATTTTGTTTAAATCGTTGGAAAATTTGTCTAATAGCAGATAATCCTCTGCTCTGAAATGAAAGTACATCTACCATGCCATGAACATTTCTGCAAAATAAACACTAGTGAATGAAATTGCTCAACTTGTTAATTATTTATATTACTCTAGTAATACCGCCACGGATGGCCGAGGTCGTTAAGGCACGGACTCGTGAGCGAGAGATCTGGGGTTCGAATCCCGCCAGGACCGTCTTCCCTGACAGGTTTTCCCCAGTCCTCATAAATGGCAAATGCCCGGGAGGTACCCTAGGCCTGGAACGATTCCTTCCTTAAAAATAAATTCTTTCCTAATAGATCATTTCATCTCATCTATCATCAGTGTCCATCGCCTGTGGTGCAAAAACGGGTGTTAAACATTATTCATTCATACTCTAGTAACCAATGTGCTAACGTTCCAACAGTTTGTAGCTAAATTAATATTCATATTTGAATATACCTTTTATTATAACGATATAAAAAGTTATAATATTCTACTCATTTCGGTTTAAAAAGCTGTGCCGCCAAAACATGTTTATTCAAGGAAATACGTACCCTTGATATGTTCGGACTGCTCGCACTAATTTCGTTTGGCAAAAGAAATTATATCTCTTATAAAGGTTTTACGTATTCTGAATATTTTGATGTGCTTATCATCTCAGTGATTACAAAGGCAACATTTTCGCTCTTACCTTGCGAATATTGATCCTCCTGCCGCCGTCAGTTATATTAGTAGCTGCGATTGCAGGATTCATACTGAGACTAAAGATCAAGCTATCCAAATGGACGTCAGCGTCTAATTCCAATACACGATGATGGCAGGATGTAACGTTTTCTTGTTTGTATGCAAGGGTGGTGCATTGTGTACGGTTAACATGCGGCTATTGTGCAATTATTTGGTGATCTGCGCTCACTGGTGGGAGAATGCTCTTCAACACTTTCGATTATCGTCGGTTGCAAGTTTAGTTGCAATAGCTGTTCTTCCAACGGTTTCTTTTGTATCTCCCCTTAGTGTGCAGTGGTTAGCAGAGGGATGCAACTGGTTGCCGTGTTGCCAATACCTAACTTTACACGCAGGGCAGAAATTACGTGCTCTTACTGCAACTTTCTGCTTCCTGCTGCTGCAGTCCCGAGCGACTGCGAAGAGAAAGGAACTACTGTTTGCATTTGTAACAGTGTAAATTTTGTATGTATTTTTTGTTAAACACAATGAACCTATGTATTATACTCCTTAACTTTTAAATATAAATTGGCAGGGGATTGTTAGGCGGGTAAAATATTGTAACGGTGCCAAATCTGCTCTAATTGGAATTCGCAATTAATTAATTAACATATACCCACAAATCCTAGAAACCGGTGGACTCAATTATTTGCTCTGGCCTACACTCGTCTCCTTTTTGTAAATGTAAATTGATAGAGCGAGTATACCACTGTAATGATGGCCAGTCTCCTTTGATTGCAGCAGGGGAAAAAAATCGTAAACATCAATTTATAAGCATTCCGTGCGATGCTACCGTGTTAATCATTGTAATGATGGCAAATCTACTGTAATTCCGGAGGGGAAAAAATACATAGGGACGCGAAAAATCAAATCCAAATCTTCACAACAATAAATAGCATGGCGCTTTAACCGTCTTGAGCTATCATGCCGCTGAGTTTGAAAACATTATTTAGCTGTGAGATAACTTTATGTGAAAATCACATCTGTAAAAATCACTACCTTCAGTTCTCTCCGCTGTCGCTTGAATCTGGCTTGCAGTATTTTTTTCCTCCATGTAAAGAATAAATGTGACCAACTGCCAAGTTTGTTTGGAACTTGGAGACAGGTTTCAATTCCATAGTCATCGCTAGCTAAAGGAAAAGATAACATTAAATACTGAGAGATAACGATGATAATTTATTTAAACCGCACCTGTATCCTTGCATTTTGTAATATTCCTATTTTGGAGAGGATATCTATAAGTTGGCGGCATCGTTATGTTCTTGCGTATTTGAGGCGTCTTATGTTGGCAATTCCGTAAGCCGTTTAGCACGCTCTAAGTGAGAATGGCAGTGTGTGTAGCTGTCATAGGTAAAGAGGTAGGTTAATTTAAATTTATACATGATTTATATAAGCTCCGACAACGTTTTAATAATTTTCACCCTGCAGACGTAGCAAATGAGTTTAATGATTACTTTCTTAATGTAACAAAAAATTTATATTCTGGAGATAAAAGAGATGCTTTAAAAATTTTACAATCATCAACTCCCCCTCATAATAATGAATTCAAACCAGATATCACTACCCCACTAGAAATCAGTAATATCATTAGGAAACTAAAATAAAAAACTCTTCTGGCTATGATGAGATCAACAGCAAAGTCATAAAGGCCTGTGCAAAGGAAATTAGTACCCCTCTTAGTCACTTGTGTAATGAATCTTTAGCATTGGGTGTATTTCCTGAGAGGCTAAAATACTCAATAGTGAGGCCTCTGTACAAAAAGGGAGAAAAGATAAATGTCTCTAATTATAGACCTATAGCTATTTCACCTACATTTTCTAAGGTGTTTGAGAAAGTAATGTACAATAGTTTAGTTTAGTTCACGGAGCATTCAGTGAGTTCGTGAAGCAGCCTCAGAGACCTACGAACATTGAACTTGTCATATACAAATACCACAGTAGTTTTCAATCTGTATTTACAAAAATTTGTTTACATCTACATAAATAATTACAATAAAAATAAAAAAGAACACTTAGAACAACTCAACCAACACCAAAAACAGACAAATCAATCATACAACTTTTATTAATACATATTTACATATACATTAATATGTTGTGCAGTATACTATTGTCACTCATATATTCCTTTGCAGAATAATAGCCCTTTTTACATAGGTATTTTCTAAGAGCAGATTTAAAGGAATTGTCATTGTTTATTAAGGCTTTTAGGCTAGAGGGAAGAGCATTGTATACTAAAATGCACTCATAATAAATGCCTTTTTGATGGCATGAAAGTGCTGAAATTGGACGATGTAGATTTGCTTTTTTCTAGTATTCTTGTCATGTATATTTTGATTTTGAACAAATTTTTGTTTATTTCTTATATAAAAGTTCATGAGGGATAAAATATATTCGCAAGGAACAGTTAAAATTTCAAATTTCCTAAAGAGGTTTCTGCATGAATGTCTACTGTGTGTACCAGCAATTATTCGTATGACTTTTTTCTGTAACAAGAAGACACGTTCACTCTTAACTGAATTTCCCCAAAATATTAGACCGTACTTCATTATTGAGTTGAAATAAGCATAATAAACTAGTTTTAAAGTCTTAATTGACTCCAACATTACTAATGCACGTATTGCTTAGCATGCACTGCTTAGTTTAGGTGTAATAAGATCAATGTGATCTTTCCAATTCAGATGGTTATCAATTATTAAACCAAGGAATTTAATATATTTGGTTTGTGAAAGTACACTGTTATAATATCCTATCTGTAATTGTGGATCTGGAGATCTGTGAGTAATGAATTTCATAACATTTGTTTTATCTAGATTTAGAGACAATTTATAAGTCTTGTACTTACGAAGCTGTTGACAATGGAGTGGTAATCTACTTCAACTCATATATACACATTCTTACACTAACTCCATTTTTTCACTTACTCTTAAGTAAGACGCGTTTCGGGAGACTCTCTCCCATCTTCAGTTGCTGACTGAACCTCTGCTATTTTCAAAGCAGAGGTTCAGTCAGCAACTGAAGATGGGAGAGAGTCTCCCGAAACGCGTCTTACTTAAGAGTAAGTGAAAAAATGGAGTTAGTGTAAGAATGTGTATACATGAGTTGAAGTAGAGACAATTTGTTTGCTTTGAACCATACACACAATGAACTGAGAACCAAATTTAATTTAATGGCACAATCAATAAGGCTCTTTCCATTTATCAATATGCTTGTGTCGTCTGCAAATAGAACAGCATTTCCTACATCTTGGATAGATAAGGAGAGGTCATTTATATATATTAGAAAAAGAAGAGGACCCAGAACAGATCCTTGAGGCACTCCATGGCTAATCATTCCCCATTGGTGTTGGTTGAGTTGTTCTAAGTGTTCTTTTTTATTTTTATTGTAATTATTTATGTAGATGTAAACAAATTTTTGTAAATACAGATTGAAAACTACTGTGGTATTTGTATATGACAAGTTCAATGTTCGTAGGTCTCTGTGGCTGCTTCACGAACTCACTGAATGCTCCAAGAACTAAACTAAACTGTGTGAAGCAGTACGTTCACAATCGTTCTCCCCCCCCCCCCCCCAAAGAAAGTAATAAACGAAAAAATTGGATGGAGCAATTTGGCAAACCGACCAGAAACCCTTTTCCAATACTAATTATTGTGAAGAACCCAACATGGTAATTTTTTATTATACGACACCCGTATGTGCATCTAACTGTGAGAAGCATGTAACAAATGAGTTGGAGCAATTAACATCGCATCCTCCACATATTTACATCGTTTTTTTTTGTTTTTTTTTGATTGATTTATATATGGACGCCCTTTAACATCTCTGGTCATCAGCGTCCCATTCAACTCAGGACGTGAAACGGCCGACAAATTTTGCTCAGAGGCCTCTCTTTCAGGCTTGAGGTTCTTTTTCGTGCCATAAATGTACGACACGGGACCCACGGCTTTACTTCACTTCCGAAGGAAGCCATACTTAGGATTACTTAGGATGGAAAAAAATCCATCGGTCCTGGCCGGGTTCGAACCCGCGATCTTGGGTATGGGAGGCAAGTATGGTAACCACTAAACCACTAGGACCGACATTTCAATTGTGAAGTCCGAACTTTGTCTACAGTGTTAAAAGAGAAGCACTTTAAAGGCAGCTATATAACACATTAGATCTAATGCTCACATGCAAATTTAGGCATTATAAACATTTCACATACAAACCCAATGTAATACTTTGCGAGAAAAATTTAAATTCTTAACTTAATCTTAAACATTTTGCTGTGCAGCTAAAAGTATTGGGTATAAGATTTAAATTGGACCACAACACTATTATGTTTCTATTGCCAGAGCAATTCCTGATTTTTTTTAAAAGATTTACTTGGTGATTCTAATTAAGTATACAAGGTGTAATTTTTAACAAAAATGAATGGCCGTCACCATGGCTTATTTGATTAGGTTCTGGTGAGCTGCAAAAGTAACGTCAAAGATTAAATTCTGTGAAATCAAGTTACATGCAGGTAATGAACTTCAGGCTCATTTACATAATTTTCAATTATTCCATCCATTATCATTGGCATGGGATATATATATATATATAAATGCCTTAAAAATTAACTCCTACTACATAAAGATTTAGAATGTTGTAGATTATGAATAAGCAAAAAATATGAAAAAAATTTGAAAAAATGCTCAGTAAGAGTAGTAGATTTCATATATAAAAACTGCACATTTTACAATATAACATCTTGAAATGGGTATCAGAAAACCTAAGTTTCATCTTGACTTTAACCACTAAGGCAGTACTGCAAAAAATAATGGGATTAAGATAAAATTGGCCATTGTATTTACACTACATTTATAGTTAAAATGTCAGAGTACTTCCTGAAATATAATTCTGTTTTTCGACCTGCATGAATGGAATGAGTTTTTAAATAATAAGGATAGTACAGTTATACTGTATGAAATAAAATTTATATTATTATAACAGTTAATTACATTAATACAGTTGTTGAAGTTAGTCCATATATTTTGCTTTTGATAAATCGTTTGATCTGGGGTGTTTGAACAGTTTTTAAAGATTTATTTTATTCTATGTTGCATTATATGATAACTTAGTATATTATTACTAGCTTTGTATGGTTTTGAATGTGTAAATTCAAAGATTTTTCTGAAAACTTCGACAAATTTATTGTATAATTGCATAGATAAATTTGTATACATTTAAGCCTTGTATATATGTTTTTATTTTTTCCTTTTACTTTGGCTTTCCTTCAAACTATTGATATGTCCTATATCATTGTACTTTGTACAAGTATAGAGTTTAACACGATGAATAAAACATACATACATATGCATGCACACATGCACAGTGAACTCTTAATCATGCATATGTTATTAATAAGCCAGCAAGTTAAAGTATTACAGTATGGCCTAGTCAGCTGGAAAAGTAAACTCATAGGTTTGAATGCTGCCTTGCAAAGTTGCATGAATGGGGTATTTTCCATACCCTCAAAAGATGAACTTTTAGCTAACTGCAGGTGATGAGTTTATGTCATCATTATGTATTAATGATAATCCTACATCTCCAATTACTTTTCCAAATTTTCAACATTAACTCATTATATTGAATAAATAAATGGTTCTCAATGGAAATACCAAAGGCAAACCTTAAGATAGCCTCTGTTAATACTTTTTTGTTCATAGGATCCTAAACTGTATCACAGGTTAAAGAACTTGGACATTTTCTTTTATCTGAACTTCAAGCCCTACCAATGCTGATCTAAGAAAAATGTCCTAATACTCCATAGAAATTAGGACAATTTATTTATTTACTGTATCTTTTACTATTAAACTAGATGTTCAGAAGTGATGATTGCAAAATATTTATTTGGCTGTACTATACTGGTGTATAGAATCATAAAATATATCTAGTATTCATTTAGTTTAGTTCAGTTCCTGGAGTATTCAGTAAGTTCACGAAGCAGTCACAGAGACCTATGAACATAGAACTTGTCATTTACAATTACCACAGTAGCGCACAATCTACATTTACAAAAAATATTGTGTACATCTGCATAAATAGTTACAATTAAAATGAAAGCAACACCTAGAACAACTCAGCCAAAATAACAAAAACCAATGAAGCAGAAAAACAAATCACTGAAGTCACACAAATTTTACTACATACATGTTTACATTTACATTGATATAAAATTATTGTATTGATGTTACCGCCTGTGGTGCCTCTGTAGTAAAAACGGGCGTTAAACACTACTCAAAAAAAAAAAAATTGTATTGATGTTAACTCGATATGGTATGTCACTCATATATTCCTTTACAGAATAATAGGCCATAAAAGCAGATTTAAAGGATTTATCATTGTTTATTAAGGTTTATAGGTTAGAGGGAAGAGCATTTTGTACTACAACGCATTCATAATAAACTCCTTTTTAATGGCAGGCAATAACGCAGCCGGTCTATGAAGATTTGATTTTTGTATAGTATTTTTGTCATATTTTTATTTTGAACAAATTTTTCTTTTTTTTTATATATATATATATAAAAGTTCATTAGGGATAATATATATTCACATGAAAGAGTTAAAATTTCAAATTGCCTAAAGAGGTTTTTGCATGAATGTCTGCTATGTGTACCAGTGATTATTTGTATGGCTTTTTTCTGTAATAGGAGGACACATTCACTTTTAACTGAATAATTTTTTTTTTAATGATTTATTTATGGACGCTCTTTAACAGCTCAGGTCATCAGCGTCCCATTCAACTCAGGGCGTGAAACGGCCGACAAATTTTGCTCAGAGGCCTCTCTTTCAGGCTTGAGGTTCTTTTTCGTGCCGTAAATGTACGACACGGGACCCACGGCTTTACTTCCCTTCCAAAGGAAGCCATACTTAGGATTTTTACGCCCCGAAAAAATCCATCGGTCCTGGCCGGGATCGAACCCGCGATCTTGGGTATAAGAGGCAAGTATGGTAACCACTACACCACCAGGACCGACAGACTTTTAACTGAGTTTCCCCAAAATATCAGATCATATTTCATTATTGAGTTGGAATAACCATAATAAACTAGTTATAAATGCAATTCCCTAATGATAAATCTAAGATAAATTGCCTAATTTTAAAGGTGAAAATAGAAATTAAAGTGATTATCTGTAATTGTTATTTTGCAATCCTAGATCAGCGGTGCAATGCAAAATTTAAATATTTGGTTAAAATCTAATTAGATGATATTAAATACCAACAAGACTAAATCATAAATTTAAACATACTCTTCTTATCACTTCGTGTGGCATAGAAATTGAAAATACACCTATTAAAAAACCTTTAGTACAAATTTTTTAGGTGTTGTAATTGACTCAGACTTATCTTGGGATGAACATATTTTTACCTTAAGCCAAAATCTTATGTAATGCACTTATTAAGTAGGAATTGTACTAAATATATTTTGAGAATAGTATATTTTGGTTATATATATTCTAGATATATTAGTTTATGGTATATCCTTTTGGAGAGCAGCAAGTTCATCTGTGGTTTTAAAATAGCAAAAGAAAATATTAAGAATAATGCAATAATTACCATCTCATGCTCTCAGTTCACCTGTGGTGCCCCAGTAGTAAAAACAGGCATTTAAAAAAACACATTACACCAGTTTTTAAGGAATTAAACTGTTCTATCATTACCATCCATGTGTGTGTGTGTGTGTGTGTTTTAGAATAAGGAATAAGGAACATTATCGTGTGCATTGGATAGATGCTACGCTAATTTACTTACAGTATCACAGACTTATAAAAAGCTCAATTATGTGTCACACAGAGGTGTAATCCTATGTAATAAAATACCAAAATCATTTAAAAGCACTTCAAGCATGAAATTTTAAAAATGTTTTAAAATTTTGTAGATAAAACAAAATTTTTATATTGTGGAAGATTCTTGGAAGCTAATTTATAAAGTTAGATATGTATATAATAAATTTGTAGTTATGTATTAATATAAATTGACGAAGCCAAATGTACAAGCTGTATATAATCAATGAATAAAAACCTTGAACTTTGTTAGGTAACGAGCTATGCATTTATGCAAAGTATTGGAAATCAAGCAAGTAATATCATACAAATGTTTAATATGTTCATTAATAATGGAGAGTAATATGCATGTAATATACAATTGTGCAAATTTTGCTAATTTTTAACAACTTGGAAATTCTCACCATTCACAACTACCTTTTATATTCATCTACTATTCTTTAGTTAATATACTTTAGAATCATATTCCTTCAACTTGGTTATACATATTGTGTTATCTTGGGTTAAAGAAGTACCAAAATAAAAATATATTATTAAATAAGATTTAAGTAAGGTAGCTATGTAGTAGTAGTATGGTTTCCAACTCAGAGAAGTGTAGTTGTTATCCATGATGTAGAATAGGTTAGCATCATACATATTTAAAATAAATCCATTCAGAAAATAGAAGACATATACTGAAAAGAAATTGCAAAACTAATTTTTCTGTAGCTCATTGTACAACACTGTCTCTTTTGAAATCACAAATTTACAGTTAATTATTAAATAACAGTTAATTTTCAAGTCATGGTATAGGTATGTGGATGACTTTTTGTAATAATACCGAAGAAACACTGAATAGATGCCCTGAAACTTCTTAATTTGCAACATAAATCTATACAGTTTACCATAGAAGAAGAGAGAAATGGGTGGCTACCATTTCTAGATTTAAAAATTATAAAAAATGGAGATTGTTTGAATTTTGGAATTTACAGAAAAGAAACACACACAGAGAAAATTACATAAAAAATGAGAGTTATAACCCCATTTCACATAAATACGCAGTGTTTCACAGTTTGGAACACAGATTGATGAGTATGTCACTCACAGAAGCAGAGTACAAAATAGAATACAAACAAATAATAAAGACAGCTACGAGTATAATCAATGGTTTCAACAAAGACACAGTGATAAAAATTATCAATAAATCTAAAAGACAAAAAGGGATAAGGGAAGTTTCCACACTGAAAAACACAAAAGAAGAATACAAATTCAAAAGTTTCACCTACCATCCAATTTACCACAACAAGATCAAGAAAATTTTCAAAGAACATGGGATAATGTTAGCCCCAAAGAACAGATATAATATCAAGAATTTATTAAGTTGCACAGTAAAAGACTCCATACCAACAGAACAGAAATCAGGAATTGATGTAAAATAAACGTGCAGGTTGTGAGCAGAGCTACATAGGCAAAACAAAGAGAAATTTAGAAATTTGGAAGAAAGAACACTTTAGGAATATTTGGCTTAAGCAGGTGGATAAATCAGCAATAGCACCTCACTTTTGGACGAAAAACCATGAAATAAAACCAGAAATTAAACTGCTGAAACATCTTCATAACCCAATGTAGTATCCACTGGGGAAAAATTTTTCATATTAAAAAATAAAGAAAACCTAATGAACTTCGAGTGTCCTCCTATGGATGAACTCAGGCATTTCTTACTTCAACCAAGAGATGCCAATACAGGAACATCCAGGTATCTAGCCATCATTTCTAGTAATGGCAGTTCAGTGAGCAACTGAAGATGGGAGAGATTCTCCTGAAACATGTCTTATTTTATGTAAGTAAATGGAGTTTAGTATAAAAAATGAATACCAAAGTTTAGGATATATTACCACTCCATTGTCAACCGCTTCATAAGTACAATATTTATTAAATAGCATTTAAGTAGATAAGATCTACTAATTAAGATGTATGTCACTATAAAAGTTCTGAACATGGCTTACTATTGCTTTTTTCAAAAGACTCTCCAGCACATTTTATACATTGTCAGTGATGCTTTGGATTTGGAGAAAGGAATATCACTTGATTCCGGACTCCATCAGGTGCATCAGCAATCATCTCAAAAAGTGAACATTCATGAGATAGGTATCATATGATGTCTTCCTGTTCCCATATCTGAAGCAACGATTACAAATGTGCTAAGAGTACTTTGAAAACATTCAACAATTTTGTTACTGTTCATTCACTATGTGCAACTGCTTTCCAACAACATGACAACTTGATGAAAGCAAAGTCCCCCACAATCTTTGTTTTCTGCCTTTGTTCCAGTGTGCACACCTGAAAGAGCCAAATCATTAGCTAATGCTTAATTTAAGGATAAAAAATCAGGTCTGGGCATCAGTTACAAAGTCTGAAATCTAGTGAGAGTCTCTATTGCTAAATTTTTCTACCATTACCCTATGCTGTTTTCCCCTTAATCTACTCTTGGCCTATTAATAATTGAATTTCTTCAATTTTAAATGTTTTTGCTAATTAATCCTAATATTTACTCAATGTCCTACAAGTCAGCTTTTACATATTTCTTTCTCTGCTTCTTAAAATCAGTAAACCGTCAAATAATTGTGATATGTGAGGACAAAGGTTAGCCAAATATCTCAACCAAAAACTCAATAACTGCCACATATTTTAAATATTTAAAAGCATTTAATGAAAATGTTCTTCAAGCTTCATTGTAAACTACTGATATTAAACATGCTAACTACTTCAACAGCCCACAGCTGAGACCTGACTGAACTGAGTCACCTGCGTCATTGTTGTGACTTGCAAAATGCAGTTTTGATATTGTATGTCTGTTTATGGCTTGGCATAAATTAAAGCTATCCTAGAGACCATTAAATTGTAAAATAATAGCTCTATAATGAATTGAATATTTGGAACAGCAGAACATAGGTTGTTCTGATGTTGCAGATGCCTCCTTTCACTGCAGCACACTGCCTTTTCTGCTTCAATAACCTATAACCTATAAAGAGAGCATCTTAAAACTATGTTTGGCATATTTATTAATTTAATAAAAACTAACAGCTTTTTAATAATATGTTTACAGCCAAATTAGTTTTTTAGCTAATATTTTAATTTAAGGCAGACAGGACAAATTGCAGATTTCATTTCCATATGAACCTCATGTGCTTGCTACTTATTCAGTAATAAATCATTTTCATAACTTTTGATTGTCAGAACTGTTAAGGAAAAAGAAATATCCAAAACGCATCTATAATTCGTTAACAGATTATTGTAAAAACATAAGAGAATATGTAAAGGATGCAAACGAGTGTTATAAAGGAAATTACCAAAGAATGTCCGCAAGGATCAATTTTAGGGCCTATATTATGGAACATATTTTTGGAATCCCTAATACAGGAATTAGAAGGATTGAACAGTATAAAGAGATTATCACATATGCAGATGATTTACTAATAATAATACAAGGAAATAATGGAAAGAAAATTGAAAACAGATTGAATATAATAACTGATCATGTAAGCAATGGGGTGCATAAAAATAAAATTGGAAATACCTCCTCACAAATCATCATACATATTTTTAAAAGGAAACTTAAACAGAAACCCAAGTATTAACATTAACAATAATAATATAACAAGAAAAGCAGTAACTAAATATCTTGGTATCTATTTTGAATTAAATTTTAAGAAACATATAGAAAATACAAGAACTAGAGCAGAAAAAGTTATTAATTGATATCATTGTATGATTCAGTTGAACTACACACTCTTAAAGCTTCACTTACTTTTCATAAATGTATGGAACCGGTTTTGAGAACATTTAGTTCCCATCATCAGCCAGGCTAAAGTTCAACTGTCAGATCATTCGTTGAGCTGTAGGAATATATATTCTGCTCTGGTGGCGGTGTAATAAACTTGTAGTTTATGTTTTCATCCCCGACAATGTCGAAGTTCATTATGCTGTCTTTGTATTTGTAGATGTAGATTTTCTCCCATGTTGCTAATTCCGTAGGTCCTTGTACTGATTTTAATAATTTTGCTTTATTTATTATGTCGTGATTTTGTGTCCAAAAATGATATGCTAATGCTGATTTCTCTATTTGCTTGTTCTTTAAGTTCCTGAAATGTTCCTTTAACCGTGTGCCTATGTTTCTCTTTGTTTTTCCAATGTAGATTTTTTCACATTCTGCCAAGAAAAACTTAAATTTGGAATATACAGAAAGAATACACATGCAGATAATCACATCAAAGCTGACAGTTTTAACTCATAGCGCACAAACATACACTAATTAACAGTTTAACACACCGGCTAGTTAACCTACAAATTAGCAAAGAAGAATATTTTAAAGAATACAAACAAATAGAAGAAACAGCAGTTAAAAATGGTTTTAAAAAAGAACTAGTACATAAAAAGGTGCAGGAATTCAAGAGACAAAAACATATCAAAGAAACCACAACACTTTCAGCAACAAAAGATAAACTAATTTTTATAAAATTCAGTATCATCCATGGGCTACAAAAAAATTTCAGAATATTCTTAAAGATTTTAATATCAGGTTGGCAGCGATTAATAGATTTAATGTTAAAAATTTGCTGATAGATAATGTTAATGACAGTATTCCACAAGAAGAAAAATCAGGTATTTACAAAATAAACTGTGCAGAATGTGAAAAAATCTACATTGGAAAAACAAAGAGAAACATAGGCACACGGTTAAAGGAACTTTTCAGGAACTTAAAGTACAAGCAGATAGAGAAATCAGCAGTAGCATATCATTTTTGGACACAAAATCACGACATAATAAATAAAGCAAAATTATTAAAATCAGTACAAGGACCTACGGAATTAGCAACCTGGGAGAAAATCTACATCTACAAATACAAAGACATCATAATGAACTTCGACATTGTCGGGGATGAAAACATAAACTACAATTAAATGTACTTACGAAGCTGTTGACAATGGAGTGGTATATATATAAACAATGTAATACAGTTTTTTTTTTTTTTTTAATGGAGTTAGTGTGAAAAAAACTGTATTACATTGTTTACATAAACTACAAGTTTATTACACCGCCACCAGATCAGAATATACATTCCCACAGCTCAATGAATGATCTGACAGTTGAACTTTAGCCTGGCTGTTGATGGGAACTAAATGTTCTCAAAACCAGTTCCATACATTTATGAAAAGTAAGTGAAGCTTTAAGAGTGTGTAGTTCAACTGAATCATACAATGATATCAATTAATATGATTGTCTTCCTTGTGCAAGTTCCAATTTACGTTTAAGTAGAAAAAGTTATGTTTAAGTTGGCCAATATTGGACAGAGATATTTCAGCACACAAGCTAACGGAATAAAAATCTATTATAATAGCATCTATGCAGCCATATTAAACTATGGAGGAGGACCAATGGAAAGGCATGTGAGATACATTTTATACAAACTTTAAGGAGCTCCTATAGGAAAATTTTATTGAGATGTATAGGGGCATTTTCCACATCCCCTACAATGGGTCTATTGGTAATATTGGCTATATGGCCATTTGAATATTTAGTTTTATTAAAAGCAGCCTCTTATTGGCTTAAAAAACAAAATAACTCAAAAAAATGGATATTGGCAAAAAGTGTAGAAATAAAAAAAAGCCTCTTATTGGCTTAAAAAACAAAATATCTAAAAAAAATGGATATTGGCAAAAAGTTTAGAAATAAAAAAAAAAGATATCAAAGATTCTTCCAATTCATTGTACTTACAAAGCTGTTCAGCAAGTTCCTAATAGAACCAACAGATGCAGCCACAAGAACATCAAGAGACTCAACCGCCACTTCTAACAACAGTTTGTCTACAGGCTGAAGATGGGAGGGATCACTCCCGAAACATGTGTCCAATTTTTATGTTAAGTGAATAGAGTTAGTGTGAACAAATTTTAGTACATTGGTTACAAAGATTATTTATTATAAATATTGCAACAAGAATGAGATGAAATAAAAGAAGTTAGAAGAACGCATGAAATCTTCCTACCCATAAAGAAAAGATTACAATATTCATCCCAATAAGGGTTTAGTGCATTATGCAACAGGACACGGTCCATATTGTTCATATCTGCAAAGATTTAAATTACAAGCAAACAATACATGTACGGATTGTAACGTGATTGATACACCAGAACATATCTCATTTGAATGCCCTAAATACCAGTCAGTTGTAGCTGAGGAAAGACAACTACTTGCAGGGAAACACATCTGGAACATCATGAGAGATCAAGATGATTATAAGGTTTTGAATGAACTAACAAATAAAATATGCAAGATGGCAGAAGAGTATATAAACAGCAAAAATCAAACAAGAGAAAAAATCCAAAGGTCAGTAATTGTATATTCCCCTAGAAGATCCCAGAGAATCAGGGAAAGGCAAGAAAGATATTTACAAGTAGAATTAGTTGAAGAAAAAGGTGATAAATAAGATAACAGCCAAATTGAATCAGAAGAAGAGAATAAAGGCAGTTTTCCGGCAGAAAAGAAGCAGTTGAGAGAAGAAGAAGTAGACAGAGATCAAAAGGAGAGAAGAGAAGGAAACTACACTGTCAACACACCATGGTCCAGTATAGCTGCTGCTTGAGACCGGCAGCAACTTCATTGATGTCCAGACCCTGATGCCTGGAATTCCAGTAGAGGGCCGTCTGGATACCAAGTGTTAGCAGAAATGAAGATTGTAGACATTAAATGGATAAAATATTGTAAATTAATTTTAACTGTAATCATTGTTACTGGATACCGGTAGTAATTGTAGGTGTTATTATAAATCATAGTTAAAATAGCCATAGTGCTGGATTCCAGTACCGGTTTAGTTTATTGAAGTTTTAGTTTTGTTTAGTTATAGTATTAGAACTGTAGATTTTAAAATCTGTAGAATTTAAATTGTAATTTAAATTGCATTGAAAAAAGTAAGAGGAATAAATAAAATAAATCTGAGTATTATGTCCTGATGTAGAGACAAGATATCAGGATATAAACATTGCAGAATAAAAATAAAAAAAATATCAGAACTCTTTTAAACCTATTCATATTAAATTCATATAGGCTTAATATTTGATCACCTGAATAAGTACAATTATTTATTCATTACTCTTAATAATTGCATGTATTAGAGCACCCTGGGTGTTTTGGTAGAAAAAGAAAAGAAGAATCCAAGGTATTCATAGCACTTTTATAGACTTGGGCTAATAGTTTTTTATTTTTTCTTAATTCCTCTTTGATTTTTTGGTACTATTTATTTTCCCTTGAGCAATTAAAAGTTTTCAGTAGCTATACAGAAACAAGTTCTGTAATTGTTGCTTTTATTTCTGAATTTTCTGAACACTTCTTTTCTTTGAAATAATTTTTAAATATATATTAATTTTATTAAAAACATCTTTTTGACAGAAATTTTCTTTTAAGTATGTATTGTCCAAAGGCGCACCTGAAAGCAAACTTTCATCTTCAGAGAAAAGTGAAAATGTGCATTAATCCTGCATTAGTGGCAATAGAAGATAAGGAACGAAAAGAATGTTCAAGTAGTGTAGCCCAAATATCTGAAACAAAATCAATCACCGTTTTCAGAGGGTTCAAACAGCTTGGCAGCTTAAGAAGATCTAGAACTAGAATTGGAAGCTGAAGAAACTGGAGGAGTTTACGGAGCAATTAAATGAAAAAAATGAAATAAGAGCCTTATGCTCAGTACCTGTTACATGATCTTTTAGAGTTGAACCTGCTCCATGGAAGATTTGGCCTGGATATAAGCACCAAATTTCAAAATTAGAAGCATTTTATCATGAAACTGCATTCTGCCAAAATGATAACACAAATGTAAGCAGTCTTTTGCCATTGCTGCCATGTTTATTCATGTAAAATTGGCCCACAACTTATACCTAAAATTTAATATGGATGTTTAGATGCATATGACATTCACAAACTATAGTGGCATTAAATTATTAAAATTTAAGGTCTGGGACATTGAAATTAAAATACTTACACTTTCTAACCAATTATTAACTTTAATGTCTCATTAATAATTAAGCTGTTACTATTGTTAACAAATAGATATTTTATATTAATGATTATTCTGCATAAATCGGTAAGAAAATGCATTTTTTACTCTAGCCATTATTCTGCAAATATTGAGTTAATCAATGCACTATTAGTAGATTGCATTAATTACAGTAATTAATAAAAAAAGAGGAAAGCAGAAACAGAAGAAAAATGGTATTGAGCTATGAGCAATATGAATTTGTCATGAGTTGATTAATATTAATAGTAATATTGTAAAAACATCAATATGTTTGTTTATTTTTGTTAATGAAAAATTATGAAATTGAAAAATCGAAAGGTTTTCGGGAGGCTACGTAAATGTATTTAACTTATTTATGTTTGTGAACACAATAAAATATAAAGTACACATTTGGATTTAAAAGTGTAACTGAACTATTTTAATATTATTAACTGAATTATATTTAGGATGCGGTGATGTTGGGAATTTCCTTTCATTGGAATTCATGCAATGCACTTCTCTATCTCAATTAAGTACAAATAGCCACCAATAAAGATGCTGAAATATTACTTACCGGAACATGATTTGGCAGGAAGCAAAACAGTTTACCTATCGTGTCCTTTGACATTGCAGTTCATCACAGTACATATGATGCAATAAATATTCTCTCCCAGATTCTTGCACATCTTTCATGCGTTTTAGGGCAGCACTTACTTGCAAATGCAGTGCCCAATAATTGAAAATTTCTGTATATTGCAAATAATCACTGTGAATGTAAGAAAGCATACTTGCTGAGCAAACATTTTCAGGCTTCTTTGTATGTGCAAACATCTATTACAAAATTTTATTACAATAAATCAGAAAGGTTTAATTTTCATTTGACACATAGCTGTAAAATTTTCATTAATTATTTATTGTGCTGTTGCATTGCTCTCATTGACCCCTATTGTAATTGAGAGCCATCTAGCAACTCTTCCACAACTTCTGCGCCAATTTCTGATCTTTCTTAGGAGCAACAATGGAATGAAATGCTGCCTGTTCAGTAGCATCTCCCTGGTAGTAATCAATGGAGATTTTATGCCTTAACATGTTAAAATAGACTTTGGATTTTATATCTCCAATTAACTGTCTAAGGTTCTGTATTCTATTTACTCAGAACATTAAATTTTTATCTTGTATATAAGAGTGTAAATTTAGGATATGGGCAGTTTCTGTGCATGCAAAAATGTGGAAATGGACTGTTCCATTTCTGTGAGCATGCCAAGCAACAGACTGAAACTGACAATATTAATTGTTGTTTCTGTTAGAGATTTCTAAAACAGCAATTAGTAATACAATTGATAGCATCACATTCATTTATGGTTACTCATGATGAAACATGATTTGTGTAAAAGGAATTGTTGTGCTAATATGAAAACAAGACACAATGTAATATAAACTGTTTTATTTTTCAGAACTCTCCAAAATACATAACATGTTTGAATCCAGATCTTGAATTACAGTTCCATTATAAAGTTCATACATCACTGGATGTGGTAGAAGAAAAGTTATCTTCTGTAGGCAAAAGCAGTGGAGATGTAAGGGAGCTATATCTTGGATTGCTTTACTCAACAGAAGAACATAAGATGTATCCTTTTGTTGTAAAGTATATAGCCATTTTCTTCTTTGTCATTGTATATGCAAATCAATGGACTTTGAATATAGAAATTTGCCTGAAGTTATGTGTAAGCGATCTGACTAAAGCTTTGACTCTTGTATGCTTATCATCTGCATTTGAAAAAGAAATCTGTAGAGTAATGAGTACATATATTATGCTCTATATTTCATCACAGGTATTTATAACATTTTGCTATTAATGTTGTGTAGACAATAATATATTCAGTAGCACAAAATTATGAACTGTTTATTACAGCTTGAAATACTAATTGGAACTTGTACTGTGAAGTTAATTGTATAATTAAGATCATTGTATGATTGAGTCGAACTACACACTCTTGAACCATTACTTAAAGCTTTCCTGGCAGCTATATGAAAATAACTTTCCTCGGGCTATCAGCCAGGTGAATTCTTTACACACTCTTATTGGTTCCACTTATTTAAATTTAGTACATTGCATCCTCAGCTAACAATTGACTGCTGGATAATTTGTTATGCTTTGGGGATGTATATTCTGCTCTGGTGGGGTTTTCATCCCTGGAAGTGTCAAAGTTCTGAACCTGTTTCTGCATTTGCACATGTAGATTTTCTCCCATGTTGCTAACTGTGTAGGTCCTTGTGCTGATCTTAATAATTTTGCTTTGCTTTTAATAATTTTGTAACTATTTGATACAAACTGCATTGTTTTAATACACCATTTCTCAAGCTATGGTCTATGAACCACAAATGGTCCTAGAGATATGCTCTTTTGGTCCTCAGAAATCTAGATCGAACATGCATTTAGTAAAATAAAGAATTGTTTAAGAAAGACAAGGAGAAAAATTAAATTCTAATGCATTGTGTATCACTGTGTTTGATAGAATCACAAAAAAAGTGGGATTTCTGCTACAATAGCTTTTTTCATGAAAACATTTTTGTTCTGCACATTCATGGAGCTTGAAAACCAAGTATGAACAACTGTGGCAGGTTAATTGACTGATTGGTTGAAACTATCTTTTATTTCATTTATGTGAGTACCAACTGTAATTGGTTTCAGATAATAATATAGAGATGATAAAAATTCTTTTCTCAAACTAAATGACTCATAGACCTACATTATTATAAAATAGCCTTAACATCTGTCAATTATTAAAAATATATATATATATTTAATATCTGTCAATTATATATACATATTTAATATCTGTTAATTCTTTTATATATATAGCAGTTCGAAATATAGCAATTGCAAATCTGTGACTTTTTCTTAGTTTTTTATCTTTCTCTGCTTTTCTAATTATTGTTAATTTTGTTACATTGTTAATAGTGTTATATTATTTTTCATTTATATTATATATATACTAAAAATGAAAAAGTCATTACTTTTTCACACAGCTTTCACATAACATTGATTTCATTATTATGTTATATGTCATATTAATGCACATGAAATGATGAATTTTCAAATGTAAATTTAAAGGTGCTTGTATCAATACAGGCTTTCACATAAAAACTATCCTGCACACACATGCAGTGTGTGATGTTTGAATTCCTTTGGGTGTGAGCGAAGCTCCCCACTCTTTCCCATGCAAGCGGGATAGTTTTTACAAAAAAAAAAACTCTGTACATATATGTATGTGCATGTGCATAGAGAAAATATGTCATAGATTGAACCAAATATAAAAAAAAGATAATTTCACTGTAAGGAGATTTATGGTTCTTTGAAAAAAGTCTGATATCAGAATAATATATTGTTAAGGACTTTTAAATACAAAACAATCCTGATAGTGCATAACCAATGAGACACTACCAAATGTATTTCAATTGAGAGGGAATACTAGTAATATTTAATAATCATATAATAATTAATTTCATTATGATCTGATAAAATATGATTTAAAAAAAAGGAAAAGAAAGTATCCAATAAAATTATCCTTCCTCAAATTCTGAAAATCTGGTGCTTTATTATAAGATATGTACATAAAAATATATTTTGCACACAAAAATACAATTTTGTTTGTTTCAAAGTCAGTATTCCAATTTGTTAAGATTTATACTCAAGTATTTCTAGTGTTGCCTAATAATACAGTATGAGTGCAGCATTGTATTTCTTTGTTTTAAGTTTTCCTTTTTCCCCATTTTTTCACTGATATTATGAAGGTATTCCTTAACCATAATCCAGATTTGGCTATGTAACAAATACAAAGATAAAGTTCATTATAGTTGTGGAATCCTCAAACACTTTATTACGTGACAATGAAGTGCGAACAGTATGTATTACAAACAGCTTGAGAAAATATTTTTATCTTTAATTGTGTTTAATTAAACACAGCTGGGAAGCTGTGAGGTACATTGGCAAGAAAAATTCATTTCCAGGCCAACACAGGAAAAGGTGCCATAGGGAAATTTTAAGTGAGCTCCCTTATGGGGCCAGAGCTCTTCAGGATTTTAAATGGAATGATGGTAAGTATGGAACTGTGAATAACAGAAATTGAATGAAAACAAAGGTGAACAAAAGGAGAAATATCATGCTCATAAAATCTGCATGCATCAGGTTCTCAAGATTACCAGCTCCTTGTGTCAATAGCTACATGATACTGTTGCAGAGAATGGTTCACTATTGAGCAATGTACAAGGAGTGTTCTAAAAGTCTCGGCCTGATCAAGACAACACAAAATTTAAGAAAAATTTTATTATTATTATTATTATTATTATTATTATTATTATTATTATTTCCCTTCTTCTTCTTCTTCTTCTTCTTCTTCTTCTTCTTCTTCTTCTTTTCAAAATAGTCTCTTTGTAAATCAATACATTTAGATGACTTTCCAACTTTTTGAATGAATGAAATTTATGGATATGCTAAGAAAAAATTCAAATACAAACTACCAGGGGGCCTCCACCTATCTGGCCCAGGCCATTTTAGATATAACCCCTCACAGTTACAAAAATATAAATACAGTTATTGGGTTTATACTATCACCCATAGGTGCTAACAACCTTAGCTGTTTTGCACCCTTTAAACAATAATCAACATCATCATCATCATTACTATTACCTTAATCAAAGTTCTAATATAATCAAACAAATACAATATTTCCACCTTGGTAGCGTCAATTCCCAGTAGCAGCCTGCTGGAATTCCAGGAAACCAGGCTCCGACCCAATCCAAGGTGCTAAATAAAGGTTCTCAATTACTCTACCTATGTCATTATTTTGTTAGCTGGCTACAGCTTTTACAAACTACTAATTCCTTTATTTCTCAAATGCATACTATAATGCTACATTTATTCACCTTCTAAAAAAATCCAATCTCAAGCTCAATAATTTAATCAAAATTTATAAAATTTAATCCACTCCCAGCCATAATCACCTTCATTTAAATTCTAATATAAATAAACAAGGTACAACCCTTTAAGTTATTTGATTTTCTACCCTTCTAATACTCAATTCAATTTATTTTTGACTTTACTCAGGAACTACCCTACATTGAAACTTTTTGATAAAAGATAAATATAGCCTGTTGTCTCTCTTTAAGGGTAAAGGCCTCCTATATGCTGTTTAAGATACTCTTGTGTTATTTGATACACTATTTCTCACTATTTATTCATTACACAAGTACTTTCTCGATTTCTGTTTCTCTCTTCCTCTTGCTACTCTTGATCATTGTGAACCTGCATGTTCCTTGAAGAGGTCTGTGCATCTTATGGATCTGCCATGAGTTTATTTTTCCTATCCAGGGGAGATCTTGTAAATCAATATACTGTCCTGCATTCTTGCAAGGGCTGTTCCATTACCATTTGGTTCTGGTGGCTAGTTGTGCAATGTCTGTTGTATGAGATCTGTAGGTAATTTGTCCTTCAAAGTTATTCCTAGGATCTTGCATAGCTTTTTTCGTTGGCATATTTGGATTTTCTTTTTCTGTTAGTGACCATGTCTGACACCCATTGAGTAATACAGGACATATGGGTGTCAAAAAGCTATATTTAATAATAATTTTTTAATATCCTCAGTAAAATAAGATTTATCAAACTGTGTAAAATAAATAATATCTGTCTCAGCTTCAATGTCATCATTTGATGTGAATCTTCATCCACCCAGCCATTTCTTCAGATATGGGAACGAAAAATAATTGCTAGGAGCTAAATATGGTGGATGTGGAAGCAATGCAATTTTGCAGCAGTTATCCCAGATGTGTGCAAAGGTGCATTATTGCAATGAAAGAGAAATTTCTTTTTTTGCAAGGTGTATACATATAGCCTGAACAGTATGTTCAGTTGATCCAGTAGTGAAGCATAATACTTCCCAGTGATGGTTATGACCTTCTAGGAGTAGTGTATGAGTACGATGCCATGAAAATCCCAGTAAACCTTAGCCATGACTTTTCCTGCAGATGGAACCATTTTTGCTTTTTTTGCTGCACTTTCACTTGTTGCCACCCACTGTTTGGACTGCTTCTTCCTCTCTGGCTTGTAGTGATTAATCCATGTTTCATCTACTGCGATGAAAGGTGGGAGAAACTGGAATTGCATTTAAAATAAATCTAAATGCTCTTCCAAATTGTTCATTCAAATGTGTTTTTGGTCCATTGTTAACAAACATGGCATCCACGGAAGGCTTTTCATATTGAAAAATTTTATGTAAAATGTGGTGGATATGGCCTATGTAATATCAGCCAATTCCCGTACCTTCAATTGTTAAGTATGGCATTGTAAATTTGTGTCACAATCTCATCATTTGTAGCAGTTTTGGGATGCATGAGTGCTCATCATCTTGAATGGATGTATGACTATGCTTAAATTCAGCAGTCCACTTTTTAACCATCAAAAACAAAGGAGAAGAGCCCTTTAATGTGGAATCTAACTTTTTTTGTATTTCTGTGGGATTAAACCCTTCAAAATAAAGTACTTTATCACAGCTTGTATTTTGGTTTTATCTTAACACTAGTTTGTTTACATGATTGTTACAAACAAGTGACTAATTTACATGTCTGAAACTTTGCAGTTTGCCATCTAAAACATTATACTTAACAATTTGGCTATCATCATGATATCTCTGAATAAAGTCGAAAACTTTTAGAACACCCCTTGTATTATTTTGTAATAAGGTTATTTTATCCAACAATGATGGGAATCCTAAACTTAGGTATTCATGTTTTACACCAAACTGCATTTACATAAAAGTAAGACATGCTTCGGGAAAATCTCTCCTATCTTCAGTTGCTCACTGAACTGCCATTACTGGAAACAATGGCTAGACAACCAGGTGTACCTGTGGTGACCTCTGTTGGTTGAAGTAGGAAATGGCTAAGTTCATCTATAGGAGGAAACTCGAAATTCATTAGGTTTTCTCTATTTTTTAATTTTTTTTTTTTTCCAAGTGGATAACTCCATTGGATTATGAAGATGTTTCAGCAGTTTAATTTCTGGTTTTATTTCATGGTTTTTCGTCCAAAAGTGAGGTGCTATTGCTGATTTATCCACCTGCTTAAGCCAAATATTCCTAAAGTGTTCTTTCTTCCAAATTTCTAAATTTCTCTTTGTTTTGCCTATGTAGCTCTGCTCACAATCTGCATGTTTATTGTACATCAATTCCTGATTTCTGTTCTGTTGGTATGGAGTCTTTTACTGTGCAACTTAATAAATTCTTGATATTATATCTGTTCTTTGGGGCTAACATTATCCCATGTTCTTTGAAAATTTTCTTGATCTTGTTGTGGTAAATTGGATGGTAGGTGAAACTTTTGAATTTGTATTCTTCTTTTGTGTTTTTCAGTGTGGAAACTTCCCTTATCCCTTTTTGTCTTTTAGATTTATTGATAATTTTTATCACTGTGTCTTTGTTGAAACCATTGATTATACTCGTAGCTGTCTTTATTATTTGTTTGTATTCTATTTTGTACTCTGCTTCTGTGAGTGGAATATTCATCAATCTGTGTGCCAAACTGTGAAACACTGCATATTTATGTGGAATGGGGTTATAATTCTCATTTTTATGTAGTTTTCTGTGAATTCCAAAATTCAAACAATCTCTATTTCTTATAATTTTTGAATCTAGAAATGGTAGCCACCCATTTCTTTCTTCATCTATGGTAAATTGTATACATTCATGTTGCCAATTAAGAAGTTTCAGGGCATCTATTGAGTGTTTCTTTGGTATTATTGCAAAAATGTTATCCACATACCTAAACCATGACTTGAAAATTAAAGGGAAGGCTTTTTTGATACGTATTTCAAATGAGCTCATGAATAACTCTGATAGAAAAGGAGACAAAGAATTTCCCATAGTTATGCCTGAAACTTGTTGGTAATATTTTTTGTTGAAGCTGAAGTAATTTTGTTTAATGCAAATATTAGTAAGTTTCAATAAGTCTTCTATTTCTCATATTTTTAAATTTATTGATGTTAACCATTTCTTTAGCATAACAGCAGAATCATGACATTAACACCTCAGGGTGTAGGGTGTATGACTGCAAGGATGAGAAGACAGGGTTTTAACTTGTGGTATGTACTGTCGCAGGATGGTTGGTGTCAGGAGATTTTCTGTGGGGCTTACATGACTACTTTCAGTAGGATTGAATCGGGACAGGCCAAACACATTGTCAAGGAATGACTGAATACAGTTATTTTATATAAAATATAGTAAAATTTTGTAACAGTGGTGTCAAATATTAACATTTTAAAAAATTGAGTCGAGATTGTAACATACACACCACTATAATTCAATAAAATGGAAGACTAGTTTCGGGAGCCATCGCTCCTATCGTCAGTTCCTGGTCGACTGCCGACCTCGCTGCTTGTGGTAGATCAATTCATCTCTGTTGGAGGTTTAATGAACTTTTGTATTAGTACATCACTTGGCAGGATTTCAAAATTAAAAGCTTTCTCTTTATTCTTCCAAATATAGATGTTTTCCCAGGCTGTAAGTTCAGTTTTTTCTTTAATATTTTTAAGTAATTTGGGGTTATTAATGTTATGTTGTGGAAAGATTTATCTTATCTCATTTATCACCATTGTCCACTGCCTGTGATGCCTTGGTAGTTAAAACTGGTGTTAAACACTATTAAAAAAAAAAAAGAAGAAAAATAGGACATTGGGTAGCCTCTGCGACCAAGGTTCTGTTATCTTGTGTGGATATCGGGCTGTTCAGGCATAAAGGGGAATGAATTAACAGATAAACTTGCAAGAAAGTGTACATTGGACTCTTTTATAGGACTGGAATCTTTTTTGGGAGTATCTTTTCAAGGAGTCAGATTATTCCTTGATCAGCAGACCCATAGCCGACATCTGGTACTGTGAGATATTCAGATCAGAGCCAAGAAAACTCAAGAGGACCTAGCCTCTGATATAAGGAGACTATTGTGTCGGACCTAACATGATGCAGCAGGTTGTTAGTTTTCTTACTGGTTACAACCCTTATTATACATTTGCATATCATGGAAATTTTCCATCACTTAAACTGCAGGAAATATTGAGAAAATTTTAAAATCTCTTCACATATGTTAGGAAGATGTGCACTTTTTGCACAATCTAGGTATTTCACACTGGGAATTTTGTTTTCAGACTGAGAGAATATTAGCAAAACCAATATCAAGGACCTAGTTTCTGTTTTAGGGTCTTGGACCTTGAACAGGCAGTATACCAGGGCACAATAGGTCTCTCTCTACTTACAGGACTCATTTTACTGAAGCAAGTAGCAAAGTAGGAGTCAGGAGTTTGAAAACTGGCAGGATTGTCCTCCTTGACTAAGGTTTTCTCCAGGTTTTCCTCAGTCCTCATAAATAGCAAATGCTGGGAAGATACCCTAAACTCAAGCCTGGAATACTTCCATTTATAAAAAAAAATACATGGAAAAAACCCAATTTATAATTTCATCTCATATATCATCAATTCATTAGTATCCACCACCACCTGTGATTCCTGAATAGTAAAAACAGGCATTAAACACATATTTTTTCTTTTTAAAGATCCATATTTTAAAATACATGTATTTGTCTAAATATCTAAAAATATATGATCATTCCATTTAAAATTCTGAGGTACCCTGCCCGGAGCACCATTATGCTGTATTATGAAGGCTCCTTTCTGCAATAAGTTTAGAAAAAGTGAGCATTTGATTTTATTGGTTCATATAAGAGACATTGACTTGTAACACTGTATATGAGCCAACCTGTAAAATATTATTCTTTTTGATACTCTTAAATGTAGATTAATATTTATTTGTCCTGTGCAAGTTCCAATTTACATTTAAATTTATTTGTCAGTTTTCTGAAATTAACTAATGTCTGTTATAGATGTTCCGAAAACTGCATAGTGTGTACACAGATGTTGTTTGTAATCCATTCTACATTCCAGGTGATCCTATTACTTCAAAGTAAGTTCATGTCTACTAAAGTTATGTTGTATATTATTATATTTTTAAATAATACTTATATTTAAATTCTTTTTTTCAGGAGCTTCAGCAATACTGTAAAAAATATAATGGCTGGAAATGCGTGATGCTGCAATCAAAACCATTTCTTATTTTTTGTTTTCCTTCTCTCATAGGTGTGTTGTTAAATAATTTTTATAAAGTTATGAATATGTACATAAAACTGCTAAACTATAATAAATAAAGTTGTAAACTTCTTGTATATACATAATATAAATTAATTTTAAGAAATCATTAATTTTCTGAATAGAGAAAACAAATAAAGTTATGCATTACGCTGGTCTGGAAACAATTTTTTTCTTCTACTGAGGAAAAATCTACCTGGAATTACTTCATATCTGAAATAAGATTTTCATATCATGTCAGTTTTTTGAGTTATAGGCCTTAGAAAAATAAATTTTTTAAACATATTTTTATATTAATTTAAATTAAATATTTTTTTATGTGAATAAACATTTAGTTTGCATGTAGTTGATTGCTCTAGGAACCAGCAGGAGTCACCCATCATGCTCAGACTGAATTGACCCTGGATACTTTTCTTTTAATTTTGAATTTGAAAAATAGTATTGAAGTTGTGGACAGCTTATGCAGGCTACAACAGTTAAATGAGGAAAGCGAATACAAAGGTTTTAATATTGTACTTACGAAGCTGTTGACAATGGAGTGGTAATATATCCTAAGCTTCGGCATTCATTTTTTACACTAAACTCCATTTACTTACATAAAATAAGACGCATTTCGGCAGAATCTCTCCCATCTTCAGCTGCTCACCAAAATTGCTCAGTTGCTCATCATTCAATTGGAGAAATTCTCCTGAAATGCGTCTTATTTTATGTAAGTAAATGGAGTTTAGTGTAAAAAATTAATACCTAAGTTTAGGATACAAAGGTTTTGGTTTATCCTTTCTCTTCAGAACTTATTAGTCGGAGCAGGTTTCTATGTCTTAAGAAATGTCAGAAGTATACATGTATTTATGACCTAAACATGTTTAAATAAAGCAAAAAATATTATGACTTTATAATTTATTAAACTTTTTATGTTAACTGCTTATTCTTATACATTTTATGTCATTTCATAATAAAATTTCTTTTTATGTAGATTATGCAACCTGCAAATAAAAAATAAATATTCAAGAATAAGAAGAATATTAACTAAAACTAGACAAACCAAAAGTAATAAATACAAAATATTCATACTTAGATTAGGTTTTTTGGCAGCAAAATTATGTGCATTTCTTTATAATTTTGAGTTTGGAAAATATTTATCGAAGTTATGAGTTGCTTATGCAGGCATAAGATATGGGTGCAGCATCAAGAAGAAAGCCAATACATAGGTTTTTATAACTAATTCAACTGTTTAATTTTTAGTCCTACAAGTAAATAATGAAATGTTAGAAGATCCCTTTTTCTTAAAGTTTATATGGGGAAGGATGAAACCATGTTTTCTGGTAGTGAGTTAATATTCATTGTACAACCATGCATATAACTTTCAGCAAGCCTGTTTTTTTTGTTATATATTAGACAACAGTGGGAAAGTGAATTTCCCAATGCATTTTTAATGAAGGTGGACTTGAACACTGCACATGTCAGTTAAAAACTACTTAATACTCTTACATTACAGAATTTGTTGTTGCAATGCCATCAGAATTGGAATAATTGCTTAATAGTTGGTTCCTACTTGTGTGTCAATCCTGGTGGCCTAGCAGTAACCATACTTGCCTCAAAGAACCATGATCGCTGTTTCAATCCCTACCAGGGTCCATGAATTTTTGGGGGGTTTAAAAATCCTAAGTTTAGCTTCCTTTGGAAGGAAAGTGAAGCCGTGGGTCATAGATTTATGGCACATAAAAGAACCTCAAGCTTGAAAGAAGAGGCCTCTAAGGAAAATTCATTGACCGTTTCCTTAATTGAATGGGATGCTGATGACCCGATGTTAAAGAGCATCTGTAATAAATCAAATCAACCTACTTCGTGAATGTATGAATTTTATTCAGTAAAATACCATAAATACAAAATAAAATGCAGTATACAGGATTATACTTTCAACCTATCATCCTATAATATTTGTATTTATTAATTGTAAAGTTTTCTACTAATATTTTATCTCAATGTAGTTGTTAATTTTCTTATTGATCCAAATATCCACAACACTGGTTGTCAGGATATTGAATTCACCCGGTACTTAAAACCATCATTTCCAACAATTTTCTGCATATTTCATTTCTTTAACATGTTTGTTAATCTCCATCATTTCTTCCTGACTTTCCCTAAATAAATTCCTGTTTAACTTGAACATAATTTATTATCTTTAATCCCTGGAAGATAACTCTTTTATCCAAATACAATTTCTCGTACATTCTAATGAACTATGTTAAATATGATCCATCCCTCCACAAATTGGACATATCTCTTTATCAATCCTTCCACCTACTCCTTTCAACTCATGTTCTGACCCAAATATATCCTTCTGTCATATTTATTACAACATTCAGCATATTTTTCATGCATTTATATAAACTTACACATTTTCTTTTATTATTAATAACACCATATACTTCTTGTATTCAATATCTTCAATCTTTATCTTCATTTCTTTCCAAAATCTTTTTTTTCTTTCCCTTTTAATTGCCTATATTTCCACATTTTCTTTCATTGTAATAACCCAGGCATCTCTGTTATATCCGAAAGGATATAATTACATGAAAATGTAAAATTAAACATTGCATTTATGTATTTTCTTTCTCTAGTCCATTGATCCTGAACCAGTATTTGTCTCCTTTCCATTATTTCTACTTATTACTTATTCATCGTAATTCTGCTAAGCTTTATAGGGTGAAGTTCTCAGTAGATTCAAAAATAATTTTCTTATACTTCTGAGAATCAAATCAGCATCATCCACCCCTTGAATATCCCCCAAATCTCTACCCCCATATATCATTTTTGTTCCAATTAATGCTCCATAAACTCTCTCCAACAATTTACTTTGCATCCCTTGTTACTTCTATGAAACTCAGTGATGGACATTAGCATCTGCCATAATTTTAATCAATGAAAAATGTATTTCCTTAGCAATTGTGGTTTATCCAGTTATACATATGCTACACATGATATTTATGCAGGATAATGTTTTTGTATTCAAAATTGTGTAATATATATTCATTATTTTATCCAGTGTTTTAGAAACTAAATAAAATTGTATTTAATTAAAATGTTAATTGGAACTTGGATAGTGAAGCCAATCATAAAATTGATATCATTGTATGATTTAGTTGAACCACTCACTCTCACATTGTCTATCGGTAGGTTTTTAACATTAAATCTGTTGGTCAGTTAAAGGAGAATTTCAGGAACCTAAAGTACCAGCAAATAGAGAAATCAGCAGTAGCATATCATTTTTGGACAGTAAATGATGACATAGTGAATAAAGCAAAATTATTAAAATCAATACATGGACTTACAGAATTAGCAACTTAGAAGAAAATCTATATCTACAAATACAAAGACAGTCTAATGAACTTCGACACTGCCAGGAATGAAAACATAAACTACAAGTTTATCACACCACCATCAGAGCAGAATACAGATTCCCATGGCTTAACGAATTATCCAACAGTTGACTATTAGCTTAGCTGAAGATGAGAACGAGATGTTCTCGAAACTGGTTCTATATATTATGACAAGTAAGAGAAGCATTAAGAGTGTATATTTCAACTAAATCATGCTATAATATCAATTATAAAATTGTATTTGTTTATTTTATTAATGGTATTTATATTGTCTATTTTGTAAATGTAGCATGTTTGCAAACTGCAAACCAGGGGAATGAGATTATTTTGTGCATTGATGTTGGGATTTTTTTTAAAAGGCAGTATATTAGGCTTGGAACGTGCCGAGGTTCTGGGAAATTTGTTTTGCAGAACATATTTAAATGAGAAGCATAAGAATCACTGTTCTTCCTTCAGAATGCAAGAAAACCAGGAGTTTGAACTCTACAGCTTATGTTCCTTGCAACTTGTATTAGATACATTAAGATTTTTTTTTTTATAGGCAATTGAAATTATGTGCATGTTGTCAATAAATAACACACAACTTTACATCCATCTAACATGAAGAAAATGTCCTTGTATCTGTGCAACTCCAGAATAGATATCTGAACAACAGGCAGTATGTTTCTGTATAAATTCTGTTCTAACTCAGTTTCTAAAGGTATAAGCAATATCCCAGTCCTCTCTGCAGCTTATATTCCTTGCAACTTGTATTGGATACATTAAGCTTTTTTTTTTTTATGGCCAATTGAAATTATGTAGCATGTAGGTTTGTGAATAAATAACACACAAAATAAAGAAAATGTCCTTGCATCTGTGCAACTCCACAGTAGATATCTCGACAACAGGCCCTATGTTTCTGTATAAATTCTGTTCTCAGTTTCTAAAGCTATAAGCTATATCCCAGTAAGAACTGCTTCCTTTTCTTTTGGCCATGTATCTCATCTTTGTTTATATACCTGGAGATATATTTAATTAGAAACAGGCTATTTACTATGAAGTTAGCAGGGGCAGCTGTTGAGGGAGGATATGTATTTGATTCTCCATTGAACTCCATTTTATTATTCTTGTTGTAAATTTTAATTTCACTTTTTCAATATAATCTCATATTAATAATATTTCAAATGCAGTTTACAGTTAAAATATGTTATTTAGAAAGACAATACAAATAAATTTATTAATATATTTACATAAAACAAATATCTAAGTGCTGAACTCTTATTTTTTGCTCATCAGCAGTTTACCACTGAAATATCTGGAAGACTTGGGTTCAGTTAAATATTTTTTATACTCCCTAATACACAAAAATATTGGATACTTCTATTAACAATTAGAAAATTCAATAAAAATACTACAAATTTCCCTATCAATTATAAATTAATGATAGTGTTATTAATAATCAATCATATAAAATTAGTACATTTGAAGATGCTTTCTTTCATTCCCTTCTACATTAAAATAGTGGTTGTATGTGTACTGCAGATATATTTAAATAAGTAATTTTACAAATATTAAAGTATTCATTAATACATATAATTGAATCTCCAATGTTAAAAGTCAAAAAATATAGTTTTCATTTTTCTCTTGGAAACCATTTCAAAGGTCAAACTAAGTTAAAAAGAGCCAATTCTGACTTCTGGAACACAGTAATTCAGCATAGTCTGATTTATAATGCAATGTTAAAACACACTAAGTTATTGACTTGATTCCTTTTAACACAGCATTACTTTAAGTTGACAATACCTAGTGTACTGTTCCCTCCTAATTTGTTTTCATATGTCATTTGTTTTACTGCAGTGTTGTTGTAGATGCAGAAGATTTTGGTGGAGTTGTATAGTATGGTTCCCCATACCATAATGGGAAATAATTCCAAAAAGTATCAAAGAAATAGTATTAAGAATTGCAGAGTTTCTGGAAAAGAGTACATCAATTACACTGTTTTTGTGTATAATCTGACAACTCAATCGGCTATTTTATATGTTTATCATGAGTGAGAGGAAAATAAGTAGCATAAACTTTGTTTGAATATATTGAAAATTCAATGGCTTTTGATGTTAAAAGGCTGCATTTATTTCCTGACACATGCCCAGGTCAGAACCCAAACCACACACTAATAAAAATGTGTCTTGGCCATATTGATTAGCATGTCGTAAGAAAGTGACTCACCACTTCCTTGAACGAGGGCATTCTTTTTTACCATATGATCAGATATTTGGTGTTTTTTGAGAAGGATCTTAAACAGATAGAACAAATACCCTTAAAGATTATGTACAAATTTTAGCCAATTAAACAAGAAATGTCCAAATAAAAGCTGTAACCTCTAATGAAGTTCTAGATTTCACCAACTGGTGGCCTATTAAGTCTAAGGGGGTTGTTATCTCTGATGAAACAGGAGTCAACCCCCTGGCCAAAAAATGCAGTTTGGACTATTTCTTTTAAGGAGTTTGGTTTTGATGCTAACAAATGAGGCATAGTAAAGGCCAACCATTCATTGATAGCAATGTGCAACACACTTTTTCCCTTGCACACAAACGTCCACCTGTGGTGAATATGTACAATATTTCTAAGGCATATTCTGGTAAAGTATCTATCAATGCTCTGAAGATTCAAGACCTAGCAAAGGTCTATGCATGCATGTGTCATGCATCAGATTAAAAGGAATTTTATGATGAAATACTGGCTTAGCCCAAAGAGTAACTCAAATGCAGCTTTCCAAGCAGTGAATAGAACTTGAGCAGGAAAACAAAACTTCTTATAATGGACAACACATGTACAACTATTATTTGTTTTCTTATTATGTCACTGGTCTTTCTAAACAGAAATGCCTAGCAATGTATATGTTAATACAAAATTACAATTAACATAATAACGTTAACTTTTTCCTAAACTTAGGTATTCATTTTTTGTACACTAAACTCCATTTACTTACATAAAAGTGATGCATTTCGGGAGAATCTCTCCCAACTTCAGTTGCTGCCGAACCTAAATGATTTTTGAACTATGCATTCTTAATGCTACACTTATTTGTCATAATATATAGAACTGGTTCTATATTTTATGACAAGTAAATGAAGCATCAAGAGTGTGTAGTTCAACTAAATTATACAATAATATCAATTATTTGCTTTCTTTATTATTTAACAATTTGTTAAATTGTTTTACAATTGTATTATAAATGGGAAACATTTAGAGTTTTCAGTATTTCAGGCAGTCTACATATTTGTCTAATTGGTCCATTAATGACAGCACAAAGAATACTTTGATTCAAATTGATTCATTTATTTATTTTTGGACGCTCTTTAACATCTCAGGTCATCAGCGTTCCATTCAACTCAGGGCATGAAACGGCCGACAAATTTTGCTCAGAGGCCTCTCTTTCAGGCTTGAGGTTCTTTGTCGTAAATGTACGACATGGGATCCACGGCCTTACTTCCCTTCTGAAGGAAGCCATACTTAGGATTTTTACGCCCAAAAAAAATCCATCGGTCCTGGCCGGGTTCGAACCCGCATTCTGGGGTGTAGGAGGTAAGTATGGTAACCACTATACCACCAGGACCGACATTTTTATTCAAAGAATACACACATAATGGTTGTGTTTTTTACCTCTCTGAAAGCTGTAATTTTGTAATTAGTTCCTTTTAACATTGGAGGATCCAATTCTTGTATAATTTTTACATTTCGTTACCACTCTTAAGAGATCTGCTTACTTTTCTTAACCATTTTTCCCAAATAACTCCCTCCTTTATGTTGATATACCATCTTAAATTAAAAATTCTCCTACCTGTTAATCATTGGACATATGCCATTTTGGTAAAAGAAACTCTTTTTTTTCTATCATTTTGTTAGTTCACATTCCAAAATACAGTGCCATATATTAATACAATGTTACTGCAGCTGACAAATGGATTTGTTATGGTTCCATCCCAATTCTATGGCAACAGTACACTTTAAAGCATACAACATTTAACCTACCTGTTGGTTGGGGAATCCTTGGGCCTCTCACTCATTGGAGAACTGGTCATGGAATATTAGTGGGTTGGAAATGCATATTGTGCATATTTTCATGGTTTATGAATTGCTTATGTCAAAACTATTTACTACTTATATCATCAATAAAGTTAATTTGGAGAGATAAAGGTTATCTTAAATGAAGAGGATCAATAAAATGGATAAGCATAAATGAAAGTGTGATTTGCTAGAACTTTTCAGTGATCTAAGCATCCATGCCTGAGAAAATGAAACCTTTGTTACTGCCATATGCAAGTGATAATATTGTTTATTTTCATACCATAACCACCAATCATCATTTTAATCTTGAGTGGAAGTGGTTGTTATGTATTATTATGTAGCATTCTTACAATGAAAGTGTCTGAATTGTAAACAGTTGCCAGATTTAAATTTATGTGAAAATTAGAAATCAAAAGCAGTGATTGAACCAATCATACAACTTAATATTATACAAGCGCAAAGTGGGTGTAAGAGTAGAGAGTCTTTTACATGAGAATTTGATAGTTCCACATATGAGAAAATTTTGTGACTATGCAGATGTGGGAAGGGGAAAAAAAAGAAGAAAAAAGAAAAAGCAATCTTCCACTTGTGTGCTTGTACAGTGATGACAACAGATGCATGCCTGGAGTTCCAGTTCAAATGAAAGGCAAGTGCATCTATTTTAGGCCAGCAAGATTGGCAATCATAGATTAAATTTTGTTATTTATATTTTTGCTTTTACTGGTGAGCTCCTCAAATCAAACTCAACCAGCTGCCACTGGAAGCTTGTAAAGCAAATTATGCGAAAAGTACAAGTGTCACATCTGCTTTATAGCTAATACATGCCAGGCTCTTAGAATATTTTTGTTCCAAAGTTTACTATTCAACATTCTTTAATAAAATATTTTTTTAAATTTTATTTTGACTGTTTTTGCACCCTCTGGAAGAAAGAGTTTTAGGCATTTATGACCTTTTAAGGTCACTGCCTTAGCAAAAGCAGGAACCCATAATAATTATCATTATTCATTTGTAAATTTAATGGCAAGCAAAAACCATTACAAAAAATACGGTGTTTGTTTTTGAATTGCTGTACATGAAATAGTATTGGTTTTTGCATTAAAGGATGTAGTTATATGGCAAATAGATTATCTCATCTTGTGTATTGAACCATAACAACATCAGAACTAGTTTGATTTCTCTACCACAAAACATTTTTTTATCCAGCAGCTGATATGGTTCATTTGCTTTGTGAGACTTTCTCCATTCTCTGCTATTGTGTCATTAGTTTTTGCTAGCTTCACTTTCTAAAGTACCATTAGACTGCAGGTACTATAATTCTGCTTTGTTGTGCAACATTACCTTAGTATTTTTTTCTTCCAATACTTTCCAACAGTCTTTAAAGTGGTGACTCTTGGAAGTAGTCACTGTTGCTAGAGTTTTTTGAGAGTAGGGGAAGAAATCTTCTGTACCATCTCTCCAGTGCTGCAAGAATGTATTGTGAAGTATATAAACACACCTGCTTTTAACATTCACTGAGTGCAACTAAAGGAACCATCATGGCTCACATAGTAAGTTTTGAAATTGATTTCTGTTATTGCTGATAGTATAAAATTAAACTTGATGAATATTATAATACACAAATGTATCATAAACGCGACATAATAGTGATAAAGTGTTTTAGATATTTTAGCCCATGTTCTTCAGGCTAGTGCTAGTATATTCAAGTTGTTCGTGACCTTTAATTGCAGATTTTTTCATATCAGTAAAAGAGTTAAGTTATATACATAATACTGGAACAGTATATTCTTAATAATAAGCAAATAATATAAATGAAAGTAATGTTGCTTATCAGTAAAAGAGCTATGTTATGTAAGTGCTACTGGAACAGTACATTATTAATAATAAGCAAATAATATAAATGAAAGTGATAATGCTTATACCATCATGGAAAAGGGATCTGTTTTATTATTTTATACCCTACAAACCCATTAACACAACTCTTCATATAGCACATTGACAATTGTAACCTAATTATACATTATTATTTATTAATTTCTTTTGGAGGAAAGATTGCTGATTTAACACAAAAATTCCTTGCATTTGAGACTAATTATTTAAGTTGCTCAAAATTTTCAGAAAAGTACCATGGCAAAGATAGTGATAATACTTTCAGAATATAATTTCAAATTTATCGGTAAGGTTGCAGTTATTTTGGCATATTTGCTAAAATTGACAATCAATAAAAATATACAGTTTATGACTAAGTATACAGAAAATTATGTTTAAAATATATTTCTATTTATGAATTCTTTTGAAACATTTTTTAACATCCAGGTAGTATAGCATAGGAAATAAAATCAGAAGAAAACAGCAGTGACATATATTGGGCATTTTTATTTGTAGTACTTCTTACAGGAAAATATAATTGTAACATTAAAAAAGTTACAAAATACTCTTAATATCAACATTCAATTCAAACAGGAAGTTGCTTAGTCTTGATAAATGGGAAAGAAATGCTTCACTACAGCAAGGAAGGGAGGAGGAGAATATAGAGTGAGCGAAGCAAGAGGAAATGGTCCATGATATTTGACTGGGAAAACTATAGAATGTATAACTTAAGTGTACTTATGGAAAGGAAAAATCAAATAAGCTTAGTTATGAATTTGTAGAAAAATACTTCCATGAATATCATTTTTGATGCAAGATTCATTACCAATATTTTCATATGAAAATATTGTGATGCATGTACTATTGAGCCTAAACCATAGGATGAAGCAGTTGGTGTCCATGGTAATTGTAAAAAGTTGCATAGAAATTGTTTTTGAATTTGGTAAATATATGTAGAGCAAAGGTTTGCAATTCTTTGCCACATTGCAATGGGTAATATGCAAAGCAGGAGTATTTTGGGGGAAAATTTTAAAAATTGCATGTTAAAATCTAACTTTATGATGAGAAAAGTTAACATTTCTTTTTTAGTGCTATGAAATATTTTGACAATTTGAGAAACTGCCTCTATTACTTTTTGTTTATTTGATTATGCTTTTGTGAGGCAGATAAGGTCTTAATATTGATTAAATTGATATTAACACAGTGAGGCATGCATTAATAATCTTTTGTGAATTAAACTATTTAAAACAATATTTCTATCTTCACTTACAGATTTACTTAGGTCCACATCCTCAGCTGCTTAACTATTAGATCATTCATTGAAGTAGAGGTGTATAAGTTGACCCTGGAGGAAATATAACAAAGTTGAATAAAGAATGTCTGCTTCCCAATTTTTTTTGTGGCTATTTCTGGTTTTCAAACTACATTTACTAATCCATACTTGCACTTCCTTAAAAAAAATAGTACAAAAACCAACTTCTTAGAAGAAAATATTAACAGTTACATAAGTTATATCAGGTGACTGGAGAGTTGTGCCAAGGGAAACCTTCAGTGAGAAAGGGTAAAGAGCCTTAATTGATCCAAAGCTAATGTTGGGAAATTGGGTACTCTTGGAAGAAGGTTTTATTTGGAGCATTTGTAGATGTGAATTGTTTCAGGACATAATTATGTAATTGAAGGAAGAAATCCCTTGGACTGCTAAGGAAGGACTAAGTAGACAACTTTATATAACAAGTGTTGAAAGCATTTAAAAGAGCTTGAATATAAAACTTCATGTCTTGGAGCTCCAGTTTAAATGCATGTCAAAGATGATATGAAAATGAGGTGTTTGATAAAGGAGGAATGGTTAAGTGTCCAATCATACAGCACATATTACATCTTATAAAAATAAATTTACTTCTTAACTAGGATTTACTTCTTAACTAGGATTCAGGAAGTGATACTATGCAGGAAGTTCAGGAAAACATCAAGAAAGATACCAAATAAATCCATAAAAGATTTCAAAGCAAGGCACTTTTTTATTATTTTATTTTATGAAGATTATATTCTAGTTGCCACAAGACTCTTAAGAGAAGCCACATATTAGTCTCAATGTTAATAGTTTTCATTCAAACTGAGGTGTTTATGTTACAAGTTGCACATGCAACAGATAGCTATTTTAGCCCTTTGTGCCTGAGAAAATCAGAAACACACAAATATTTATTCAAATCAGCTCATAAAAATTATGCGACAAGTGCTCCATTCTGTAAACAGGAAAAGAAATCATCTTTACTATGGTCTAGTGGTAGCATTTTTTTTTTAGATATTTACCTTAGTTTCCAAGTTAAATGCCTGGGAAACTTAGGCCATAAAGTTCCTTGAGGTTCATTCAGTGGAATATCTGTCAACCGTCACAGACAATCATCATTTTCATTCTTTATCTAATGTACCTGTCTTCCAGATGTCCCAAGTTAAGCTCTCGCCAGGCTGGGGGAGAATCCCACAAAGTATAATACACCTAATTGGTGGCATTGGGAAGGAAAAGAAAGGCAGTATAAACATTGAGGTCTTTCAATTCTAACAGCAGAAAATACCTTTTCTAGTTGATTCCAAGGTGCCAAAGTGTTTTTAAACAAAATTCAGTTTCTGATGTAAAAGTAAAACCTAACAGCAGTTCAAAATAATTTCACATGTAGTCAATATAAGAATTATAAGAAATAAAAAAGTTTATATTAATTTATTTAGTAGTGAAATCATGGGACTTAACATTGGTGCCAAAATGAGGGAGAGTTAAGATTAATTGATATGATTGAAGTGAGGGGTAACATTCATAAGCTGACAATAAAGAAAATTGGAATTACTGTCTATGACTATAATAATACAGTAGTACAAAATTTCATTGCATAGTATTAATAAAAAATCTTATGTTTACTTACTCTGCAGCTCAGTATAAGTCTGCTGATGGCAGGATTCCTGCTTGTTATAAATTCAGCACTTCCCTTTGGTTCTTCACATAATCACATTCTTGGAGATCAACACAATGAGCAGTCATTGTATTATCCTAGAAGCACTTCAGCAGAGGATCTTCAGCAATCTGCATCTGGCCATGGTACTCTTTATAATTAATTTTAAACAGAAAATATGTAGCAGTACACAATGATACTTATATTCCAGTGTTCTAAAGTAGTGCTCCAGTATTTATAAACAATATTTTAATTAAAAATAACTTAAAATGCTTGAATAAAAACTACTGTTAAAAATATTTATGAGTTTTAAAAAAATTAGTAGCAAATATGCAATATGCCATCTGATAGTTCAGAAGCTATTTTATAATTACTTAGTTAGCTATGTAGTACTTTTAATGCATTTGCACACAGTTACAAGGCATGGAAGCTTCAAAATTTCATTGTACAACTTTACCACTTGTTCATGGGCTAAACTGTGTGTTTCAAAAATGAGGAATTTACATCACATTCATAAAAAGCATATTTTTCACAAAATATTTTGACCTGCACAGTTGGATAGCAGTTACTACCTTACTACTACAATGATTTTTATATTCCATAAAATGTATATAAGCTTTTTTATATTTTATTCATTTAAATGTACTTGGGAACCAAGTACAGGTATTTTTTGCCTCCATTAATACATCATTTCTGTTGTACTCTGTTTTCACAGTTTTTCCTTTGCACAGCTTTACACTGTGCTTAGATGTATATAGTAAACACAATTTATTTATTTTACAGGTCATTATGGTAGAGTGCAGATCAAAGTCTACCGTGGTCCATCTTCTCATCATGGGCATGAGCATTTTGCCCCATATGGATTCTGGGTGAAACAACCAGCTGATGATGATCACTAGTCATTATCATTTTTACATGTTTACAAATAAACCAAATGACATTTTTTTATATTTTTTATCATTAAATTGTTAACATTAACTTGTTGTTTTTTATTAACTCATTCTACCTACATGCCTATCATACTTTATTTAGCAGGTCTTTCTCTTTCTTCCTATTTGTGAAAAATAAAAGAAGATTTAACTTTTTTCTCTTTTTGTTTATTTAATGTCTGAAATTGTCATGTATTTTTCGTGTATAAGTGTGAAGATGATAGGAAATTAGAGAAAGATGCTTTTTGTATCAAGGGGAGAAAAAAAGAGCAAAAGATATGTTGGAAATAATGTTCAAAAGCATTTAAGAATAACAAATTATTGCATAAGTGATTCTATGCTTTTGTTAATCAGAATAAGAAAAGAAATGTAAATTACTTGTTTTTTTTTTTTTAACTCTCTATAGTCACACTCATAATTGAAGTTGAACACAAACACAATTATTACTAATAGTGTAAATGAATAAAAAATGAATTTTTATTACTGGCATGTGTAACTTCAACATTTGGATAAGCAAGTTCTCGTCAGACATCGCAAGTCATAACAAGAAAACGCCTGTTTTACATTACACAGGGATTAGCCTGCACGGAAAACTAGAACATTTTATTTGCTGCTGACTCATTTGCAAACTATGCTGAACTTTACTGTAGGGCCAGAAGAGTTGATAGAATTTTTGTGACAGATTGATAATAGAGCTTTTTAATTTTTTTGACAAGTTTTGCATATCAAAATGATTGATGAAGGAAATTATTTATTTCAAGTGACAGGAAAAATTAACCCAGTCTAACTAATATGAGAAAATATTTCATTGAGTCATAAATATTATGAGTTTATTATTTATCCTACCTCTGTGATAAAATAAAATAAAAACTTTTTTTTCCTAAGGGTTAATAGTTAAAACTAATAACCCTCTATCTACTTTGATGGAAGGAGAATGTATATATTGCAGTAGTATGTGGCATTTATGTATTATACAATTTTGAAATGAGTTGTGAAGTTATTTGAAAAATAAAAAAAGGTCAAAACTTGCACATTACATGATTTGGTTAACATTTATCCAATCATTGCAAACAAGAAAAACAAATGAACAGTATTTGTTCATTAATTCAACAATATATGTTTTATAATGTTTCAGTGTGGTGAAATTATGTATAGAAATAAGTAATAAGTAAAATTGTGTTGCTTGTACTGCATATAACTACAAATCATGGACTCAAGAATTTCTTTTCACAAACAAGGTACAAATACATAAAAAGTGAGAACTTTGTGACCCAAGTTTTTCAGAAATCGCCCAAGGAACTGAGGAAATCCTTGAAAAAACCTCAGGAAAATAGCCCAACTTTGGATCGAACCCGGACCCTTACGTGGATAGAATAAATGCTACTGCTATCCTTTAACAGTAGTTCCCAACCGGTGTGTCGCATAGCTCGATGGAATGTCGCGAAATTTTGGAATTGAAAAATAAATGTTATGCCATCCAGAAAGTCTGCTTACCATGCATTTTTTATTTTATTTATTTATTTTTTATTTGCAACGAAGTCTCATATGGTACATTTTATTTTGAGACTGGCTTTACCAATGAAACATTAACACACCTGCAACAATGCTCAGTTTAATTTTACTGCCTGGCAATAATTCGAATAAAAGTAAATACATGTAATAATGTTTCGTAATTCGTTTACTCTTCCTAATTGGAAATAAACAGAGTTTTGAGTCGTCAGAACATATTGGTCAGTTTCAGTATTTGTGAGTGAACGGGTGATGGTGCTACTATTTTATCAAAAGTATTTTATTTATATTTTGTCATTGACAAAATTTTAATTCGAAAAATACCACCAAATTCTGGGTTAGATGACAGCAGTGCTACTTCAAACAATGTGTAAGAAATTTCCTTCGGGGTTCACAAAAACGAACTTCGTTGCGTAAATATAGGATTGATGGTTGCAATATGTTTTATATGGCGTGGAGAAGAATAAAAGCAAAATCCGAGTGTCGTATATGCCGGAATGTTTTATCAAACCAGTTGATGGTGTTGAATAAACTAAAAAAGACATTTATAAAGTAATACTTCTCATGTAGCTTCAAAACCAAGAGAATATTTTAAACGTCTTTTAAAGACACAGGGAAAATCCTCTAATGCGTTATTAAAACTCATTTCTGTTTCTGACAAAGCTTTGCTAGCTTCATGTACAGTTTCTGAATGAATAATCAACGGAAAAAATCTTGTAACATTGGAGAGGAATTAATATTGCCAGCCGAAAAAAGAAGAAGAAGAAGAAGAAGAAGAAGAAGAAGAAGAAGAAGAAGGGGAAAAAAGTTAAAATTATGTTACTGATGGTGTGAAAGAAGAAATATCCAAAAATCGGATAACCCTGATAGTTGCAGAATAAGAGTAAGGTCTCGTGACATTAAAATTAATGTGAATAGTAAATTGAGGGTTGGAGTAGGGTGTGTGATACTGTGTTTGCTCTACAGTTGGACGGAAGCCATGACACAAGTGGCAAATGCCAATTAATTACCTTTATCGGCTTCGAATATAATTTAGATATTATTGAACAATTTTTATTTTTCCAAGAACTCAATTGTTTAACATAAGAATTATTAACATAATCATAAATATATTTGCCTGTAGTAGTGGTTTTGAGTTCTTGCCGTCATTAAAGGAGAAAATTAAAGGATTTATAAGGTTCATGAGAGTAATAAACCCGGCTAAGACAATTGATTGTTTTTTGCGCAGAGAGGCGTTAATTATGAGAAATTTTGAAGGAGGACTTTTAGAACCTGTGTTAAATAGACTATTAAAGTAATAAATTAATAAAAACAAGACCAGTTAGGTCTAGAGTGGTTGAAAGCTTTGCAAATCTATGGGACCGAGCATACCAAATTATTGTTGCACATTGAAACTCGTCCACTTTCTATGGGTTAATCAATGATGCGATTGATAAAGTTTCAAGACTCGCTTCTTATTTTTTATTTTGTAAGACGAAAAGCCAAAATATATCAACATTTTGGAAGGTAATTTTGGTGTGCCAAATTTTGAAAATTTTTCCAGATTGAACTCTTTTAATTCAAATTTGCAACACAAAGCAGAAATTATTATTTCAGCCACAATGAAAATTCAAGGATTAAAAAAAAAAAAAAAAAATGAAGTTTTCGGAGTATTCGGTTATAGCAAGTAAATTATTGCTTTTCCTTTAGTTGAAGATTTTGAAAATTGACTTGCTGAAAATGAGATGTTAATAGCAGAACACCTAAAAGGGTTACGAACTTAAGTAACAAAATTTGTCCTTTTCGCAGATAAAGTGGGTAATTTCCCCTTTTAGTATTTTGGTGTGATCAACATTCAAAATACCACTTACCTGTCAACAAGAAAAATGATTTGCTAGATTTGTCATGAGAATCTAGTATGAAAACAAAATGTCTAGAGAATTCAGTGCAGTCTTTTTGGATTTGTGCGTGATGTATCTCACAATTGCAAAGAGGGTCATAAACATTTTGCTGCATTTTTTTAACGTCATTCTTGTGCGAATCAGCGTTTTAACTATCAAAATAGTGAAACATAAACAAAGGAACAAATTGCATTTTTAAATCATTTACGTGTTTGCCTGTCAAACATAAGCCACATATAGAGAAACTCTGTGCAACCCACGCAGCGCAAACTTTACATTAATTTAAATAGGTGACTTTTCAAAAACGACAGTGAATGTCTTCTTTTAGACGTCCAGCAGAGATCGGTTAGAATTTTTGACACAACCTTTGTTTTGTTGTAATGCCAGTCAAGTTACTGCTTGATTTTTTAGAATTTTCGTTTGCGTGTTAACATCGGTCTATCACCGACACTACATAGAAGTTACACTAACAACAACAACAACAACAACAACAACAACAACAACAACAACAACAATAATAATAATAATAATAATAATAATAATAATAATAATAATAATAATAATAATAATAATAACCAAATAGTAGAACAATTCAATATTTTTCTTAAATAGAACTTTGAACTTATATTTTAAAGAAAGGAACGTATCATAACAATTTATATTATTCGTGTTTTATATAGAGTTAAAACCCTGAGTATATAACATCAGAAATTAAAGTCTCTTTATTTTTCTTCTATTCACTTGTATTTTGTACGTTATGAGTGTAGTATAGTCAAAAGGAATTAACGGATCTCTTTGAAAAGAAACATATTGTTATAATTCCCCAAACACTATGTTGAAATTTACATAAGTCTAAATTCTACCTGTCAGCATTAAGCATCAAGCACTGATGTATTGTTTGAATTCAAAAACGAAAATAATTTATTTATATATTAGCAATCCTTTCAGTCATGCCAATGACATGTACAGTTATAGTAAATACAGAAACTATGGACAATTTCTACATTGAAAAAAGCAAAGCTAATATATGCGATCTCTGAACCGCAGTTTATGCAGCGTCAGTAAGATTATCAAATGAGATAAAAAAAAAGTAACAAAGTAAACTAAATTTATATCTAGAATGTACACGTTGATATTATCTATGAAAATTTAATGTCCAATTTGAGTTGCTGATATGGCTGAATGTAGTTATTTAACATTAGTATTATGACGAGGGTTCGAATTAACGGGGAGGGGGGATTCCTCTCTCTCGTCAAATAAAAATTCTTTCGTTGACAGGGAAATACCCCCCCTCCCCCTCCATTTCATAATGTTCAGTGTGTAAACGCAAGTTTTCAAATTCCAATGCAATTGCTGGAAACTCACACTTAGTTTCCCTTATATGAGCTTCTACGAATGAATAATTGTAGCAGTATAAATCATCTAACAATCGTTATACACGCAACCAAAATGCGACAATGGACATATTGTTTCATTTTCTCTAAGGTATATATTACTGCTTTGTGTCCTTTTTTTTTTTTAAGCTGACAATTATATGATTTAAATGAGTGCATAGTGATTGACATTCTATGGTAATCAGTTTAGTGTCTCTGTGATAGTGGAGATTAATAATTGGTTGACATGGATAAATTTGTGATAAAAAGCATAAAGTAATGGAATAAAATGGTGCAGACCTATCAGAGTCTCAAGTGTCAAGTAATAGGTTTACGTCTTTTACTCGACAGGTAAAAATTGCAGCAGTGACGGGGACAAGGTCAGTGAAAGGTATTTTACAAGAAATTTACAAGGGAGCAATTACATACATTCGTGGTAAAATATAGCCCTAACATTGTAATAATTAACTGTTTTAAGCATAAACTGGAGCTTGCAGTACATCATATTAAAGACACCATGTTTGTTCTGCTCAATTTCAAGTTTTTCTTGGACACAATGTATTCACATTTTTCTGCAAGCCAGAAAAATCAACGCGAATTAACTCACATTGCCATGCAAATGGGATTTGAACTTAAAATTTGGAAGGATTTTTTACGTTCGTTGAATAGAATTCTCATGCAATACCGTGACAGTCCTTATGTCAAGTTATACTTCACTCATCCAATATTTTATAAGCCGAGAAAACGACTATTTACTGGTATCACGTAGCAGAGCAACATTTTGTGGATTGCTTCAGAAAATGATTTCATGGAACTGTTCTATTTAGGATTGTTCTAAAAACAATAAAGTCACTTTCCCAGTACCTGCAGTGTATTAACTCTGACGATGTATCTGCTTCTTCAGAAACAAAACTTTGTGTGATGCATTTTCTGCAATAAAAGATAAAATTGGTCAAGCCACCCAAGTCTAATATTCACCTATAAAATCAATGAAAGGTCAGCCCTGTCTTCGAATCGTTGAACTCGGCTAAAATCGTTCACAAATTTCAAACGGTAATTTCTTCAAGGATTATTATATGACCGTAAAAATTTCCAGTTCTAATTCATTTTTCAAAGAGTGTATGAATTTTTAAATAAATTATGGTGGATATAGGAAGAAAATCAATCATTTTATTTGGTTATGAAAAACCCATATATAACACTTAGAAATTAGTATCTTCAAACACTGACACTTCTATTATTGTGAAAACGTGAAAGAATTTTGCCAGTACAAGAAAGTGAAATAAATAAATAAATAAAAATAAAGATAATACATAATTGAAACACGAAGGGAATTGATGTAAAGAATGCAAATAATACCAATGTCTTCGGCATAATGCGAAAAAGTCGGTCCTGGTGGTGTAGTGGTTACCATACTTGCCTCCTAAACCCAAAACGCGGGTTCGAACCCGGCCAGGACCGATGGATTTTTTCGGGCGTAAAAATCCTAAGTATGGCTTCCTTCGGAAGGGAAGTAAAGCCGTGGATCCCGTGTCGTACATTTACGACAAAGAGCCTCAAGCCTGAAAGAGAGGCCTCTGAGCAAAATTTGTCGGCCGTTTCATGCCCTGAGTTGAATGGAACGCTGATGACCTGAGATGTTAAAGAGCGTCCATAAATAAATCAATCAAAAAAAAAATCATAATGCGAAAGGGGTTTTAGGTGCAATGAAGAAAATAACACTCTTCTAAACTCTGAAATCGAACGTGAGGGAAAAAAAAAAGTAATAGTGACTGCGGTTTTCAGTAAAGTGTATAAGAAGTGGGTATCTCCACATAGAAAAGGGTCTTCCCGATTTTCAACACATCAAAGCAAACTGTTCCCTATAAATTTATTTATTGTTTAGAATATTAATTCTGTTTTTTTTTATTTTCAACTATTCACCAGGCTTAATAATATTTTATATAATTTAAATAATTAAGTTAGTATATTGAGCTTAGCTTTGCTTCGAACGCTAATTGTACCCCTTTAAATTATAATACAAAAGAAATAATTATAATTATCGAAACAATGCTTTTATTAAAGTTGTGTTTTTAAGCTCTAATTTGTCTTATAATTTTTTTTATGTATATTTTGGTTGCATACCGTTTTTTGTAATGGGCATTAGTTTATGTGTGAGGCATATTATACCTTATTATTCTAGCACTCAGTTGGGTACATATTGGGAATTTTTGTGCAACACGAAGAAGCGAATATAATACGGGAGATTATTACTACGAGAAATAGCATTCCTACATGGTTAAAATTTTGTGTGTGTGTGTGTGTAATTTTTTTTATAGCTGTTGTTTTTCTGGAAAAGTAGCAGTAACTGTACGGAACAACAGCTTTGGCCATAGTGCCGGAGAATGTGGTACACTTCCTGTACTTCCTGCATTCGTCTCACCATTCACATGTACCCATTTTGTGTACTGATTGGAGAGAAACTCATAACCACGCTGATTGGTTCCCAGATGCTTTTTTAAACGCGGGTGCTATGTAATTGTCTTAGGACGGGATTCTAATTAATATTTATAGATTGTAGTGAAATTATTACGCATTTACATATCTAGGTGATCTCTGTAAAATGTCGGTGTTCTTTGTGAATGCGTAAGTAACTATCATAATGATGCGAATAAACTAGATCGAAATTGTCACTTTAAAAGCTAGTGTGCTGTTTAATATAGTATTCATTTTGCATATAATCACAGCTGGACTTTATATGACAGTATGCAACATCCTTATGATTACCCAATAAATTATTATTCCGTTATAACGGACTGAAAGAAACTTGTGATTTGTAGGTTATAAGAGGCTTTCACATCATACATCCCAAAGTTTTAACAATTGTTACTGCGCTTCATAACCTTTTGGCAAAGTTTTACAACCATTTTAGCAAATGGTATTTTTACTTTAGATCAGAAGGAGAAGTGGAAGCAGAGACTCCAGTGCAGACATCCGTGACATCTAATGCAGTCACTTCACAGCCTCAATCTGAAGCTCAGCAAGCTCTTGCAGGATTCTGGACAAAGATCACTGATGAAATCAGAAAAATTGGAACTGTTAGTATTTTATAATTTTAATTATATGTGCATTTAAAAAATCATGGAAACAATACTGCCAGAATAGCAAATTGGAATGCCGAGCAGTATTGCCATATTATTTCTTTGATACAAAACTAATTTCTTACCTCATTATATACTGTTCTCCTGTTGATCAGGTGTTCTGTGTATTACAGGCAAGATAAACTTTTTTTTTAAAATTTTATGTATGGGATAGCCTTAGTTATGTTGTATATCATAAATCAGATGTTCATAAATGTAAATAGATTCCCACAATACACTGAATCAACTTGAAATTCTGCTTTATCACAGCTAGAAAAGAAATAATTACTATTTTTAATGATGCATTAATATTCCTTTGGATTCATAATAAATATATGTGCATGGGGAGTGGTAATTAATCAGAAAGAAGGAAAATTTAAATTATATCAAAACGGATGAAATTTTTTTTTGAAAATTAAAAGAATTTGAAATATACCTTCAAAAAGAGCTCTTAATGTGACATTTATAGAATCTTCCTACAGGTTCATTAATATATTTTTTTCCAAAACTGCAATTGATGAAGGCAATGGAGGCTATCTTAACTCCAGATACATAAGACTGAAACTTTATTGTTGAAGATTTGAGTATCACTAGGTTTGTTTCTGAGGATGTTGATGCTAATTTTCTTAGAAAGAAGCAAAGAGGATTCCAAAATTAATAAAAGTGTTTTTATAGAAGATTTAGCATTGATTCCTTTATCAATGAAGAACTAAGATACCAATTATAGCCTCTGCCCTTTACACCCCAGAATAATGCATTACTATATAACCTGAAAGAGAAGGAGAAGCAAAATCCAGTAAAAAATATTCTACAGAAACCATGTTAACTAAGGAGTGGGAAAATACAAGCTATGAATTGAAACACACATATTACATGTTTTGCACTGCATGGTTTCCACTACAGAGCATATAAATGAATAAGAAGTTTTATGAATTAGAGGGAATGGTGTAGAGGACAGTGGTACATGCTATGCATTATTGTGCCAAAGAGAATCATATCCATTAAAGAATAGTGTATTGCTGAATAGTTGAAGTTGTTAGGTGCATGCACGTTATGTAATTTATTTTTTATTATTAAAGAAGATAAAGGAAAATCTGTATATTCCCCCCTCTTAGTAGTAAATAACTCAGTGTTTTATAATTTTAACAAAATATAAAAGTGAATTAAGATTGATGAATTCAATATTCATATGCAACATTCTACTAGAGTAGTATGGTTAATGAAGCACCACATGGCAGAAAGAGAATTGAAATGTAGGAAATGCTCTTACCCCTTGCAAAAGGTTTTGCACAAGGTCTGGACAGCTGAAAATGCTGCAGCTGGCCGCTCCTAAACTTTGATTTGCTTCTTAAAACTGTGTATAAAATCTGACTATAGCAAATGCTAGAAATTACCTTACTCAGCTAAATGAGCATTGTACTGGGTAAACACATCTGATTACACATTTTAGTTTGACCACTATAATGTTTCTGATTTCATCTCAATGTTTTCCTTTAATTCTTCCAATGTGTGGGCATATGTTTTGTGCACTTTGTCCTTCAGGCTACCCCACAAAAAAAATCATACACTCTTAGATCTGGGAAGCAAGAGAGCCAGGCACTAATCACTATCTTCAAACACTTCCCCCATGAACTCTTATGCTATATGAGCATTGGTGGAATCTTTTGAAATCACCCTCATAATTTTTCCATCAGAGATTAAAAAATGGGGTCATTTTTTGTCATTTCGGTACCTCTCCATTTACTGTCTGCTCTTAAAAAAATCAGATCAATATGTGTCTTGTGCTAATTGCACACCAAACTGCAATTTTCCTATCATAAGGAGGAAGTTCTTGTATACAGAACACCTGGGTTTTCACAACACCAGGAGTGAATGCTGCAAGTGTTCAAGTATTTGACATGACATGGTACCATGCTTCATCTGAAAGGGGGGGGGGGAGCAGGAGCTATGGTTCAAATAATATTTTTGTCACTGATGAAAGAAACCACTCAAAATAACACATGCAAGCTATGGGATGACCTTGTCATAGACAATGAATATATGTTCACCTGTAAGGTTTTGAGTTTTAACAATTTTTTTGTTATATGTGCAGAAGACATTGAATCCCCAACTTGTAATGCTAATCTTGGCAGTGATTTTGTTGGTGAACTTTCAGATTTTTGTGAATTTTGTCTTATTTGTTTTGTTTTAAAACTATTGTCTTTGTGTGTGTTTCTTGTTTTGCACTGACCAATAGTATAGAATTTATTCACAAGATCGTGAAATGCAGTTCTGGTAGGAACCAATTATCCAAGTAACTTCTGAATAAATTGCTCATGAATGTGATGAGCTGGTTCATATTTATTATATTTGCACACAAAAATATGTTGCTCTAAAGTGATCTGTTCTCCAGCTTCACAAATGAATGTAGATTGGTGACTACTTGAAAGTTCAAAGACAGGCAAACTGGCAACTGAGTGGGGAGAGATGCCGACATGGCCAAGACACGAAATTTCTTGTGAATGGTAAAGACATGTTCTGAAAGTGCAGTATAAATATCAGCATTATTCCTGTGTTAGTTTTTGTAGGTGTACTATAAAAATGTGAAGGCAAGAACATTTTGGAAAAGAATTTAAAAAACTGTAATATAAATGAGGAGCATCATTGCAAAAAGTGATAAGTTTACTTATAACAATTTTGCAGGAAAGCCACCTAAATTTAAAGATGACTGTGAAAAAACTTTATGGTATTATGATAGAAACTAAATTTGAGAATAATGTGATAGGTATTGAAAAATCAATGCCTTAAAACAAAAGTGTAATGACCACTTAAAATTTGAAGATCCTTGTACTTATCTTTCTTTTCACCAGTTAAATGCACTGAAGACTTTTTGAAACATTTTCTCCATTTAAACAATACTAATTTCTACATATTACTTTATTATTTATGTTACTGTTTACAAAGCAAAGTATCTGTAAAATATTTTATTGTTTGCTGAAATATGTGTCATTGAAATTTTATCTGATTTCTGTTGTGAAATATTTCAAACAGATTGTCATTGGAACATATTATGTGTAATAATAAGCAACTCATTTGAAATGAAGATAATATTATATATGTTGCTAATAAAAGTGTAAATATAATGCTACCAACTCTTTATTTTTGAACAAATGACTAAAGAAGAATAGAAAGAATAATTAAAAATATCAATAATTTTATGAATTTGGATGCAGTTTTCAAATATTTAAGATAGACATTAATTCACTCCAAAAGAGGAGAAAGTTGCATGAACAGTACTAAATAATACAAGGTCTAGTATCTCACTCAAATAGCATTTAAATTATGTTGCTCTTCCAAACAATCGCACTTCATTCTCATTTTCCTCCTTTGTGTAATGTGTATCCTTCTGAAGTATATCTGTACAGAACTTTCATTTATTATTTTCTATTCAATTTTCACTTAAACATCCCTTTAAGAGCTTGTTTTCTCTAATTTTATAGGGTGTCCAAAGGGTAAAGAGTAGATCAAGTATTTGCTCCACCTCTACTCTTAAGCATGGAAACAAGGCTCTTGTATTCATCATCTAGTGTATATCCCTATTCCATTTTCATAGAAACATATCTCCTAATTAAATTGTACTTTGGAAGCTATAGACTGGAATGGTAATATATCCATCGTGCCTGAACCTTCTCCTAGAAAACTCGACTGCGCCACTGAAAATGTCCTCCGCAGATGGGGAACGTTTGGACACCTTAGCTCCAACAACCACTTCCAAGTCCAGAAGAAACTTTTAGTTATATATGCTATTAACATTTATTAAATATGTTTCACACTAACTCCACTTGCTAATACAACATTAGGACATATTTTGGGGGCAGTTGTGTCCATCATCTAATGTTGATTGACTACTTGATGTGATGCTTCTGTGGCAGTCTCTGATGGTTCGAATAGGAACTTTCTGAGTTCACCCGTGGGTGGATCATCAATATTCATTGGGTTCTTTTCTGTTTTTCAGGATGAAATTTTTTTCCTAAGTAGATAACCATCTTGGGTTTTGAAGTTCTTTCAATAGCTTAGCCTCTGGTTTAATTTCAAAATTTTTGGGCCCAAAGTGAGCTTCCATTGCTGATTTATCAATTTGTAGAAAACAGATATTCCTAGTGTTTCTATCTCCGAATTTCTAAGTTTCTCTTTGTTTTTACAATGTATTTTTTTATTACAACCTACACATTTAATGTCTTAAATATCTGTTTTCCATTCAATTGGTATGCTGTCTTTTACTGTGGAACCTAGTAAATTTTTTATATTATATTTGTTCTTTGAGTATTCTATTGAGTGATAATTTTCATTATTATGTCCTGGTTGAAGTCATTGGTTATTGCTGTATTAATTATTTGTTGATAATTCTACTTTGTATTCTTGTTTCTGTGAGTGGCATGTTAAGTATTCTGTGCAACAAGTTGTAGAATACCACATTTTGTGTGGAATGGGGTTGACTTATTTTTTTAAGTAATTTTCTGTGTCTCTTTTCTATGTCTTCTAAAGCTCAGTTTGTCTGCATTTTTAATAATCTTAAATCTAGGAATAGGAGCCACTTATTTTTCTCCTCTTCCATGACAAACTGTACAGATTTATGTTGTAAATTAGGAGTTCCAGAGCATTGAATGTTTTTTCTGCATTATTGCAAATATGTGTTTCACATACTTACACCATGTCTTGAAAATTAATGGAAAGGCTTTGATGATATGTATTTTAAAGGAGTTCATGAATAAATCTGCTAGCAATGGTTCCATTGCAGAGTAGAAACTTGTTGATAAATGACTAGAATTTCAGAAATTTTGTTGAATGCATATATTATTAAGTTTTAGATAAGTTAACTTAAGTTCCATTTTTTTAACATTTGCATAAAATTTTCTCTTGGAATGCTGGGGAATAAGGCTTTTACATTAAAAAACACTGTTGTGTTTTTGTTGCAATTCTGATATTTTTCAAGTAAATAAAATGAATTTTTGATGCCCAGGCTTTGAATTTTTTAAAACAGTTAAAATTCTTATTTAATATATTTGCTATTTTATATGTGGGTGCATTGATATTTTTAATTATTGGTCTTTTGCTTTTTTAAGGATTTTTAGAAGTACATAAAGTTTAGGTAGTATTGCATTGTAATAATCTTTAGGCTTCATGGTCTATGTTGTAATTAAAGCAGTTGAAATTTTCAGGATTGTTTTGCTATGGTCCATGATTTAATATGCCACCATAGATTTCATTGCTGTGGTTGGCATCATCAGTGAATCACCTTACTGCTAAAAGATGACACTACGCACATAATATTGATCGACCTTCTAAAACCAGATATAGACAGATCATACTGTCGTCTTTTAGCAGTAAGGTGTTGTTTATCATCCACTGATGATGCCAACTGCAGCAGTTGGTAAAAGCAATCACATTAAACCATGGACCATGATAAAACAGCCCGAAAGATTTTAACTTCTTTAAAGTTGCTTTGTATGACTCTCATTTTTCAGTTGTGGATAGTATTTTAACTTACTAAAGTGCTTTGGGTAAATTTTTAATGCAACTATTAAGAGGAGACATAATGGTGTCTTGATGTAAAAGTCATATTCCCCAGTGTCTCAATAGAAAATCTTAGCAAATGTCAAGAAAATAGTTAATCTCCTTAAATTTACAAACAGAAGAAATAGAAGAACTTACTAAAACTTACTAACACATACATTCAGCAACATTTATTCAGTTTTAACCAAAAATTTATAAACAAGTTTCTGTCTGCAATGGGAAACCCCCCTCTCTCCATTTCTAGCAGATTTATTCATGGGCTCCTTTGAAATACATATTACCAAAGCCTTCTCAATTATTTTCAAGGTATGGTATAGGCATGTGGGTGACATGTTTGCAACAATACTGAAAAGACATTCAATTGATGCTCTGAAACTGCTTATTTACAACATAAATCTGTACAGTTTACCATGGAAGAGGAGAAAAATGGGTGACTCCCATTCCTATATTTAAGAATTGTAAAAAATGCAGACAGACCGAACTTTGGAATCCATAGAAAAGAGACATATACAGAAAACTACATAAATAAGTCATAACTCCATCCCATACAAAAATGCGGTATTCTACAGCTTGGCACATAGAATAATTTATATATTTATTTATTTATTTAAATGTACTAAGTTTACAAATATTACACTATGGCCTGGTTCTAATGTAGGTTCTATTCCAGGCCACTATTATAACTTACTCTGATAAAAAATTTTAATTATCACACTAATTTACACATTCAACTAACTATATTTAATACCATTTGTTAAGACTCATTCCTCGGTTATCAAGAGGACTCTGGCACCACTCCTTCTACTAAACAAAGAAACACTATAATGACACACTAAAACATTTTATACCATTTAATAACCACACTAAATTGTTAATGAATCTCTTCTTATTTATAAAACTCCTACCCTTAACTGACTTACATCCATACACATTTAAACTTCTGATCTACTACAGTATATAACAATACTACTACCAGCCAAACACAATCCAACTCACAGCTCCTCTCTCCTCACTGACCATAACCATTTGTTCTTAACTCAATACAAATATTCCTCAAGATTCCTAATTTGTCTTTGGTTACCAAACATTTTCTTTGATGCAATTTGCTTATTTAGCTTTGACCATTTGCAATCACTTGCTTGTTATCTCCATTCACTTGTTCCTGAGCATTCAAACAAAATATATTCTACATTTTCCAAGTTTCCACATATAGGGCAAACAAATCTACTATATTCTCTCTCTCTCTCCTGCTCATTACACTTACTAATATATCTATCTCTTTTAACATCTCCTTTTATCTCCTGATAGAGCATTAGTGACCTCATCCTCCTCATTATAGAATGTAATATTTGTCTGTCTCTATCCTTAAACCTCAATCTAATCTGTTTCCAAAAACCTCTCTCTGAATCACTTCTTTTTAACCATACATCACCCATCCTATTCCTTATTGACTCTTCTCCAACTTTGTTTCCTATAGAAATCCCCTACCCAGACTCTTGAAATTTTAAACATTCATTTAACAAGAAAATCTCAGACATCTGTTCTATCCTAAACCAATACTTCAAAACTCTCTCCATTATCCACCCTCTCACACCATTCCTCCCCATCTCCAACAGTGCCTCTGCATTTGGAATTCCCAGCACAATCTTACAAAACCTACTGAGTATCCTATCCCATCAATTTTCCTCTGCCCCTCATATTTCGATGCACATAGAATAATTAATATGCCACTCACAGAAACAAGAATATAAAATAGAATACTAACAGATAATTAATAATAGAGAAATAATCAATGGTTTCAATAAAGACAATAATAAAAATTATCAATAAATTTAAAAGACAAAAATCTATAAGAGAAGTTTCCACACTGAAGAACAGCAAGGATAGATACAAATTCAAAAGTTTCATATATCATCCAACTTACCAAAACAAATTCAATAGAACATTCAAAGAACATGGCATAAAGTTAGCCCCAAAGAATAAATATAATATAAGAAATTACTAGGTTTCACAATAAAAGACATTATAGCAATAGACAGAAATCAGGAATTTACGATATTAAATATGCAGATTGCAATTTAAAATACATTGTAAAAATGAAGAGAAATTTGCAGAAAGGGACACTAGAAATATTTGTGGTAGCTCACTTTTGAACCCAAAATTATGAAATTAAACCAGAGACTAAGCTCCTGAAACAATTTTACAACCTAAGAGAGCGATTTACTTGGTAAAAAACATTATAATCCTGTAAAATAGAAAAAACTCAATGCATTTTGATGTTCCACTCTTGAATGAACTTGGCAAGCTAGTTCTCTGTTCGAAACATCAGAGACCGCCACAGAAGTGCCTTGAGATCAACCACCACACTGACTAGTCATTCAACAGCTAATGATGGAGCCATTGCTCCGAAACATATCCTAATGTTGTATAAGTAAGTGGAATTAGTGTGAACATATTTAATAAATTCTAATAATCTAATAATCCTTTTCATTTCCTTACCAGTTGGTTTCTTTAAATAATTAACAAAGAATTTTGAAATTGCTTACATGCCAATCCTTATCCAAATCTCAAACAGTTCCTACATTTATATATGTGTAAACATAATCTTAAGGGGTTAATACCTTGAATTGTTACCCAAGATCCCTTTCCAACACTCCAAACATGTGGTGGTCAGCTGGTAAGAAGGAATGGCCTCATATAGAAAATATCATCCATATTTCAGGGAATCTGGGGATATTTTCAAGAGCCACCAATAAAGCACATGGACTATGTGGGCATTCCTGTTCTGCCGAACACAGCTATCACAGTAGTCTCCACTTTGACACGTCTTTGAATTGCTCTTTGCTTAGAAATTCAGTTAATGCAAAAGCCACCTCATTAGCTTTGGTTTTCTGACCAGCAATAAATGGGTGGCAATTTATTTTCCTATTTAACTAATACAAATAGCATAGTATGATAGTTGACATGCATAGTAGGTCTTCCCTATAGAAAGTTTAGGCAAAAGCAGCATCTTGCAAATCAAAGCATAAGGAAATACTGTTTGGATTTTTTCTTCTCCCCAGCCTTTTGTGAAAATTTCTTTGCTTTCAATTTATGGGCAATAAATGGAGCTTGTAGTTCATTGTTTTTTATATTAATTTCAGCAACTTCAGCTCATGATTTTTCCTACTGCAATAACTACAAACATCAATTGCTGGATCATCAAAACCCAGGTTAACCTTATTTGTTATGGAAAAAATCACTTCTTAACTTTAAATGAATCAGCTGCCTAACATTGTACATATTAATATTTAACCCTGATGGGAGACTTTGCTCTTTGTCTGGAATAATTACTTTCCCTAGCCTTTAATTTTGATTGGAAATTGCTTTCTTTCACCATACTGTTTGGTTTTGTGGTTGCCTCCCTTTCTCTCTAATATAGGGTTTACTAGCAATCAAGAGGCTACTATACTGTTTACTCTTGTAGTACCTATGGCAAAAAATTCCCAAAAAATTTAGAACTAAATGGAATTGATGCATTGTTTGCTCTCACATGATATTTTATTGCCATTGAATTTAGCCCATCTCTCTTTCCTGGTGACACCTTTTGAGACGGCATACAGTCATCATTGATGCCAGAAGTTCATATTGCTGCAATTTGTTCTTGTTGGTATAGAGTAGTTTTCTAATTCTGGTAAGATGGTAGGCAGGGATAGTGCAGCAACTAAATCTACCCTCTTTATACTTACACAGAAACTGTAACTCCAGCATGCTGATTTTTATTGCAATATCTGAAACATTATACAAGTAATGAAGTTAGAATAAAAACCATAAGTAGCCTTGGACGTAACATTTGTACAAAGGTTTGAGTTAAGCATAATTAAAATTTAAAATTTCTTGTTCTCTTATATTTTTTATGTTATGCCTTTCAGCCTTTTCCTAAAATCTAATGAATGCTGCCCACTTCTCTTTTTCCATATTTTATGAAGCAATAACTAGTAAAAATGCCTGCAGTAACACTTGAGCACTGAGAAACAGAAGCAAGCAATTGAAGATGCAGAAGCACACCATTCATTCGTGAAAGCTAGTTACAATAATGAATGCTTTAGCATCTGATGTATGGAACAGGTAGCTTTTTTGCTCACAATTGTTGCAATCGATATCAAAATGGAGTTTTCAAGGATTTGATCTAATCGAGGTGCTGGACTGAACATATTTTGTATCTAAGCCATATGTTTATGCTTGATTTTATGGTTTAAAAGTATGATTTGCAACAATCAAGAACTGTAACATGATTTATCCATACTAAGGTGTAAAATGTGCTTCAAACTAATTTTCAATTAGACTTATGTTTTGAAATGATGCTGTCAAATATTATTTCATTTTGCCCTGAACAAAACTTTAAATATTGCTTTATAGAATTGGAGTTTTAATAGCGACCCTTTTATTATATTATTAAATGCAACTTGTAGAACTTCCACAATGTAAAACATAATTATAAAAATAAATGTTTAGCTGGTGAGTGAATTACGCAATCATCTCCGTTTACCAACATTTATTGGTAGAACTTTTTTCAGGTCCTTGGCTGCTAGTCTACTGATGAGCAATTCAAATTGTATCTTGAATGGTTACAGCTGACTTCCAGCAGGTCCTATTAAAATCACCACATACAATGAAATTAAAATTAATATTAATAACTACTATGAAAATATGTTACTAACTCTCTAACTGATTAATAAAGTAATTAAAGTTCCTGATGGAGATGTTTAAAATAAATGTATTAAAAAAAACAATAATAGATAAATCAAAATTTTTTGCCAACAATTTTTGGGTAATTAATCATGAAATAGAATAGAAATCAAATTTGTTAAAATCATCATAACAATCATTAAAACTTTTAAGGGAAAAGATCTACATCAAGAAATATAAAGACAGCCGTATGAATTTTGATGATGGATTAATTACAAAATTTTGTAACAAACATTTTAACAATAATGAGACGAGACTAAGCTGACCTTTCTGCTAAGCACCTTTAACCTAGAATGTACAGCCAAACTATGGGATTTTGATAACAGTTGTAGATAATATTTTCCTGTATAAAGAAAAATTACAGGTTATAGTTTTTTCCTGTTATAAATGGCCTGTCAGAACATGATGCACAAATGTGGTACCTAGGAGCAATGCTTTTTTTCTGGCAATATGCAATGGGCACACCATGCTGGGACCTTTTTTTTTTTTTTTTTTTTTTTTTTTTTTTTTTTTTTTTTTTTTTTTTTTTTGACTCAGCCATTCAATTTTTACAAAACTAAGTAATTCTGAGAAAACTAATTGTAAGGATAAATACATTTCATTTCACTATAGTATGGTTAAAAAAATTAGTGATAATTGAGTTGCTACTTCCATTTATTTACATTTGGCAATTGATTCTTTCAGGTATTGTTTACACTGTTCTTAGATGCAGTATTTTCTATATTAAATTTCAGTGATTGTTGTTCATCCTTGAGCTGCTTGCAAATTGATATGTTAACAGCCTTTTAAAATTACTTATGATAAATTAATTTAGCCTAAAGTAAAACTACTCCCATTTTAGCACAGAAGACAAAAAAATAAAACTTGAGAATGCAGAAAATGTACATAGGCCAATAATGGTTTAATCTAGAGTGAATTATCACTTTTAACTTTGATTTGTTCAGAAGACAAAGACAATCCAAAACAAAATAATGTCTGATAGACAGACTTTTTTATGAGGGAGAAAGAGGAATTAATGGCTTTTCTTTCAGAACAAAAAGCTGGGATGTAAAGTATGCAGAAAAGTCAGAAACATTTAAAGATTTTAAGATTTAAAAATTATAAGAAATGGAGATTGTTTGAATTTTGGAATTTACAGAAAAGAAACACACATGGAAAACTACATAAAAATGAGAGTTAAACCCCATTCCACATAAATATGCAATTTTTCACAGCTTGGCACACAGATTGATGAATATTCCACTCTCAGAAGCAGCGTACAAAATAGAATACAAACAAATAATAAAGACAGTTATAATCAATGGTTTCAACAAAGACACAGTGATAAAAATTATCAATAAATCTAAAAGACAAAAAGGAATAAGGGAAGTTTACACACTGAAAAACACAAAAGAAGAATACAAATTCAAAAGTTTCACCTACCATCCAATTTACCACAACAAGTTCAAGAAAATCTTCAAAGAACATGGAATAATGTTAGCCCCAAAGAACAAATACAACATCAAGAATTTATTAGGTTGTACAGTAAAAGACTCCATACCACCAGAACAGAAATCAGGAATTTAGGAAATAAAATGTGCAGATTGTGAACAGAGAGGTACATAGGCAAAACAAAAAGAAATTTGGAGGAAAGAACATTTTAGGAAGGTTTTTTTAGACAGGTGGATAAATCAGCAGTAGCAGCTCACTTTTGGACCAAAACCATGAAATAAAACCGAGACTAAAACTGCAGAAACATCTTCACAGCCCATTGGAGTTATCCACTTGAGAAAATATTTTCATATTAAAAAATAGAGAAAACCTAATGAATTTTGAGTTTCCTCCTATGGATGAGCTCAGCAACTTCCTACTTCAACCAACAGAGGCCACCATAGGATCATCCGTTTGTCCAGCCATAGTTTCGAGTAACAGTGGTTCGGTGAGCAACTGAAGATGGGAGAGATTCTCCCGAAACGTGTCTTACTTTTGTGTAAGTGAAATTGATTTAGTGTAAAAATGAATCCCTAATTTGAGGTTATATTTTATATTGATCACAAAAAAGTGTTAATATTTCAAGTTTGATTATTATATAACAAATTATTTATTAGGAAATCACTCAAATTTCACTAGTTTTATTCCACTTGGACATGTTTTGAAGACTGTTGCCTTCATATCAGCATTATTCCAGTGTCAGCTTCCCAGTGTGTAATAATTTGTTTGCTCCAGTGAACAAATACAGTTTAAAAAAGGTGCTAAAAACCAACACAAAAGACAAAATTTTGCCAGAAAAACAATCAGACGTTTACGAAATCAATTGCAAAGACTGCAGTATGAAATATATAGGTAAAACAAAAAGGAATATTACACTACAGTTTAAGGAACACATGAGAAATGCAAAATATAAACTCAGAAAAATCAGCAGTAGCATACCATTTCTGGCAAAAAAACCCTCAAATTCCAAAATGAACCTAAACTCTTTAAAAGCTCTTCCAAAACCCATAGAATTATGTAGAAAAATATATTCTTAAATGAAAACAAAGGAATAGTTAATTAATTTTTATCTTCCAAACAACATTGACCTCATCATAAAGGTCATAAAATCTACAGGCAACATCTTAATACATGCTGGGAAGCTGACTGTGGAACCATGCTGATGATGAAGGCAACAACCTTTGAAACATGTCCAAGTAAGTGGAACAAAACTAATGAAATTTGAGTGATTTCCTAATAATTTATTTGTTATATTATACTATATTTCACTGTGAAAGTCCCCGCTATTTAATTTGATATTTGATACTTGCAGGCTCGAAGGCCCAAGGAACAGACAACTTGGATAAACTCATAAGTAACTGTTCTTCAATATTTAATATTTGTTTTCTTTTATTATTTTAAATTCCTAATATGAAAGTAATATGTAAAGACTGTAATAGAGACTCTTAATTGCAAATAAACCTTTATGGTTAATTACTTAATATTATAAATTGTATAATATCAAAATTAATATTTATAATTTGAGAAAAAAATGCTATTAATATAAATATAATTTAGTGTATATATAAGCATTAATAAGTTAACAAGTAAGTGAAGCAATAAGTGTGCAGTTAGACTCAATTATATAATGATCTTAATTAAGCATTAAGTTTATATTTTATGTATTGTGACAGTATGAACTAAAAATTAAATATGCTCTAGTCTAATAATATGAATAAATTTCCAAAGAAATGTCGGATAGTCATAAGGCAAGCCAGAGAGTCACAACATATTTTTTGGACTCTAACATCATTATTAATTAAGTTTTGGTAATTTTTATAACATTATATCAAAGCTTAAACTCTTCTCTCTAATTTTTTTTTGAAAAGTATTTTTGTGGTAAACTTTCAGAGAAATTTGGGAGGAATTGACAAAAATATTAGTGAAATGTGTGATATTAAATATCTAATATAATTTTTCCTTTTAAGTGATACCTTTCATGTTCATCTTATTCACTAATGTTTTTGCTATTTGGCAGTGAGGTCAAAATTCATAGTTCAAAACCCTTCACACATCAGGCATGCAGAGGTTTTATTGAATAACCATATTGTAAATGTCAGATAGTACACATGGAATTTAACTTTTTACTAAAAGTTTGCTGTTGTATGGCACTGCACTATTTTTGCAAAAATTATGTTTAATTGCCATTTTATTATTATTTATCCATATTTCCATTCATGCATATAATGTGTATACGTACAAACTTTTCATAAAATTTTCTTAAGTTTCATTTATTTTGTTTTTCAGCTGGATTTGAAGACCCAGTCACTACCTTTGGCTCGAATAAAAAAGATAATGAAATTGGATGATGATGTGAAAATGATAAGCGCAGAAGCACCTATGCTATTTGCAAAGGCAGCAGAGATATTCATCCATGAATTGACTCTTAGAGCTTGGGTACACACCGAAGACAACAAACGACGTACATTACAGGTTATCTGACATTTTTAACTTAAAGTATGTTAAAGTGTGGCATGTGTAGCAGTTTTATAGAGGTTTAATTTTACATTAGGCCAAAAATATTAAATTTTCTGTTGTTTATGTTAAGAATATTCTATATTAATTATATTATTGGAGATAATAATTTTTTCTATGTCTAGAATGAAATCTTTTTGTACTGTAGTTAATCACCTTAAACTTGGGATAATGTTTTAAGATATTTTTATTTTAATGGTGCATATTCGGCCTACATGTAGATCTTCAGGCTCCCCAATCAAAACCTGCTAAACCTGCAGTGTAATGGGGTAAGCCATACAAGTATCAACTATATTGCCATACTCATTGTTTACCCAATCGAAAACAAAGAGAATGGCAGGATTTTGAAATGACAATTGCTGGGTTACGTGAATCCAGAGTAGTGTATGCGCTTTGAGGAAAAAAGAATGTTGCCAATTTTTACCCAGTTTGCCTTCGATACTTCCTAGTAATTCAGTTTACCCTATTAGTCATTCTTTCAGATTTTAAGGTGTAACGCAGATTGCAGAGTTAACCATGTGGAGGCCTTGGGAAGCAACCCAATCACAAAGTGTGCAAAGGTGATTGCAAGGAAATTGTGAAATGAACCAAGAGTATCATTCGCTACAAGGTAACAATTGTATGAAGCAAACCTTAAGTAAATAGTCCCAATGGCTAGCGTGTAATGTGTGTGAATATGTTAAAGACAATAATTTGGGAAAAGGGAGGACTGCAAACAATTATAAAACTGAACAGAAAGACTGTAAACAAAATTATTAGTGGATAACTTTCTTTGTGATTTTGATTTTATTATGGGCAAGATGTATAAATTTTATAGTCCAGACAAGCCCCCAACAGTGGAACAGTTAATTTATATAATGCAGATAAATTTCTTATGCTTCATTTACTGTATTTAAGTTATTACATGTTTCCAGAACCATGGTTCCCATCCTCAGTTGTTTACGCACTGTTTCTTGATCCTTGTGTTTGTCCTGTGGAAGCTATTGTATTGTATATGGTGACCTCTGGTGGAGATGAAATGAATTTGTAAAGGTAATCCCATGGAGAAAGGTCGAAATACATTGCAGTTTTTTGGTTTTTTAGAATGAAGATATTCTCCCAGACAGCCAATTCATATGGGTTGTTTAATTCTTTAAGAAGTTTTATCTCTGGGTCTATTTCATGGTTTTGACTCCAATAATGGTGTGCTACTGCCGATTTTGCCATTTGGTTTAATTTGATATTTCTAAAATGTTCTTTCTTCCGAATTGTCAAATTTCTTTTAGTTTTTCCTATGTATTTCAATTCACAGTCTAAGCATTCTATGGCATGCCATAAAATGTGAATTGAAATACATAAGAAAAACTAAAAGAAATTTGACAATTCGGAAGAAAGAACATTTTAGAAATATCAAATTAAAAACAGATGGAAAAAATCTGCAGTAGCACACCATTATTGGAGCAAAAACCATGAAATAGACCTAGAGATTAAACTTCTTAAAGAATTAAACTACCCATATGAATTTACTGCCTGGGAGAATGTCTTCATTCTAAAAACCAAAACATTGCAATGAATTTCCCCTTTTCTATGTGGGATTATCTTTCCAAATTCATTTAATATCTACCACACGTCACCACATAAATACAACAGCTTCCACGGAACAAACACGAGCACCAAGAAACAATGGGGTAACAGCTGAGGAAGGGAACCATAGTTCCAGAAACATGTCCTAACTTAAATAAAATGGAAGAGTTGTTAAAGCATTTACAAAGTGTTCAGACTTCCCCATATCAACAAACTACATTACGGGAGCTTCCCAGAAAGCTTGGATTCCATTTCCACTTGCTTAGAAGTCAGCGAGGATTTTTTTGTTTGTTTTGATTAGTTTTAATTCCCATTTTTACTACTGAGACACCACAGGCAGTTCTAGGATTGTTGCTGGGTGCTATGAATATATGCAGCACCTATGACAGTTGTGCTCTGAAGGATGCCCAATCATCTGTTTAATGAAATGTATTTTGACACTCATACCATCAAAAAAGTTTGGGTTGATAATAATTGCAACTGCATGCTGAAATCATCAACATCATTTGTCGGCTAGAAATATTGGAGACAGCAAGCAGACAGTCACAATGAGATGATGGCCCAAATTTTTTAAAGTTGGTTTGAAAATCATGTCCTACAAAATTTATATAAATCCAGGAAATGTGTATTGGATAATGCAAGCTACTATTCACAACAGCTAGTTAAAGTGCCTGCAATGAATTCAAAAGTTGAGATATGCAAACATTTCTTGGAATAACACAACATTCCGGTGCCACAGCCCTTTCCTATAAAAGCAGTTGTGCTAAAATCACTTAAATCACAACATGGCAGTCTTCTCTCAGAATATCTGTAGTGGACAAGCTTGCTGCCAGGCCATGAGGTGTTGCAGCACATTGTGTGTAAACCCAATTGAGCTAATGTGGTCACAAATAAAATTTTACATGAGAAAACAATACTATTTCTAGTGTCTGTGAATTACTGAGAGAAAGTGTTGAGAATACCAATCCTATTCTCTGATTTTCTTCTGTTAAACATACCATCAAAGTTAAGAGTAATTTGTTCAACATGATACAGATGCCAACCAAGAGCAATTTGTAATCATTCTGGGAGATAGCAACAATGACTATGATGAGTGACTGTGTAAGTACCATTTATAAATAATGTTAGATGTTTACATGTATTAGCTAGATTAAGTTTAAGTAGATAGATATTTTATAGTTTTAATTATAAAATTGTGAAATATAGTCTAAAGTGTTCCCAAAAGAAAAAAAATTCTGGGCATATTCTTGGGGGTATTGCATTCCTAAGGATGCCATCAGTGCAATAAAGTGCGACTGATTCACTTTCTCTAGTAGGTTTGCCATTCACAATGTTGTATTAGTTTGCTTCCATCGACCGCATACATGGGAAATTAAACAACAACAATACTGGAAATGGCAAGCTGTTTGCTATAATACCATTGTTCTCCATTCAAAGCATGCCCGTTAGATAAGCAATGAGTGTGGCGATAATACTTGTACAGCATTTGCTCCCACAGTCAACAGAGGCATGCTTGCTGGGTAGTGTTTTAGCAAGCAAGATCAAGACAGTTAAGAGTCACTAAGCTCAAATGCTTGGGTAGATTAATGCAAAATGTATTGTGACTCAGCTTTGGTTTTATATTGACAGGTACTTGTGGGCAGAATTGGCTCATCAAATTTGAATATGATTTGAATAAAGATTTCCCTTTGTTAAAGTTCCAAGTTATCCATAACCTCAGCATATATGTTGGAAAATGGGAAATGTTCAGAAAATTAGTGAAGAATCAGCCAAATGTTCTTACTAAGGAAACTTTAAATGATATTAAAAAAAAAAATTGAACTACAAAATCCATTTGGCATCTTTTGCAACAAACTGGACCTTTTCTTTTCTGTGGTTAAGTCATTTTATTCAAGAAATTGTTGAGGAGTTTATTTTTACTGCATTTTCAACTCTCAGTAATGTCCTAGATTAAATAGGGTGCCTGAATGCTTAATATTTCTTGTATTTGGAAAGAGAAAAAAAATAAGAGTAGATATCTTTCAGTTTACTGCCTTACTATTTTACTAGAACATGTTTTGCACACCTTTGTTTGCATCATCAGTGTGCTTGTCTGCTGTCAGAAGAATTGCTGTAATTTTTTACTCTGGTTTCATCTGATAAACTTGAAATTTGTATTTTACAACCTATCAAATCTTTGGTTTAATTTAATGTGAACTCTTATATTTCCAAGTATACCAAAAGTCAAACTGTCAATCAAGATTAACATAGGACACATAGAGGAATGCATAAATCTTATGGAAATATGCATAAATCAGACTTAACTGTACACTTAATGGAAAATTTAACAAGCAAGAATCATGCCTAGTTATAGGAATCCCCTTATCCCCCTTTTTAGCCAATCTATTTATGAGCAAGTTTGAAACCCACATTACAACTCAAATTCTTTCCATTCATATTCAGAACATAATACAAGTATGTTAACATTTTAACAAAAGTAAACAAGAATTATATTAATGATGTCACAAAATATTAAACTTACAAGAACCAAGCTTAGTATTTTACATTTGGAATGGAAACAAATAATGTGCTACCATTTCTGGTCCTCAAGATAATAAAAAAAATGGAATTTTGAAAAATGGTCTACATATAAAAGGTATATGTACAGAAAACTACATAAAAATTCAATGGTTTCCACTCAAATCAACATATACATGCAATGATTAACATTTTAGTACATAGACTTATGAATTTATCTTTTGAAAAAACAGAATATGAATAAGAATAAAACCAAACAGGGGAAGAAGAAGAAAAAAAAACACTACCACAACCAGAGAAAAATGGATATTTTTAGAAATTACTTTGCAAGAAGGTACAGAAGTTCAAGAAAATTAAGCACCTAAATGAAATATCTGCACACAGTAGTATAAGAAAATAAAATTTTAACAAAACATTACCACCAAAGAATAAGTTTAGCATAAAAAATGGTATAAAAATGAACAGATAGTATACCATCAGAAAAGAAATCAGGAGTTTATAATATAAATTATAAAGACTGCGATAAAATCTATTAAAAAAACAAAAAGAAACATAAGTGTTTGATGGAAAGAGCACAATGGGAGCATAAAGTACTAGCAAATAGTAAAAATAACTATGGCAGCTCAGTTTTCAATAGAAAATCGTGAAATTGGAGAAAAAGTACAACTGTTAGTTAGTTACTGGTAGTAGAAGAACATTTCAGAACTGAACACATGGGAAAACATCTACATCCACAAAAACAAAATTGACTATTGGATATCCCAGGGGAAGAAAATGCTTATTTTAAGTTTACCAAACCAAACATCCTCCTTAGATTATGGCAATCCTTCAGACTGTCGGTAAGTAGCTGATGATGCAAACATAGGTTTGTAAAACTGTTCTAGAAAAATAATAAGTTAATGAAGCTGCACAAGTGTTTAGTTTGACTCATCATAACATTAAGAATTATTTGATTCTCTTCATTTGGCAATTCCAGTTATATTGTATGTCAAGAAGGGACTCAATTTTAATCATATTTACTAATTTTTATAATTTTTGCATGAAGTCATAATAATACATTGATGTGACACCTATTCCACATAGAACTCTACCTGTTATAATGATTCCTTGGTGATCAAAAGCAAAGATCATTGTTTGCTTGACCTTTGATTATGCTCATCAAAATGTTTTTGGTTGTGGGGAAAGATGAACCTCATTGGACTCCAGCAAAAAGTCTCTAATCCACATTTCATCAATAATCAATTTGACACAAGAATGACCTTCAACAGCGAGCTTTTGTTTCAGCGTATTTGCTATGTGCTTATGTGTCAGTTTCTATTCAGCCATCAAGAAGTGAGGGACGTAGCACAAAAATTTTTCTCCTCTGTAAATCATTTAAAAAAATATGGAATATTGACTTTGTGAAACTTCCTAACATGATTTCTGTGGGGTTTTATCATGTAAAGTTTTGGTCTTAATGTATAACCTCTGATCTTCAACAGTCACAATATCCGACATACCTGCAGGCAACATTTCTAGCACTTGTTATCTACACATCGAGTACACTATGAACATGTCCTTCTTTCTCAAGTATTCAACTGCAGTTGATGTAATTTTCTCTAGAGTTGCATCATCTAACTTGCTGTATTGTCAACTGCATTATTTATGAAATGGCTCTCATATTTACTTAATTTAAATGAAATAAAGGGACACTTAATACATACAATAAAAATATATGTGAGTAATCAAAAAATGGTAAAATTTCGGGGCTGTTTTATAGTTCATCTCCCATGAAACCTCATGATTTTTTCCCAGAGGAACTCTCTTGGTTGAGAGTCTCTCCTGTAACTTATGGTTAGGATATGGCACTAATCACATGATTTCCATGTAACACTTCATATTTAACAAGGAAATGATCAAATTTGAATAAGGCTGATGTAATTTGTGGGGCAGGGAGAGGCATTAGCATCACGTACAACTGCATATATTAATTAAAAGGGAGTAATAGAATGTTTAATTCCTCATGAAAACTTTAAAGTTTGTTTGTATCCTGCAAACATACTATGACTATTTTGAAATCCTGCCAAGTGATGTACTAATACAGAGGTTCAATAAACCTCCATCAGAGACGAATCAATCCACCACAAGTAGCGAGGCCGACGGTCGACCAGGAACTGACGATGGGAGCAATGGCTCCAGAAACTAGTCTTCCTTTTTATTAAAATCTTAGTGATGTTACAATTTCGACTCAACTTTTTTAAATGTTAATGCTACGATAAATCTACCAATATTATATTATTTTTTTATTCTGGTTTAGTTTCTGTTTGATATTGCATAAAAACAAAAAATATTTACTAATATAAAACCTATTTTAAACCAGTTAAAATCTCTTTCCCATGAGAAAGTTAAAATCTCTTTCCCATGAGAAAGTTAAAATTCTAAAATGGTTAAAATTGCTAAAATCTTCAACACTCTTAAGCGTTTCACTCTTTAAACTATTAAAATTCAGGACATGTTTTGTGACCTATTGATCACATTGTCAATAATGAGTTAATGAGTCATGCTGGAGTTGGAGAGACAGGTGCCTTTAAGGGGCTCTAGTGGTCTATGGAAGAACTTATATAAAATGTTATCCACTTCCGAAATTTCGAAGTTCATAAGCTTATGTTCATTTTCCTTAATATAAACGTTTCTCCCATATGCTTAGTTCTTTGGGAAATTGAACAGTTCTCAATAAATTAATATTTTTGTCAATTTCATGGTGCTTGTTCCAAAAATGTGCCACTATAGCTGATTTTTCTATTTGTTTATGTCTAATGTTTCTCATGTGTTCCTTCATTCTGATCCTAATGTTTCTTTTAGTTTTTCCTATGTATACCTTTTCACAGTCCTTAAAATTTATCTGATATATCCCTGACTTTTCTTCTTTGAGTCTATCATCTACTTTGTTTAGTTTCAACAATTTCCCATTACTAAATCTGTTTTGAGGAGCCAGTATCATATTGTACTGATTAAAATTTTTTTGAAATTTATTATTCAAGTGTGGATGGTAAGTGAATTTTTTGTATATTTTATCTGTAGTTAAAGCACTTAATGTACTAATTTATTTAGTTTTCTTTTGTTTGTGAAATTTTATGAATTTTGATCTATCATCTGTTTTTTAAAACCATTAGAAATGGCTGTGTCTATTATGTATTGATATTCCTTCTTAAATTCAATACTGTTGAGTGGTACATTAATTAATCTGTGTATCATAATGTTAAAGGCTGCTTCTTTATGCATTCTTGGGTTGAAACCATTGGCCTTAATATAATTATCCGTATGTGTATCCTTTCTGTGGATGCCAAATTCTAGTCTCTCCTTATTTTTAATTATCTTTAAATCCAAAAATGGTAAAACATTATCCATTTCCATTTCTATTGTAAATTTTATTGTAGATTCTTGTAAATTCAACAGTTTAAGTGCATCTTCTATGTGTCTTTTTTGAACAAAATATCTATTTAATATAATTTTAACATTTGTTAACTTAAATAAAACAATCATAAGTTAAATAAAATATTTATATACAATAAAGAACAGCATTAAAAATATTAAACAATTTCAGAATATAAATTTATGGAATTTCAGTTATATATGTATAAATTCTTATTTTTCAGAGAAATGACATTGCAATGGCTATCACAAAATTTGACCAGTTTGATTTTTTGATCGATATTGTTCCTCGAGATGAACTAAAAACCAACAAAAGAGATGATGGCAGCATTAGAACAGCATCTATGAATCCAGATCAAGTAAGTAAATGTGCAGATTAAAAAAGATGTTTTCTTTAACTTTAATGGTAAAATAGTAAACAAATTTGTTCTTAAAACTGCACCAACCCTGCTAAATTTGATTATATTATTAGCATTAACTGTTAGGCATAGGTTCTTCTCTTGAGGATTTTAGTTTTGATTTTTCCTCAGCTCGGCTAATATGTGAATGGTTCTTCTGGTTCATAGGCTTATATAGCATAAAAATCAGCTTTTAATCAAGTCAGCAAGTTATCTTGAAAATATGATTAATCGTCATGAAACATTGATAGTGTTAATGTAAAATAGAGCTATATAATGAAAATTTAATTCAAACAATTTTATCATTTACTATTCATGTATCACCCCCTGTTTTTAATGCTATAGATGCATATATCTTTAAATTTAAGACTAGCTTTATGTCAGAATTAATATAGTGAAGCAACTTATATATTTTTAATTAGCTGGTGAGTGGATTTAATACTCTTATGCTCCACTTACCATTAAATTATTCAGAGCATGTTTCACGGGCCATTGCCTGCATCATCAGCTGTGATTTGTTGATGTTGAATGCACGTAGTATAACTCTTGTGGGCATTTTGTGGATTTTTTAATTAATTTGTCTTCTGTTGGTATCTTTAATTTCACAACCTCTTCCTAATATTTTTTTATGGAAATGTTTTCCAAAATTCTACAGTCAGTAGAACAAGGGCCAAAGTCCAAATTTTAAAGAAGATAGTTTTTGTGTGAAATACTGGCAAAGTACACATTATAAAATATAAAATTGTAACAAACAGAAAATTTCAAATAGTGGAACAAGGTCTAGTGTACTGGGCTTTGGGTATTATTATATTGATTAAGTGATAATATGGTGATAACTGCTTACCATCTGTCAGCCATGTATTAAGACAGACTGGTGAAACCTGTTTGCCATCTGCCAGGTATGTATTAAGACAGACTGGTGCATCATTTAGGCAGCCACAGTAAAATGTTTAGTGAGATTATCATAACAATGACTGCTGTTGGTCTTAGTGAATTGGATACAGATTTTTCTCCAAGAAAAATAAAAAATGAGAGTTTATGGGCATGTAATGTTAAAAAAAAAAAAAAAAAACCCAGAGCAGAAGGAATGTATAAGCACTAATGTTTCAGATAGAATTATAAGAAATTGATGTAGGTATGGTATTACACTTTTCTTATATGATATATACTTATAAGAGATTCTAATAATATCACTATTTATTATAATATAGCCATTTGATGCAGCCAAAGAAAGTGATTTTCAGCATTTTAACAACTTGAGATCACAGGATGCACAAGATGCATATTTACAAGGTTGTACATATATCAGCGCACAGTGTTCAAAGAAGGTGATCTTGAATCCCAGATAATGAAAAAAGAAATTGCATTCATCAGTATTATTACAAGGTATACGGTTTTACTGAATTGTGCAATGCTGCTTAAATCAAATTAATACCAATGTCTTACACTGACATCCCTTTTTATTATGTATGGTAAAATAACATTTATACTTTAAGTGTAAATATAAAGGTGCTCACCTGGTTCACATTTTCCTGACCTGCAGAATTAGAAAGCGACATGAAGTATAAAAAATTAAATCAATTATAAAAAATCAAAAGTGCTTGGATATATTTTCAAGAAAAGTTCATATAGTTTTATTTTCAAATTAGACAATAAATAACTGATTTTTGAGCTTTATTCTTTTCTGTAATGACAGATTTTAACAGAGAAACTTTTAAGCTGTTGATCAATTTGTTATGTAATATTAGTTTTAACTGCAAAGTAATCACATCCTCTTTAATCCTCAGGTATGATTTCTAGAGCATGCAAAATTTGCAACCTAGTGGACTTGTTTCACACTTATATCATGAAGACCAGTAAAAGCTTCTCTACACATGATCCTCTTTTCAGTTGGTATCTGTAAGATAAAGATTAGGCAGCAAATATTTAATACTCACCTTGCTGCAACGTTATAGCCAGAGGCCAAAAGTTGGCAAAATGCCTTTTCTATCTGGGTGGATATATTTAAGAATCAATTAGAATGAACATGTTTCCATACATTTGGGGTTGATAGGGCCAGTTTTAATTTGCCCCCCCCTTGCCTATTTTGGATTGTTATGGATTTTTTGTCATTATTTATGCATTTTAAAAAGCAGATAAAGAATTTCAATAAATCAAAGTGAAAAAAGTTATAGAAATTGAATGGCATGTTCACCTCACAACATGTATTGAGAATCTTGTTAAAATTTATTTCTTTTCAAGCAGTCAAAAATTTTCTTCCCAACCCATTCATTTAAGTTGTTTAAATAGCAGAAATGTCATTAGTGAAAGGAACTCACAGTTACTTCTGACATATGAATACCAGGAAATGGAGAGGATGAGGGAATTACTGTAATTTTGAATAGTTCTGGCGACTGACCTTACATCAATCTGTGTGAGACCATTCTAGGAATTAATGGGTCTAACTTCTCAGCTGCATAAATGTAACAAACAAATGCAAGCGAGAAAGATAAGAGTGGTATACTTGTGCAATAAGCTGTCCCTATTATGTTCAGTATATGGAAGTAAGAGAGATACTAACCTGGTCCCCTATAAATGCATAAACAGAAAATGAACTTGACCAGAAATCAGGGCACATCTTTTGTTCATTTGCTTGTTTTAAATATGCTCCAATCACTTAAGTGGAAATAGAACTTTCTTTTTCCACAATGAAAAATGTTCTCTCTGACAAGCAGCTGACTAAGACAGTGATACCACGAAAAAACATCTTGTTGCTTATAACCAAGAAAAGTGAGCTTTAGTAGTTTAATTATGTGATAAAGAAATTATTAAGTTTCTTAAATACCTATTTACATTAATAATGAGTGATATTACTATTTGTTTTTTCTTATAACAAATGTCTATTTTGATTATTTTACTGGCTATTTTCAGTATTTTAAGTGCCTTTTTGTCTTCCTATTTTAACCAAAATAAAAACCTGAACTTCAGGGCTCTGATTATAACCTAGCTTGTTTGTAAACTCTGCAAATAAAGAAGTTTAAGCTTATGAATTGCCCATTCACTTTGATAAACTAAAACTTATGAAGAGTATATATTTTGTGAATTGAATCTAAGTTAATTTCTGATTATTGTAGAAAATTATAGCATAATTTTATTGCAATATTAAGAAAAGACCAATTTAGAAATCTGTTGCAGCAAGAAAGGAAGCAATGTTGAGATGACATTCTGAGAGATCTGAAGTAGAAATAGCTGTAGTTAGAAGCTTTAAATATACATGAACCAATTCCAAGTGCCAGAAAACTTAAGTTCTCCATTGATAATATAAATAAACTGAATGTAAAACAAGCAAGTACAGTAATCTGTTCTGAGTTGAAATATTTAGAACATTCTTTATGATTCATGGAACATGTTCTGAGTAAATCTCATGTAAGTGAGACCAAAAAGATTGTTCTAAATATTTCAACTCACAAGAGATTATTAATTTGTGTTTCACTGTGTTTGATTCCAAATTGAATTAATATTGAAATCAAATATACAGATTTTGAGATTGTTCGGACTTGAATAAGGAAAGAAATATTTAAGGGTTAAATTGTTTTGATTGTAGCTGTAGTAAAATAAACGATAATATGAATTTATTTTAATTTAATTTTATTTATATTTTCCATTGTTCTGAAATAGAAAACAACATGAACACTTAAAATATCCCAGTTTTTATGTCAGCATGCTGCATTTTTTAAAGTTGTAAAGCACTACATTTTTTTTTTTTTTTTTATTTTTTAAAGTTGTAAAGCACTAAACTTAACTACAACATTTTTCAATTAAGCAAACTCAATAGAATATTTTTCATTTATTTAGGTTAGTGTTGCACTGCAATATTAAATATTTTTCTAGGTTTTCTATTGTGAAACTTTTTCTGTTGTCTTTTAAAACATTTTTATAGTAAGAATGACACAGCATGAAGTCATTGGTGCAAATTTCAATGAAGCCGCTGCTGTTGGTCTCCAAGGTAAATCCTCCCTGAAGAACAGCAGATATATTTTTCATTGTTGCAAACCCTGGGTTCTTCTGCAAAATCTTGGCAAGCTTCAAAGAACAGGCTCACCCTGTTCTTCAATAAGCAAGAATAAAACTTTTAAAATAAAAAAGACCACTAATCACTCATTCCAACAAAACAATTAATAATTTAAATTAAGTTCTTATTATACTATTGAATTAATAGAATATTAAAAGTTGTTACAATAATTACGTGTAAACCGTGAAATCCTGTTGCTACAAAGAAAATTGAACCAAACTGGCCCTAGTATCTTTTTCTTTAAAATTGTGTTGATGCTTTTCATTGCATCTTTTAGTGGTAAAGATACAGATTCCAAGCGTTAAATAACTGCAGTACGATCACTGAAATTGGCCTTAATAAAGGCAAACAAAGTGATGTGAAGAGCAGCTTTAGCCTTTGCTATGCAGGGTCCTTCATTGATGTCAAATGGGTCTATAACTATTGATGTCTTCAAAATAGTTGCCTGCAGCCAAATACCCCAGCAGGTGTTAGTGGGTTCTGGTGGGAGAGGTATTTATGGTAGCATTTCATTGACAATCTAAATGCACTGGAAGCTTTCAGAAAGGCTTTCTTCACGGATGAAATAATGTTGTTCACTCTGGGAAATTATTTCTAACCTCTTCAGCCAATCAGTGAAAGCCATGAGCAAGGCAGGTGATATGCAGCAAGTTAGAGTAGTAAATGTTCAATGTCTTTCCTGCCTTGATCATGTAGGCCATACTCATAAGCAATAAAAATTTCTCATCACAATTTTCTGATAGCCATAGGATGTATAAAGCTGTGGTTGGTTTTATCCAGTATATTGTGGTGGGGCTTACCAGGTTCTGTGGGGTCTAACTACCCACCACAACATTAGCAATGAAGCAACCATCAGTAGTCTCGTCTACTGAAAACCAGATGTTACAATCCTGTTAAGGCACGGAATCATGACTGGGAGGTCTGGGGTTCAAATCTCGCCAGGATCGTCCTCTCTGACTGAGGTAGGTTTTTCCCATGTTTTCCTCAGTCCTCATAAATGGCAAATGCCGGGGAGGTACCCTAAACCTAGGCCTGGAACATTTCCTTCCTAAAATAAAAATATCCTTTCCAAATTGGTCATTTCATCTCATATATCATCAGTGTCCACCACCTATGGTGCCTCAGCAGTAAAAACGGGCCTTAAACACTATTAAAAAAAAAGTTACAATCCTGTAGCTCTGTTCTGATGAATTCAGTCTTTTTCTTGTATAGTTGGTGCAAATATTTTTTCCTTAAGTTTGATTTTTCTAGCATCTTTTGGCTCTGATGTCTTGAAAAGCTTTATTGAATACTGTGTTCTGTACCCATGTCATGGCACATTTGCTGATACTAGTACCTCACATAAACGTGGATTAAAATTATCTTCTGAAGAGCCAAAAAAACCTGAAATTAGTTTGGTTCCTCTGTTTCCTCTCAATTCTGTTGACATGCCAAACAGACTATACTGCAGAAAATGCGATTTTTCGTCACAGCTCACTTGCTTTTGGCACACTTGGCAAAATACAGTTTTTCTTTCTGTGGTAATCAACCAACTTTTAGAAACTGTTCCTTTTGGCATCTTGCTATAGCTGTTAATAAACTGGAAGTGTAAGCTTCTTAATAATGCATTCAGTTGTTTCTATATAAGAGTTATCTCCAACAATTTTATTTAACTGAACATGACTGACAAAGGAACAGAAGACGTTTGTTTGAGAATCATTTGAGAAAAATAGCGTTGAATGTGATTGACAACAGTATTATTACAAAATTAAATTCATTTTGCTTCTAAAAATAAGTTAATTTTGACAATGCTATTAACAAATATCCATAATTGTATTACAAAATGAAATGCTTTGATTTGTCTTTGAAGTTCACCAAGATGCACATTTTTGGCTAACATTTTAAAGTAATTTCATTGTAAATATTATTAAATTTAATTTTTATAATTTCAAATTAATTACATTTCAATTTTATTTTAATATTTTAAATTATAGTTTTAGCCATTTTTAGGTTTCAATGTCCTATTTAGCCATTTTTACGTTTCATAAGAATCAACTATGTGACTCTCATGATAAAAAAAATGGGTAATTATGTTAAAATATCAGTTATCCAGCAAGGAACAAAATTAAAACCTAAGAATCCAGGCCTTACTAATTACTATCCAGAATAACATTCCAAATGTAAACCAGATGTAATCTGAAATATTTGCAACAAAGGCAATAATCTGTCATGTATGTCAACTGATGAAAAACCACAGTACTTCAAATGTCCAGGGGATATGTTGTTATGCAGTTTTTACAATTGAACCAATCAAGGAGAGAAACCCCCAAAACATCAGGGAAACAGGAAAAATTTTCTCTTACCTAGTGTTGGTGTGTAGTAATATCTGTTTATCAGAGATTAGCTGGAAATGATTTATTAGAGAGGTGTACTAAAGGTACAGCACAGAATGTCAATGAAAGTTTACATAGTGTAATTTGGAATAGATGAAAACATGAAGGGAAGACAAAAATTTTTCTTTTATCTAGTGTTGTGTGTACAATAATGCCTCTTTACCAGAGATTAGCTGGTAATGATTTATTAGAGAGGCATACTAAAAGGTACAGCACAAAATTTTATGAAAGTTTACATAGTGTAATTTGGAATACATGTCTTAAAGAAGATATTGTTTAAAGAAAAAAAATTGCAAATTGAAGTAACTGCAGTTATTAGTTTAATATGGGTTGTCATGCCACATGCTAGGGAGAAAGTCACTGCTGACAAAATAAATTCAGTAAGTAAAAAAAATTAGTAATGTTATGGATATGGTTTAACTGGAGGACGTTCATATGTGGCAGAGGAATTTTCTAAAGTAATTCTAAATTTGATTTTTTTACACTTTTCTGAATGCTCAAAATGCTCCACAATACAGTTTCAAGAGATTTATTTGAAAATTTTCATGCAGATTCTTAATTAAATCTTAATAAGGGTGGCATAATTTGATGTATAGATAAAATACATTAATTGTTACTTATTTTAATTTTGCCAATAATGAATAATTTAAAAAAAATTATACATTTCTGCATAATATTTTTTTGCTCCATAACAGTTGCCATAGACAAAGGAAACATACCATATTCCAGCCAGATTCTAAAGGAATAAAGATACATTAAAAAGTATTGTGCAAAAACAATTGTAATAGAAAAATGAAATTTGGTAGATACACTAGAACCTAAATGGTTAAAACAATTTCAAAATTTCAAATCATTTAGATAAACTCTAGATTTTAGTTAATTGATATCATTGTATGACTCAGTTGAACTACACATTTTTAAAGCTTCACTTACTTTTCATAAATGTATGGAACCGGTTTTGAGAACATTTAATTCCCATCTTCAGCCGGGCTAAAGTTCAACTGTCGGATCACTCGTTGAGCTGTGGGAATGTATATTCTGCTCTGGTGGCGGTGTGATAAACTTGTAGCTTATGTTTTCATCCCCGACAATGTCGAAGTTTATTATGCTGTCTTTGTATTTGTAGATGTAGATTTTCTTCCAGGTTGCTAATTCCGTAGGTCCTTGTACTGATTTTAATAATTTTGCTTTATTTATTATGTCGTGATTTTGTGTCCAAAAATGATATGCTACTTCTGATTTCTCTATTTGCTTGTACTTTATGTTCCTGAAATGTTCCTTTAACCGTGTGCCTATGTTTCTCTTTGTTTTTCCAATGTAGATTTTTTCACATTCTGCACAGTTTATTTTGTAAATACCTGATTTTTCTTCTTGTGGAATACTGTCATTAACATTATCTATCAGTAAATTTTTAACATTAAATCTATTAATCGGTGCCAAACTGGTATTAAAATCTTTAAGAATATTTTGAAATTTTTTTGTGGCCCATGGATGATATGTGTATTTTTTAAAAAGTAGTTTTATATTTTCTTGCTGAAAGTGTTGTGGTTTCTTTGATATGTTTTTGTCTCTTGAATTTCTGCATCTTTTTATGTACTAGTTCTTTTTTAAAACCATTTTTAACTGCTGTGTCTTCTATTTGTTTGTATTCTTTAAAATATTCTTCTTTGCTAATTTGTAGGTTAACTAGCCGGTGTCTTAAACTGTTAATTACTGCATGTTTGTGTGCTGTGGGGTTAAAACTGTCAGCTTTGATGTGATTATCTACATGTGTATTCTTTCTGTATATTCCAAATTCAAGATTTTCTTGGCATTTAATTATTTTAATATCCAAGAATGGCAGCATGTTATCTGTTTCTATTTCATATGTAAATGATATGTTTATATCATTATCTAGATTTTAGTTTATTTTTATAGATGCATCCCCTTAAAGGATGAAAGCTGGAGTAATAAAGTGACTGGAATGATTTTAAGAAAATGCCACATCAGAAACATTGTTGTTTTACCTTCTGTAAAGTCAGTCCTTGTGGTCTAGTGGTAACCATACTGCCTCATAGACCCAAGATCGTGGGTTCGATTCCAGCCAGGGTCAATGAATTTTTTTGGGTGTAAAAATCCTTCTTTTGGAAGGGAATAAAGCCATGGGTGCCATGTCATAGATTTACAGCATGTAAAAGAACCTCAAGCCTAAAAGAAGAAGCCTCTGAGCAAAATTTATCGGTCATTTCAGCCTCTAAATTGAATGGAATGCTGATAACCTGAAATGTTGAGTGTCTGTAAATAAACAAAATCAACATCAACAGCGTTCTGTAAAGAAATAGTTAAGTTGTGTTAGCACAGGCTGCCAAGAATAAAATATTGAGACACCTTCACCATAAGATATATTTCTTATTGGAAAGGTGAAACTCTCTAATATCCAGAAACAAGTGACTGACAAGCAAAGTGAGTATACAGACATTTAAGTAGATAATAGACTTGTAAGATTTTTAAAAGGGGACTGTGTTGTTGTGCATGGAATTACTTCTGTGTTAACTGGATTATACATAAACAATTCTGACAGTCACTTAAACAGTGTCTGGGGATTTTATAATCAATCAGTCCTTTAAATAGAATGGCTGTCTCTATCATTACAAGTGCAATGTGTGCACACATATGTATATGCACAGTGTTGAGCAAGTTTATATTTTTGTTAACAATGATGAAAAATTATAAAAAACACTTTAAACTTTTGTTACTATTTTGCTACTTATTTCCCTATATAATTTAATGCAAATAAAACATGTATTTATGTCAATGTTTATATGTACGATTGTATGTCGTATTTATGCACCTTAAAAATAATTTTCATATGTTTTCATTGTAAATATGAATATCTAATTCAATATAAATTATTTTTGCTGCATATGTAGTGATTATTCAATGTGAATATCCGCACCGAATATTCTTATGGGCGTGGCATACATCTGCTGTGTGATATAGAACAGTGATTGTCATTTCTTCTGTATTTATTTCAAACTGCATCATAGCTAGCCATACATGACAAAAGATACTATTGCTTTAAATTTGGTTGTTGACTTAATCATAAATGGAGAAAGAAAAGAAACAATTGTGCAGTGTCTTATAGTTGATTAAAAATATTTTTGGATTCAGTCTAAAAATAAAAAAAAGTGTAATATATTTAATGCATAAGGAGCTATTCTGGGATGGTTGATCATTTCAAAAAAGTAACGGAAGAAGTAGTGGAATGCTATCCTATCCCACCCAACTCCATTCCACTTCAAATACTGCTTATACTTCAGTGTGCACTAATTTTTATTTTATTTATTTACTTATTCTTTGTTTATTTATGGACGCTCTTTAACATCGCAGGTCATCAGTGTTCCATTCTATTCAGGGCATGAAACGGCTGACAAATTTTGCTCAGGAGCCTCTTCTTTCAGGCTTGAGATTCTTTTATGTGCCGTAAATGTACGACCCATGGCTTTACTTCCCTTCTGAAAGAAGTCATACTTAGGATATTTACGCCTAAAAATCCATTGATCCTGGCCGGGTTTGAGCCCATGATCTTGGGTTTAGGAGGCAGGTATGGTTACCACTACACCACCAGGATTGACAGTGTATACTAATAGTGTACCTGCTATTACTGGGAAAATGAAAGATTTAGTTCAATATCAAAACAAGATTTTCTAAACATAAAATTCACTTTTAGATTGAGAAGCTTTGCTAGCAGTAGTCCCAAGGATAAAAATGAACATAACAAATTATTATTGAGGAAATCACTCAAATTTCACTAATTTAGTTCCACTTACTTGGACATGTTTCAAAGGCAGTTGCCTTCATCGTCAGCATGATCCCAATGTCTGCTTCCCCGCATGGTATTCAGATGTCGCTCAGTAGATTTTATGAACTTTGTGATAAGGTTACTATTGTTTGGGAGATCAAAATTAACCAAATTTTCTTTGTTTTTATTTATGAATATATTTTCCCACACTGTCAATTCTATTGGTTTTTGAAGAGCTTTTAAGAGTTTTGCTACCTTTTGGAATTCGTGGTTCTTTTGCCAGAAATGGTTTGCTATTGCTGATTTTTCCATGTGTTTATATTTTACATGTCTCATGTGCTCCTTAAACCGTATGGAGATCAAGTATGGAGTCCAAGTAAGTGGAACTAAATTAGTGAAATTTGAGTGATTTCCTCAATAATAATTTGTTACGTTATACTGTATTTCACTGTGAAAATTCCCGTAATTCAAAACTATTGATAAAAATGAACTTCATGTTGTGATGCCTAATTACATTAAATCCATAGTATTTAAAAGTAGACTTCCAAAATTTGTGTGCCAACAATCTTTTTATGCTTCATTTATTGCATGTAGTCATCTAAATTCTCCTTGAAATGATATTATTTGACTTTTAAATTCTACTTTAATCTATTTGATACCACCATTACTTATTTGGGCTAAGACACTGGTCAGTGATCTTAATTCTTAGCTTCTTGCATCTTGACGAGTTTTATTCCATTTCCATTTTGATGCAGAAATTCTAATATTATATTGTTAATAGCACTAGTTTTGTGCTCAGGCTAATGTTTTTATAAATGCTTTTATAAATTTCTTGCTCTTTTGTCTGTTCAATTGGAAGCAGTTTATTGAAATTCCTTTTTTTTTTAACTTTTTCTGAAACTTTTGAACATTTTTTAACTCAAGAGTAATTTAGGACAGATGGTGGTACATGTACTTATTAAAATAAAACAAAAAAAAATCATTTATTACCATTCTGAACTGATTGCTGTTGCATAGGCTGATGGTGGGTTTAATTAATTTTCCTTTTTATGTGTCATAGGACACTGCAACATTCAGAGCTACACAGTATCATTTTCTTCTCATTGGGAAACTTTGATCTACAGCCTCATGCAAGGCTCTATTTGTAGTTCCCAACCAATTGGGTCTCAGAAATAAATATCTGTTAGGGATATTAAATCCATACATTATAGAAACTTCTTAGTAATTTTTCCTTTTTACATTTTGAGCATTTACCCCTGGATATTGTTGCATTCAGCATTAGTTATAATTGAACTAAAAAAAATCTTAATTTTTTGAAGAAAAACTGCTCCAACAGATAAATTATAGCTCTGGCTGTGAAGATATTTTTTGCTTTAAACAACATTTTGTGACATGAGTGCATGCAAAAGTCTACATTTCTATTAAAATATTTTTTCCAATTTTGCTTTTTATTAATTGTGTTTGGCTAGCTTCATTTTTTTTTTTTTTTTTTTTTTTTTTTTTTTTTTTTGAGTAGTGTTTAACGCCCGTTTTCACTACTGAGGCACCACAGGCGATCCTAGCTTCATAGCACAGTAAATAGAGCAGCTATCTGCTGTGCTTAGTATCCTGAGTTTTTTCCCATCTGGACACAAGAAATTTTCTTTGATTAATAAGTATCCTTGTCATGTCCAGAGTCTGGGGTATGCATGTACACATTGTTACTAACCGTTTTGCCCATTTCTGGACTGTCATTAGGCAGACATCTTAGAACATTGCTTAGGCATACATCTGTACCACTAACATATGAGGGATATGCTTGACCTGACCAAAAACAGAAGATTTAAGAAAAATGTATTTTTATTTTTCAACTTTATAAATCAATACATTTAGTCCAATGACTTTCCAATTTTTTAATGCCCTTAGTAAAATCAGATTTGTCCAACTATGGAAAATAAGCATTTGTCTTAGCTTAAACTAATGAATCTTCATCCACTCAGCCATTTCTTTAGGTTTGGGAACAAAAAGTAATTGTTGGGAGCTAAATCAGGCGAATATAGCAGCGGTCTTGCAATTTTGCAGTAAAAGTGTGTGGAGGCACATTATCGTGATGAAAGATAACTTTCTTTTTCACAAGGTGTGGATGTTTAGCTGAATAGCATCCTTCATTTGGTTTAGTGGTGAAGTGTAATACTCCCACTCCCCCAGCGATGATTATACAACCATAGTCATGATTTTCCTGTAGATGGAACTTTTTTTTTGCACTTTTACCTGTTGCCCACTGTTTGGACCACTCCTTCATCTCTGACATGTAGTGATGAATCCATGTTTCATCTACTGTTATGAAATGTTGGAGAAACTCATTGGAATTGCATTTAAACAAGTTAGACACCCTTGCAAAATGTTCATTCAAATGTATTTTTGGTTCATTATTAACAAATGCGGCACCCATGAGTGGAAAGATTTTTCATACCCAAAACTTCGTGTAAAATATAAAGAACATGGCCTGTCAAGGTCTTTGCAATGTCAGCCAACTCGCGTACCTACAATAAATAATTTGCGTCACAATCTTGTCGTCATTGCAGTTTTGGGACACCCTGGACCCATCTTTTAATTGGATGTATGACCACTATTGAATTCAGCAACCCACTTTAGCTGTCGAAAATGAAGGGGAAGAATCCTTTAATGTGAAATCTAACTTGTTTTATATTTCTGTAAGAGTTAAAACCTTCAAAACAAAGTACTTAGTCACAGCTCATATTTCAGTTTTATCCATTTTGTAAAAAAATGTTAACACTAGTTTGTTTACATGATCGTCACAAACAAATGACTACACTTGTGCTGAAACATGCCATCTAATGGATGATACTAAACAATTATAATAGTAATTTGACCATTGTCATAACATCTCCGATTTAGGCTGAGAACTTTTAGAACACTTCTAATTTGAGTGTGAGCACAACTATATGGCACCCATAAGTACTGCAAAGGAAACTTAAAAAAACAAACTGTTTATTAAATTAAGTTATTTATACTACATGTGATTCATTCATATTATTTTTAGGTTCATTATTACTTCCAATTAGCGCAACAACACCAAGCAGCCCTTCAGCAAACTGCACAGACAACAGGTTCAGGAAACCAGGCCACCGCTGCAGTGCCAACTATTCAGATAGTTCAACCAGCAACTGGCCAAGTTCAAGCTGTCACTGTAGCTAGTCCAGTTGTGGAACAGGTAATAGAAGGGGTTAGTGAATTTTAACTCATGAATCCCATGTTTAATTTTCAGTTCTTTCTTCATTCCTTCCTTTCTCTCTCCCTTTCTTTATTCCATCCTTGCTTTTTCTCCTTCCCTCCCTCTCTTTGTCTGTTCTGTTCTTACTCTTTTTCTCTTTTTTCTATCATTCTTTATTTCACCTTTTTTCTTTTTCTTTCGCACTCTGTTTCATTCTCTCTTTTTTCTGCTTGTTATTGTTAGTAATATTTATAGTTTCAGTCCATCTCTTGCTTTATAAGATTTTTATTTTTTACCATTGTGATTGTAAATAACTCATAAAAACATTTAAATATTCATAACATTGATATTAATTTATTGTTTTTGAAATGGTAATGTATATAGTTTAATGCATAAGACCTCTGTCTACCTATTGTTAGCAAGGTATTTTCGTAATTTTTGTGCTCTTAAGCAATGTTAAATGTTGCAGAACATAATATGAAGTTTGAACACTTATCACTTTGTGGTGTTTGCATTTTGCTGCATCTACTTCAGGAAAATATCCATAAAGTCTAATTTTTATGTTATTTTGTGCAATTGCCATCGTCGTCATCATCATCATCATCATCTTAATCATGTTAATCATGGCTGGACAGCCCTGCGTGGACATTGCCCATCCTAAGGATTTTCCTCCATTCTTCTGTGCTCTTTGCTTGTCGTTTCCAATTTCATATCCCTATTGCCCTGTTGTTGCCATTTCTTTCTATATTGTCTTCTCATCTCACTCTAGGTCTTTCACATCTTTAATTACGTGTTTCTTGATTTCTATGCTATTGTCATCACAATTTAATTCAGATCCCATTTAGTCAAAACTATCTACCGTTTCTAATTTATGTGATAGTATTGTTAAATGCTTGAGGTTGTTCGTGCAGTTCCTAGTTATTGGCACATGTTTGTTTTTTGCTGGGTTAATTTTCAGATGCATCAGTTTTGCTGCCTTCTCAAATTAGCTAAATGCCTCCTTTAATACTGTTTGGGATATTGCTATGATATTATCATCATCTGCATAAGCAAGTACTTATATAGATTTTTAAAAGATATTACCTCTTATGTTAACTTGACATCCCTTATAACTTTCTCCAATACTATGTTGAAGAGCAAGCATGCCAGAGCATCTCATTGGCACATCCCATAGTTCTTCAGGTAGCATTCCTTGTATTTTTATTCTACATTTTGTGTTTCTCATGAGTATATTGAATCCTAGCCAGCTAAAGCTGTTTTCTTGAAGCTATTAGAAAAACTCAATTTCAAGATTGAACTTGCATTTTGTTCTAATTTAGGGGTTGTGTTGTCATAAAGGAGTTTTATAAATTACTTGCCACAGAAAGCATATGCCTTTTGCTTTCAGATCTTATTTAAGTGTGATAAATCTTCTGCAACTTTCCTTACCTATAAAGGAAAATTACAAGTATCTCCTACTAAGACTCCAGAATCGTTTATGCCAATATAACATATTTCTGCAGTCTCAAAAAATTTGGAAAATGCAGCATGGATTAACATTAAACAGCCATTAATGGAGTATCCTTCAAATAGGGCAGAGAAAAAAAGTTTAAATTAATGTGTATTTAATTGAACAATTTATGTTAAATAAAGAGTAACAATTCTGCAGAAAGTGTGAAAAACCAGTTAAGTCTCCAAAAGCAAATTTTACAGGAGAGAGAAAACAAAGTTTGGAACTGCCACCAAAACTGAGAATTAACATTTAAAAAATGTTTTTTGTGAGATATAGCATTTTAAACAAGGTCTTTCAAATAGAAATGTTTACAGTTCACTATGCTCTGTAGTTTTTGACCTAGTTCTGTTTATCCCATTTGTTGTACAGCTGTTTAGGTGACTTACCCATTTATCTTCATATTAAACCACATACTTTGAGTCAAACATTAACCATTTATTTTCATTTTTGTTGGAAAATGTTCCAAGTAGTAAGCAGGGGAGTGTTACAGTATATTTAATTGCACATATTTGATTATAGTCAACCCTTTTCTAAAAATTACATGTAAAATAGATTTACAAATATTTAATTTCATATGTTTCCTAAGATTTGTTTCTTTTTAACTCAAACATTAAACATGAATTTATTTGAATTCTTTATTGCAAACTTTCAAAAACAAGATATTAGCTATATAAATGAGTATAAAAAGGCATGATAATCAAATGGCTGGCTGTATGCATTGTTAACTGCATGATTTGGCAGGCTCCTTTATTGTGGAAAAGCCAAATTGTTTATCTTCATGCCAAAACAGAGAAAATGACAATAGTTTTTAATAAAATTATAGTATGGATTATTGCTGCTCATTTGTTTATGGGTATTACTCTTAAGATTTATACTGCCAAAAGTATAAGATATATAAATCATTGTAAAAAATTAACCAATGTTGGTAACTTGATGTTAGCATAACGACACAGACTTGAAAAACAGAACTAAACAACTTGACTACTTCCCTCATTTCCTTAAATGGAGGGAAAGGCCTGCAATAACTGGGTGAATTCACTTACCCAAGTTTTCACATAACCAAAATGAAGAACAAGGAGGCAATGTTCAAATGACTAAATGTGCATGTTTTATCCCATCTGCATTCTGTTTGTGAAAAATAAGTATAGTCAATTTACCTACAATGTTACCACAAACTGCATTCCACGCATTTTTTTTACAATTCAGTAACTCTGCAACTAATTGGAATTAGACTTACCAATTTTTCATTATGAGAAACTCCTCATGGAGAATCGCTGGATGCCAATAACTACTTTTTGACCAAAACTGGATTTACCCAGTTTTTCATGCTCTTTGCAGAATTAAAAATGGCATGTGTAAACGAAATTTGACAGACAAACCTATAAGTATGTAGAATGTTTATTATACATGTATAGAATGGGATGACCATTAAAGTGGTCTTGTGACATGATATACTAGATGTTACTATGTCAGCATAGTTTAGATATTTCATGGTATTGCAAAGTCTAAAAGAGATCTGAATAGTGTGAGTGAATCCATAGACTTAGTTAATTTAGTTCTAAAAAATAAGAACAAGAGGGGTACAAACAAATTGAATCTTCAGATAATGAATAGGACATTCTTTGCTGTTAACCTTGCCCAAGCACTTGAACTAATTCATATTTCTAGCTCTCTCTCTTCATCAGATAGTTGTGCTTGAGTGACTCATAAATTTTAAGCTGACTGTAATTAAACAGTATGATTTACCTGCTTACTGAAGGCTTGTTAATAAAATATATTATGGGATTTTCACATTAGGGTTAAGGGTTATTATTAGTAAACATGTGAATAATTTTACTCTGGTGAAATAGGAACTAGTTAAAAGCCTTGGCTGTAATTCTTGCTCAATCATAGAAGATAAACATTAAAACTAGTAATAACTTAACTTTAGAATAGAGTGAATGTAATTGTTATGGTTAAATTTTACCTGTACTGCATAGGCACTGTTTTAATTCCATACAATAATATAAATCTATCCATTCATATCTAGCAAGATACAAAAGTGGAAAACAGTATCAGGGATATACTAGCAAATAGGTTTTAAAAAGAGAGAGGAAAAGCGGAAAATATATTTATTGTATGTGCTTTAGAAAGAAATTGTGAGTACAAAATGCTCTTTCTTTTCAGACGTCAACGAGCACTGCTGCAAACAGTGCAACCACCACCTCTGTGTCACAACAACAGACAGCAACTGCTTCTCAACCACAAGTGATACAGCTGCAACAGACAAATCCGGTAGCAGTGGCAACAGCAGCTGTTCAGCAACAACAACAGCAGCAACAACAGCAACAGCAGGGGGGAGGTATACAAATAGTACAACAGATTGTAACACCTACTGGAGAGATACAGCAAATACCAGTAAGTTGCCTCTGTTGGTAGAAGAAATTAATTAAAGTTTGGAAAATGATATTGTTGCCCTTTGCCCTTTCTTTATAATAAGGCATACAAAATCATCTTTAGTGTCCATTTATTTTATTAAATTTTTACAGCCTCCTCGGTGAACATCTAAAAGTTGACTCACCAGTTAATATACTTGCAGAATAAATTTAGTTTTAGTTCTGTTTATTTGGACTCCACTAATTAGAAGATTCATTTATATGACAGATGGATATAGAATGAGTCATACATAGTAGTTGTAGTGGTAATTGAAATTAATCATTAATACGCTATTTTGCCATGGTCATTGGTTCAAATTAATTTTCTCAACCACAACAAAAATTGATCAAAAGTTGCATTCTGTAAAAGATCTGACGAATTCTCTCGGCCCCACAGGAAAATACAGGAATAGTTAAAAGTCCCATACCACTTAAATAACTTTAAAGCATGTGGTTCAGTGACATGAAATTTTGTGTGCGAGGATAGCTGCATACTGAGAACTCAAAAATGATGTTACAAACTATTTTCTATTGCCGATTTAAGCAAAAGTAAATGCAGCAAATATGGGGATCTTGGTGACCACTGTATTTGATCTCTCCTGCCAATTCATTATTGTGGAAAAACTTGGTTTAAGTACCAACAAACATTCTGTCCATAGTGAGCTGAAGCCCCATCTTGTTGGAAATAAATGCCATCTCTGGTAGTCCATGGTTGAGTGGATGTGGAAAAAAAATTATTATAGTTGGTGCTACGTGATTATGAAGCAAATCCAAATATCTATTAGCATTTAGGGTTTCTGTAAAGAAGGAAGGACCAATGATATCGTCACCAATAATACAAGCCCAAGCATTAAGTTTTTATGGATACTGCATGTGGTTCTCCTCCATCCATTGTGGATTTACATGTGAACAGTATCGGCAATTTGTCTGTTGACAAATCCATTCAGGCAGAATGTGACTTCATCTGAGTATACAATTTATCTAAGAAAAACTGGATTGTTGTTAATGTCTTCCATCATTAATTCACAAAACTGCATTCTTCTATTGGGATTGTCATCTGAAAGTTTCTGCAAAAGTTGAATTTATAAGGATGTTGCTTGACACTTTTAAGGATTTTCATCACAAAACTTTGGCTTATATTTGATTCTAACCCAAATTTATGGTAGAAACTTTTGATTTTCTTATACATGGAGGAGTACTCTCATCAGTTGCACTTTTCAAGCGACCTGTTTTGATAAGACCTTTACTCTTCCAGTTTGAGTAAATTACTTTACAATCCTTGTCACTGTACTATGCGAAATTGGATTGCAATCTAAATGCATATTATTAAATAAATTTGCTGCCTCTTTATTAGGTTCTGCCTGTCTCCATAGCCAACCATAATTCAAATTATAATCCTTTCCCTTTGCTCCATATCAAATAAGATTATTTAACACATTAAGTGTGAGATTTAATCCCTTAAAAGAAATGTTTGTATCAATAAATGTAAATTCATGTATATAAATAAAAATCGGTATTTATGTTATTACTGACAAAACATAGTAAAGAAAAGAAGTGTTTTATTATTTGCTGCATTTTTTGTTTTTTTGATTTAACAACAAATTTGTACGGAAATATGTAGTATGGTGCTTTCAAAATAGCTCTTAATGAGTATTGTTTTAAAAGTAAATATATATAGTGTATTCCAGTTAAAATAACAGAGTTAGAGTTACTTCTGGTTAAACTGGAAGTAGAAAGAAGTCTGCAATGTCATTTTTGAGTTCTCAGTATGCATCTATCCTCACACCGAGTTTTATTTCACTGATCCCCATGCTTCAAAAGTTATTTAGGTCATGCAGGACTTACTAACCTGTACAAAATACTGTGTGAATGTGGAAAAGTATGTATTAGTATGACTGGAAGATCCAATTAAACCTTTCTCGTAGAACATAAGTGGCCTTTATGCTTTAATCAGCCAGAAAAATCTGCTATTGCAGACCATACCATTCAAAATTGCCATGGGATAAAATTTGAAAAAATAGAAGTAATTGCAACAACAGGTTATTATAATCTGGCTAGAAGAGAGGTCTTAGAAATAGAGCAGCATCCAGATAATATAAACAGAGACAGAGAGGTTTTCAAATAAACAAGAATTGGAATCCATTACTGGTGACAAACTATGTCTATGCCTTCTCACAACAATTCTAATTACTTCCACTTCTAAAGGTTTTGAACTCTGTCTCTTCAGATACTTGCCTTGTCTCCCAAAATAACTAAATCATTAGCATTTATAACATCCTCTTTTAACCTTACCTCTACCACTGCCAAAATATTTACTTTTTCCACTAAATGATATAAAGTTTCATTAGCTATTTTATTTCTTTAACCCTTCACAGTTAAAAAAAAAATGAGTGTCTTTCTCTAGTTGCTATTGAGAACCTGATCTATTTATAAATGCATCCAATTGCTTTTTACTTCTTAATTGAATTCTTTCTGTTCTGCACTGAACTTATTCAGAACTATTAAATATCTGCGCTATGATTATACCACACTTTCTTCCTCTTCCATGTTTTTCCCACCACTCAGCTGTCATGCTTTCGAACCGCTGTTTGCAATTGCTGGACTCCAAGCTGCTAGCCCTGCCTTCCATAATGGTGACACAACCTTCCCCCTGGCATATCTTGCAACATCATTCGTACTAAAGACTGACCACTCAGCTTATCATCTACTATTTTTGACCTTGACAAATGTACTGCATTCTGCATGCTGCATGTTTCTCTCCCTTTCTTTGCTTTGTTTTCATGCCTTGGTTTCTCTTTTTCTCTCTCTCTCCTCCTCCTTCTGCATGTTTCTCTCCCTTTCTTTGCTTTGTTTTCCTGCTTTGGTTTCTCTTCTTCTCTCTCCTCCACCTCCTCCTCCTCTTGTATCTGCACATGTTGTCCCCTGCTGCAAGTTGAACCTTGTACTTCTGCCGTTCTCTCATGTTCACGAGTTTTTTGCTGCCTAATTTCCTTTGTTTCCATTCTTTTGGACCATGTGTCATTATTAATGTTCCCTGCAGGTGTCCTCTCTCCATCTAAGCAAAGTTGGTAAATTTCTTACAAACATTGTTTTCCTGGTTGATCTTGGTTGTATCATTTTCTGTATCAAATTCCTTTTTAGATCGCTTTGTTTAAGGATCAAATCATTGTTAATATATTTTCCAAACCCTTTCAGCTTCTTTGCTATTTTAGGATTTCATATTTCAATTGCATTAGAGCCACTTTAACTATGATTGGCCTATTCCCTCTCTTCTCATTCTAAAATCCTCCACAATCCCCCATCCTTGTAAGTTCAATTCTAGTTTTTTCCATTAAAATCGTAAATACTTCTTCTATTGTCCAAATTCCTCTTTTTTCTTCTACTCCTATGAAGACCAAATTGAGTCTTCTACTTTCCCCCTCCATTCTTTCCATCCTATTTTGAATTTTATTCACTTTTCTTCTTATTCCTTGAACTTCATTTTTGAGGTCTTCCCTTATTTCTTTGGCTACTTTACTTAAGTTCTCATTAATTCTCTCCTCATCCCACTCTTTTTAATCATTTTCTCCATGATATTTTCCAGCATAGTTTGTATTTCCACATGTCATGGGTTTAATTCTATATCTCCTATCACCAGCAGGGTTAAAATAACACTTTCATTTACTAAGATAATCATAATTATACTGTCCCCAGTTCTGTTGCTATTGTGGCTACATTTCTTCCATCCAAATACCTCTATCCTCATTTGATATACCTCAAGCTCTACCTCCATTGTTATTTGTTCACTCTTTCACTTATGATGCAGGAACTCAATGTAACACTTCTTATCCCACTGCTCACTTAGCACTCATTTCCTTAGAATAAATTAAAATAAAACGTGATAATACACAATCTGTAATAAAGTTGGGCAAAGGAGTAAATGTTTGGCACAGCTATAACAAACTCCTTTTAGAACTAATTTACCTATTTTGATATTCAAAGTATGCAATTCAAGCCAATGCCAAGAATATTTTTCTGTGATCTTATAATGTTACTGAGGTTGTTTCTTCATTCAGCAGTATGTAATAAGTGAGACAGAAATAACTTTTTTTTTTTTTTTTTTTTTTTTTTTTTTTTTTTTTTTTTTTGTTCAAGCTTTCTTTGTGTTCTGCAATACTTTAAAGAAATCTCATAAACATCCTTGCACACTAAGAAAATCCCACAAATTGAGTATGCATTTATATTTTGTAATAATTTATTCTAGGTAAGAAGAAATTAAACTGTGATATTTAACGGCAGCAAGCAGTCAAACTTAATTGTGACTGTTGCTTGTTTTTATTGTATGTTGGTTGGTTTCTGGTTGCTTGGTTGTCGGTCATAATGGTGAATGGAAGTAGGGGAAGTCAAATTAATGGTTTTAAAGGAAATTAAAGGCTATTCAAATTATGTACACAGTAACAGAATCTACTATTTGTTTGCAAAGTTAATTTTGTTGTAGTGTTTAAGGAGATTCTAAGTCTTAAAATATATTCTTCAGCAATGAAAAAAGAAAATAAATGATTAGAAAGTTTTTACTTGATGCAATATGTGGAGTGAAATGTGTGTACTAAAGAACATGAAAATTAACAAACCAAAGAAGATAGTTAATATGTTTTTTCTCAATCATTTTATATTTTATAAGTCTTTGACCAGCATAAATACATTGTTAGTCAATATTACTTGATGTTTTTTGTGCTAAATGAAATTTAAATTGATGGATGCTTCATGATAATATATGACTATATAAACATTTAATTTTTTTTTATTTTTTGATTTGTGAATAACAGTTTGAAATCATTAGTAATATACATGCACTAGAGTCTGCAAAGCATATTTCAGCATTTTATGACATACTAATCTGGTTTGTTTGTTTATTTTTTATTTTTTTTTTAACGTAGAGCTGTAAATAAAATTCTAAGGATTAGATCATGAATGAAGTTCCTGTAACTTGGATTGGCTTTTAGTTTATATATTTGTACTTTTTACATATTTGTTGTTAAAAAAAGTTGCAAGGTTTTATAATTTTGAAAGGAGAGACAATAATTTCATGAAATTTACCAATAATTACAGCTGGGCCAGACAGAAGTAGGCCCAGGTTTATTTCCATTTGTGAAAATTGACCAAAAGAGGTTTTTCTTAGAAATGTTTCCTAATTGTTTAATATCAGATAATTTTGAACTACATGAGCAAGTGAAAACCTTGTTTTATCTCCTCCTTTCTTTTCTTTATATCTTTTTGTCTTTTTAAAATTTTGCATTTTGTCCATTTCATTTTATCTGCTACTTTATTTTGTAATTTTCTTTCTTTATTTCTGTCATTTTTTTTATTTTATTTTTAAATCTTGCATTTGTTCATAAATTATAAGGCATGTTGGATGATGAATCTTTGTTAAGTAATTTATTGTTTCATTTCCACCAGATACAGTTAACACCTTCACAACTGCAAATGATAAGAATGCAAATGCAAGGTGGAACAAATCAGCCCATAATTATTCAGACAGCGCCCATCCAGGCTATTCAGCAATCTACTGCACAGCCTCAGATCATTCAGGTAAAAAAATAAGTTATAATATCCAGTAATTGACATTCTTATGGGAAAATAGTAACTGGAAATGCCTTGTGTTTTTAGGGATGTGTTTTTTTTAAAACTCCCTTATATTTTTATAAATTTGCACATTGCACATTATTTGACCAAGTGTATAATTATATCACATGTAACTTTTTTTTTCTGTCTGTTTATGGCCAAATTATTCCTCTATGACGTGACAGCCCCAAAGGTCATGGCCTGCTGCAGTAACCTCATCTTCCTCTACCTCCATCTTATGATTTCATTGATAGAGGGTAGTATTGCAGTGATGCATGTAATCAGCTTGCCGGCACCCTTCCAATTAACTATCATGCAGCTTAAGGATGCCACCTCTCCATCCGCATCTCCTCATTTATCCTCATGAGGCTGGGTGGAATAAATCACACAAAACATAAATATTTTCATTGACAAATTAGATTAACATGGGAAATCTTAAAATAATCTGATAACAACAAAAAACATGTACTTAACTAGAAATGTTAATTGGAACTTGTACAGTGAAACTCATCATATAATTGAAATCATTGTATGATGAGTTGAACTACACACTCTTTTTGCTCCACTTAGTTGTTTATAATATGTAGAACCGGTTCATGAATCTTTTGTCTGCATCATCAGTAAACTGTCTACTGCTGGATAATTTGTTATGCTGTGGGAATGTATATTTTGCTTTGCTAGAGATGTGATTAACTTAAAGTTTATATTTTTATCCCCGGAAGTGCGGAACATTAAACTGTCTCTGTATTTGCAAATGTAGATTTCTCCCGTGTTGCTATTTCTGTAGATTTTACTGATTCTGTAGATTCTGTAGATTTACTGATTCTGTAGATGTACTGATTTTAATAATTTTGCTTTATTTAGTATGTTGTGGGTTTCTGCCGAGAAATGAGATGCTACTGCTTGTTCTGCTTGCTCTATTTGCTTGTATTTTATGTTCCTGAAATGTTCTTTTAACCATGTGCCTATGTTTCTCTTTGTTTTTTTTTTTTTAAATTCTGCATAACTTATTTTGTAAATACCTGTTTTTTTTTCTCCTGTGGAACATTGTTTATCAGGAGATTTTCAACATTAAATCTGTTTACAGGTTTTCAACATTTTCAACATTAATCTGATATGAAAATCTTTAAGAATACTCTGAAATTTTTTCGTAACCCATGGGTGATATGTGAATTTTTTAAAAATTAGTTTATCTTTTCTTGCTGAATGTGTTGTGGTTTCTTTTATAAGTTTTTGCTTCTTGAATTTCTGTACTTTTTTAAGTACTAGTTCTTTTTAAAATAATTTTTAACTGCTGTTCTTTCTATTTGTTTTTATTCTTTAAAGTATTCTTCTTTGCTAATTTGTAGGTTAACTAGCCAGTGTGTTAAGCTGGTGATAACTGCATGTTTGTGCATTGTGGGGTTAAAACTGCCAGTTTTGATATGATTATCTATGCTTATATTCTTTCTTTATATTCCAAATCCCAGGTTTCCTTGATGCTACACTATTTTAATGTCCAAGAATGGTAACATGTTATCTGTTTCTGTTTTATATGTGAATATGTTTTCATCTTGTATATTCAGAAGTTTTATGGCATCTTCAATGAGTTTGTTTTAACTATGCCAAATATATCGTCAACATATCTGTACCATATTTTAAATATGTATGGGAATGCTGAGTTTAGTTTCATATCTGCTCATGAAGAGGTTAGCTAGAAATGGAGTTAAGGGTCTGCCCATAGTAAGTCCTGTTTGTAATAAAATTTGCTCTTGAATGAAAAGTAGCATTGGTTATGCAAATTTCGGTGATTTAATATATTCTTTTATCCATGCATTGTTAATTCCATTTATTTTTAGCTGATCATACAGATAAAGATTATGCAGTTTTTCTTTAGGGTATGCTTGGAAACAGTGATTCTAAGTCAAACAATATTAATGTGTCAGAAGGTTGTAATTTTATGTCCTTAATTTTTTCTATTATCTGAAATGAATTGTTTATACTCCTGCTTTGAAATTTAGATAATGTCTTGAGTCTATCAGCTGTTAAATAGTATGAAGGTATATTGATATTGTTAATGATGGGTCACATACCATTTCCATTCTTGTGAATTTTTGGCAAACCATATATTTTTGCTATTGTAGGGTTGTTCTGTTTTATTATATATTTTGTTTCCTTTGGGATAACTGTACATGTTTTTAGAGCCTCACCGACTGAATTAATACATGTCTTCAATGGGTCTGAAAGGATCTGAACATATTCTTTCTTTATTTTATATTGACAATGTGAACGATATGTTCACGAAACATGTCCTGTTATTTTAATAATTAAAGAAGTGAAACTCTCATGAGTGTTGATTATTTTAACCTTTTAATAAACAAAGAAGTTATATTCTTTCTTATTTAGTAATTCTTGCATTCTTATATTATAATCTTCTTTGTCTAATATTACTATTCTGTTCCTTTTGTCAGCTTTTATATAGACCACACCTTTATCATTTAACAATTTTGTGTTCCTACATGTCTGATTTGATTCTATTTTATTTTCTTTGTCGATTAATCCACTTCTAAATCTACCAAATAATCTTCTATTTTGTTGGAGTGTTGGACACAAATTTTCTTGAAACTTTTTTTTTGATAGATTTTTCATATAATTCTGTTTAGGTTTCGGATTTTTATATTTCTTAGGTTTTTGATTTAGATTTCTAAACTTTCTTTTCTGATTGCTGAATTTTTTCTTTACCCAATATTTTATATGTTCTAAAGCTTTTCTGATTAAGTTATCCCATATTATGTTTCCTAACCTCTTTGAAATCTTTAAATATTTTCATATAGTTTAATATATTGACAGATTTTGTGTAATGCTTTGCCTTTTCTATTTGAATTACTGTTTTCTTAGCGGCTAATTGCTTGCAAAATATGTACTTGTTTATGGCTGTGACTGTGACTTTTAAATATATTGAGATAATTTGCTATCTTTGTTGTTGAAGATTAAAGATTTGGTGTTCTGTTAAAGGTTATGGGCTTAGATATTGCTTCATGTCCCCTTTAATATGTATATTTAAGAGGCAGTTTTCAATATGCACATTTGTATGGCCTATTGCTATCATTATTAAATGCACATTTTAGGGCAATACAGTATATAGTTTAACTGTGTAAATGGCAAACAATTAATTGTAATATGATTAAATAAGTATAGCAGAAGGATATTTATCTGAAATATAAACATGTAAACCTACATTTCCTCTTTATGAACATTTTGTCCATTATAGGTATGCACAAAATGTATAATTATACAGTAAGTAATACTCAATTCACTTTCTTCATTAATGGTTAGCTTTCTATTATTTAATGATGGTTATTGCTGCATTGTAAAACTGATACATGTAATAATCTCAGACTGCTTTCTTTGTTACATGAAAACTCAAAAATACGTAGTTAATTTTACTTGAATAAACAGAAAAAATGTTCAGTTTGAAAAAGTAGTTGAAGTGTCCTGTTATGCTGCGTGTACTTGCTTTTTAACCTTGTGATCTGTGAAATTTGCTGTATGCACCACAAGACATGACATCTTCCATTAAATGTAATGATAATGTGTTGACAATAGACACAAATTTAGAAATTGTAAACCATTAGCAAAAAGAGAAAGTGGATCTTCTCTAGCAAGAGTATTTCATATAGGTAAAATCTATATTTAACCTAAAACAAAATTAGCAAAACATTTTACAGTTAGCATTAAACATGATCCTGAGGATGGCCCATTGGTATGCGAAAAGGTAATACCGCTTAAAAGATACATTAGATTGACTCTCAGATTCCACAAAATAAGAAGCTGGTAGCCTCTGTATTTGCAAGCATTTTAATGGTAAAATTATTGTACAAAAACCTGTATATTCCACTCTATGGTATGTACATACCATCTGTACCTACATACTATGGCATATAGGTACAGATATTCAAATATTGGAATATCCATATTGTCAATGTTTTCCGACTATGCTCCCATGAATTTAACAGTCAAAGTATTAAATCAGATAAGGAAAAATTCTGAAACTAATATGACTGGGTAAGATAAGTAAAATGGACGCTAACAATGTAAGAATATTGGAAAAACTGACATTTCCTTTAACTACTCATTGTGGTACACAAAATGATAAAAAATTTCCTGAAACTAAAATTGAAAAGAAGCTGAATCTCCATGGACATAATTTTTGAATGCATGTGTCAAGAAGACCTGGTACCAGAATTCATAAAGAAAATTAGGAAATCCAACCAAAACAGCAAGATAAAAATAGTAGTGGAAAAGAAAATAATAGCATCCAAGAAACAAATATTCAACTAAAAATGTTAATTGGAACATTCACAGTGAAGCCAGTCATATAATTGAAAACATTTTGTGATACAGTCGAACTATACACTCTTATGCTTCACTTACTTGTCATTATTGTACACCGGTTTCCAGAATGGGTTGTTCTCATCATCAGTTCAAATCTCCGACTGTTGGATAATTCGTTGTGTTGTGGGTATTCTGCTCTGGCGGAGGTGTGACGAACTTAAAGTTTATATTTTCATCGCCAGAAGTGTCAAAATTCATTAAACTGTCTCTGTATTTGTAAATGTATATTTTCTCCCATGTTGCTAATTCTGTAGGTCCTTGCACTGATTTTAATAATTTTGCTTTATTCACTATATCATGGTTTTCTGTCCAAAAATGAAATGCCACTGCTGATTTCACAATTTGCTTGTATTTTATGTTCCTGAAATGTTCTTTTAACCGTGTGCCTATGTTTCTCTTTGTTTTCCCTGTGTGTAGATTTTTTCACATTCTTCACAACTTATTTTGTAAATGCCTGATTTTTTCTCCTGTAGAATACTGTCATTAACATTGTCTGTGAGAAGATGTTTAACATTAAACTTGTTAATCGGTGCCAACCTGATATTAAAATTTTTAAGAATTTTCTGAAACTTTTTTGTAGCCCATGGATGATATGTGAATTTTTTAAAAATTTGTTTATCTTTCTTTGCTGAAAGTGTTGTGATTTCTTTTATAAGCTTTTGCCTCTTGAATTTCTGTACCTTTTTGTATACTAATTCTTTCTTAAAACCATTTTAACTGCTGTTTTTTCTATTTGTTTGTATTCTTTAAAGAATTCATCCTTGCTAATTTGTAGGTTAACTAGCCTGTGTGTTAAACTGTTGATAACTGCATGTTTGTGAGAAGTGGGGTTAAAACGATCAGCTTTTATATGATTGTCTGCGTGTGTATCTTTTCTGTAAATTCCAAATTCTAGACTTCCTTGATATTTCATTATTTTTATGTCCAAGAATGGTAACATGTTATTAGTTTCTGTTTCGTATGTGAACGATATATTTTTGTCTTGTAAATTCAAAAGTTTTATGGCATCCTCAATGAGCTTATTGTTAACAATGGCAAATATATCGACATATCTATACCATGTTTTAAATATATAAGGGAAAGCTGTATTGATGTGTGTTTCAAACCTGCTCATGAAAAGGTTAGCTAAAAATGGAGATAAGGGGCTGCCCATAGTGAGTCCACTTTGATGAAGTTTTGAAGCTTCCTTCGACTTTCATTTGCAATTCTGTCCTGTCATTTTCACTTTTGCCTTTATCAGCTGGGTGCTCATTTTCAATTCCAAAGCCTTATTTGACAAAACAGTTTATGAGGCAGGCAGCCATTGCTATTCCTATAATGTTTCATTTCCTGATTTCAGATGCTGCAACATTTCAGGAAATTTCATATATTTTGTTGATAGCTGCTTGAAGCTTGTTATGATCTCTTAATCAAGATGTTGCATATGACTTGTTGTATTTGGTGATAAATAGAGCAGCCACACATGTTATAGCACAACTCTTTGGTTATGTAATCCCACAGAATCAAGGAATAGAATATTCCCATTCTGGCATGCCATTTTCATCTTCAGAGCCAGCAACCACAGTTTAGCCGGTTTAAAAAAAAAAAAAAAACTGGCATACCTGGAGCGTTGGAAACCTAATCAGCCATAATGTCCTCTCATCTGAAATTGTGTTCCTTTCAATGGTCTCTTGACTTTGGGGAACAGCCAGAAGTCGCAGGGGGCCATATCAGGAGAGTAAGGAGCCTGACGAGTCTGGTTTTTTGCCCAAAAAAATGTTAATCAAGTGCAAGGAATGTGCTGGAGCATTGTCGTGATGGAGTCGCCAATTTCCTGATGACCACAACTCCGGTCGCTTGCACCGCACAGCATCACGTAGGCGACTTAGGACATCCCCATAGTACTCTTTGGTGATTGTTTGACCCTGTGGTGCGTACTCGTGGTGTACCATTCCGGTGAGTCAAAGAAAGCAGTCAGCATCACTTTGACGTTGCTGCGCACGTGACGAGCCTTGTCTTGGTGACAAGGAATGCTTCCACTGTGACGACTGCAATTTGGTTTACTGGCCGTACCCGTACACCCAGGATTCATCACCAATGATTATTATGAAGTCGGGGTCACTGTTTATGAAGTCCAGCATGTTCTGTGAGACTTCAACACGAACTTTCTTTTGCTCCGCCGTCAGCAGCTTCGGCACAAATTTCGCCGCCACTCTCTTCATGGCCAAATCTTCGGTCACAATGGAATGCGCCGAAAAAGTGCTGATGTCCACCTCTTCCGCAATTTCTCGGATAGTCACACGACGGTCCCGCATTACCACAGCGTTCACTTTGGAAATGATACGATCATTTCGGCATGTTGATGGCCGACCAGAGCGTGGCTCGCTTTCCACCGATGTACGACCGTCTTTAAACCGGTTGTACCACTCCTTTATCTGTGTAATTCCCATAGAATCGTCACCGAAAGCCTTCTGAATCTTCCGAATGGTTTCCACCTGGCTGCGCCTAGTTTCTGGCAAAATTTGATGGAGTAGCACTGCTCCAGTCGTTCCGTCATTTTATTTGCACCGAAAAATCGACGAGAGCACTACACACTACGTCACTGGAACACTGCTCGACAGCAACTGACGCTATCCACAGGCGGGAAAAAATTCACGCATACGCACGAACGTTCAAGGTCGGCTCATGCAAGCGCGTTTGATTCAAATCCATCAGGTTTTCGAAATAAAAAATAAAGTTGGATACTTTTCTAACATACCTCGTATACTAGACAGTTAATTGGTGCCACATTTTTCCCTCAATGGGTTCAGGGAATTCATTGTAGCTACCATTTCATAAACAGCTTACCACATGTTGTTATAGCATAACTGAAATACTGTAGCAACCATTTGAACAATCAAACTTTTAAATTCATAGGTTTAGCGACAGTTTGTCTATTTCTCTCAATTGCTCTCTATTGATCAGAATGTTATTAGCACTAACATGACAAACCACTTCATAAGCTCATCTTCCACATCGCTAAGCTTTGCATTCCTAATTATTTCCTTTTGCTAACCTCCATTCCTTCAATCACTTGAGTTTGAATAACTCACACTGTTTCAGTACATAGATAAGCTAGATAAAAGAATACCAAAGGAATACCATAAGCCTTCACAGTTTAAGTTTTTGATTTCTAATTGTTGTCTGTTTTTCTAATTATTTCCAGTTTTTCACTCTTTGTCTTTGAAACATACTTTTGATCATGTTTTAGCATTGTGGTACAGGCAAGATGGATTACCTAGGAATACTTGTTTGCTGTAATGCTCTTAACATTGTAACTAGAACTTGCTTCTCAAAAGACAGGCACATGACTTGAAATGACAAAATGTTTAAGTTAAAGAGAGATTTTTTCCATTATTGACTTAAGCTGACCAATCAAAGGCTTATTTAAATAAGATACACCTTGTTCTGTTGACCCCCATATTGAACAAAATTCCAAGATATGTGTCATACAACAAAAGAAAAGGTTTTGCATAGAACTTGAAGAAAGTGAAAACAAAAAAAGTACAGTGATTTGTGAATCCTTCTTTACTTCTTGAAGTACAATAGAAAAGAGACTAGGTGATAATGACATACAGTTGCATTGTTTGTTTTTGCTTATATGGAAATTCCTGTGGGTGTTCAAAAGTATTTGCAGATTAGAGCAGAGGGGAAATACTGCTGTTTCTTAAAACAATTTTTTTTTTAAATGTAGGACATTATATGTGTGAAAAGTTGAAGATTAGCCAATTTTTAAATTACCAAGCTCTAAATATTGTAAAAATGAATATTGCTAATAGTGGAAAATGAATGCTTTGAATTACGGGGTTTTACTCTATGAGTTCCATTCAACAGTGAGAGAGAATCATATTTCAACTGACATCAAGAGAGATGGATGTTTCTAAAGTCTAGTAGGAAAATGTTAAATACTGTTGTATTTCCTTTGCAGTAATGTGGATTGTACACAAATATTTGCAAAAGTTTACTTTTATTTATCAAATTTATGTTTATTTATCAGGTGGCACAGCAGTCAAGTGGTGCAACCCCAGTGTACTTAACACAAGCTGCAGCAAATACAGGAAATGAAGCTGATTAACATCCAAAACGTAGGGAACGTTTAAAGAAAACAACTGTGGATGTCCCAGGCTGTGGTATGTGAGGCTACATGTAAATATATAAATAGGGTGTCGGATTTTAAATTACTTAAATGTTTTTGTAAAAAAAAGTGTCTTTAATTTCTAAATGCAGCAAGTAAAGCCTCAAGACAGAGGGCAAAGAGAATTGCCTCATTGCTGTTGGATGCCTTGTTGCTGGAGAAAAAGAAAAATGCAGAATTGACAATGTTACAAAGGACATTATTTATAATTTTTAAGAATGCATGAAGAAAATATTCATTATTAGATGTTATGACATACAGATCTTCATGGTATTTTAAAATGTACATAGAGTTAATATATAAATAAATAAGTTGCTAATCAAACTTTGGTAACTCTTTTTAATTTTTAGACAGTGCAATTAATACATATACATTTATAGAGTTTATTGTAAATTTACTGAGGAGCAATAAAATGGATATTAAATTAAAATTGAATGCATATTTCTAAAACTTAATAGATGTTGTGCATCACTTTGGACTGCAGAAATTAGCAAATAAATTTAAAATATCAGATTTTGTGATTTTTCTGCAATTTTATGATAATATGAAAACTGGTGTATTTTGTAAATTTGTGTATGGTAAATCAGGTGAGATAAATGGGAAGATGACATGTATTATCATGTAATTATGGACACTTTGTTTGAGGGAAATTCGGTTAGCTGATGATTATTAATAAATTAAAAGAATTATTGTATTTACAATTGACCTAAGGATACCATATTTACTCACATATTAGACCACATTTGTATTTTTATAGCCAGAAAAAATAATAGAGGATTAATATGCAATAACCCTTCTAATTTCATTGTTGAAAAAGATGGTATGAATATCCTATGGTACAACCAGGTCCTGCCAAATACATAATGACCATATAGAGAGTGCCTGTCAATATAAACACTACTAACATTAAAATTGCTATTATGTCTTACACTCGACCAAACAGTTATATTTTTTGAATAAATTCATGTGTTATATGTCATACTAAACACTCTCATTGCTTCACTTAATTGTGCGATATTTGGAACTGGTTTCGAAGATCTTTGTCTTCATCTTCAGCCAAGGGTACGACTGATTGGAGAATCCAATGGCTCTATAGAGATGAAGCACTGCCCTGGTGGTGTTTTAATGTACTTAAAATTGGTGTTTTCTACCTTTGGAATATCAAAGCTCATTAATAGATCTCTGTATTTATGAACAGTTTTTTTTTACATTCATTTACCACCAGGGCAGCGCGTCCTCTCTACAGAGCCGTTGTATTCTCCAATCAGTTGTATCCTTGGTCGAAGATGAAGACAAAGGTCTTTGAAACCAGTTCCAAATATCACACAAGTAAGTGAAGCAATAAGAGTGTTTATTACGACTTAGATCACATGAATTTATTCATATGACTTGGCTTAACTGTGTTAGTTCCATATATTTTTTAAAATAATTTTCTTCTTTAAAAGACATGTTTTAATTAGTTATATTATTCTTATTATGTGTTTGTTATTATAAATGAAACCAAAAAAGGAAATACTTTTATTAGCAATTTATAACTTTTTATCACTGAATATTTATTTTGTATGATTTTTTGTGGAATTTGCTCCAGATACTTACTATAAGACAGTGTAACATTCAGTACATCTTGACTCATAAAATATGAATGAATAAATGTAAATAAAATTAAAACATCTTGATATAGCAGCTGTATAATATAAGAATTCAAGATATAAAATAAAAACTTTTCTAATTTGATTGATTTATCTGATCACTTCTTGCAGTAGACTTGTTGCTACTAGTACCATAACAAAAACAATCAAATATCTCATTGTTTTAATTTTTCTGTATGATATCATCCCCACTGATCGCAGTGCTAGCAAATTACAAAGAAGGTCATTGTTTATCTGGAGGGTGTAATATGCAAGCATATCTGTAAATCATTCTTTTGAGTGCATAACAAAAGTGATTTTGTTCAAAATTACCATTCTTTAAACTAAGCAACTATCAGCTATCTAGAACATAAATAAGGAGTCCCTGCATGTTTTCCTTTGTAAGAAGTGTGTTTTGTGGGAATAAAGCTACCTTTATACTTATTAATTAAGTTTCCAAGCATAAAAAATTTGAGCTCATTTGAGTGTAATTTTTTTTATAAAATCATACTTAAATGTAAATTGGAACTTGCACAGTGAAGCTAATCATATTAATTGATATTATTGTATGATTCATTTGAACTACACACTCTTAAAGCTTCACTTACTTACACATTAAAAGTAAGTGGCGCTTTAAGAGTGTGTAGTTCAACTGAATCATACAATGATATCAATTAATATGATTAGCTTCACTGTGCAAGTTCCAATTTACATTTAAGTAGTAAATAGGCCTTCAAGCCGTAGGAACACCGACCTGCATTAATTCGTTTTTGCAATGACTATAAGATGGAATACACAAAAAGTAAGTGAAGCTTTAAGAATGTGTAGTTCAACTGAATCATATAATGATATCAAAATCATACTTGTTAAATACTTTTAAAATAAGCACGTAACATTTTATATCCTAAGACATATTTCCTTTAAATATGAAAAATGTTAAGTTGTTGTTTATTCACTGATCTTACCTGGTTTGTGTGATATATTAATATTTACTATAATATCATGTGATTGAGGTGTAATGAGGTGTATGAAACAGCATTATGCAGCAACAGTTCCATGCATAATTTCAAAATTCCTTTGTTTTATGCAATGTATAATTTGGCTAGAGAATAAGTTGGTCATTAAACCATTGATAGCATTGTTTAAAAAAACTTAATTCACATAGGTCTGTAAGTTGTTTAGGAAATGGGAAGTAGTTAGAACAAAGCATGAGGGGTGAAGAATGTGTGCAATAAGAGTAGAATAATTTAGAGGAAATATTTTATTCCAGCAGAAGATTTGAATGTGTTATTGGTTTGGATGACAAATATGTGTGACTCAGTGCACATAATTGACAAAATGTTTGGAAGCCAAAAGTATTTCAGAGTGAGGAGACTGATAGTGTAGTGCCATCTTGTAATGACATTTAAATTATTTACTGATAATGTTTCCAGTGCTTCTGAAATTAATATCAGTGGTTCACAGTTAGGTAAGGGCGAAACTGTTCAACCTTTTTCATGGACCTTATGAATCTCTGTTGCAACTGCAGATATTACAAATAAATCTAATTTATACTAACCTTTATTAACTATAAGTTAACCCTTCATTGGGTGCAATGTATCTGAGAGATACCTTCTCCGCTTTTTTCAGTGTATGGACATACTTGTTAATGCAGAATATCTCTTAACACATATTAGCTTATAAACAATGTAATACAGTTTTTTTCACACTAACTCCATTCACTTACATAAAAATCTGGACATATGTTTCGGGAGTGATCCCTCCCATCTTCATCCTGTAGTTTATCTTGTTAATGCAGAATATCTCTTAACACATATTAGCTTATAAACAGTGTAATACAGTTTTTTATGTAAGTGAATGGGGTTAGTGTGAAAAAAACTGTATTACATTGTTTATATATATATATACCACTCCATTGTCAACAGCTTCGTAAGTACATTTAATTGAGGACATATTAGCTTCTTAAAAACTATTGTAGCTTGTTCATTATTTATCAGCTGCCTATTATTTTTGTCTCATTATCAAGTGAAAGTATCTGTGAGATACATTGCACTTGTTTTCATGTTTTTTTTTGTATCCTTGGTTGCTGTTAGCCACATTTTTGTTTACACAGTGTCAGAGGAATGAGAAGTATTCAATCTAAATGACTGCAATGACTTATACTTGGGAGTATAACATTTTTATAATTAACTGCAAATTTCATTTGGTCTGTAATGAAATTGCATTTAATCTATATCACAGTAAAGATTAATTGCAGATACTCGGCACACTTTTTGTAAATCTGTCCTGCATGCTCTAAACAGTAGTAAACTTCACATTTCTTGCAGCATTATTCAAAGTAGCTTGATCTTAGATTCCAAGGAACAGATCTTACAAAATTTTGCATTTATTTTCTGTGGAAGAAGTGGAAGAATTGGAAGAAAACTTGCTGTTTTTATGAAAAAGTTTAAAATACGTGATAATTTGTTTATCTTTATATTCTAAAGTTTGTTTTACTATTATTATTATTTTATTTTATTTTATTATGACAGTAGTAGATACTACCTCCTTGGTCTAGTGGTTAGCATTGCTGACTGCTGGTAGTGTTTGATTTCTGGTACTTGCTTAGGAATGTTTCTAAGTTAGGGAGATCTGGAATGGGGCCCATCCATTCTCTTAAGGGCAATTGGGAAACTGCCTGATGGAGAGGTGGCATTCTTCAATCAAGAAAGCTGCATGATAGACAAGCTGCAGGTTGTTGGCATGCTGATCACTTGCCCCCCTGCAATACTACCCTCTATCAATGAAGTTGTAAGATGGAGATAGAGGAAAGGAATGGAACTAAATGTTTCAAAGCTTTTTAATGAAGTTTCTAGTTAAAGAAAATATCTTCTCCCAGAATTGGCCAAAGTGTGTGAAAAATATTTTTAATCAACCATCATAAGTCATGACTACATGTTTATATTATCCTATTACTGGTAAAACTGACCAGTCCACTTTTGGAGTAAAATTAGTAATGATTTTCACATTCTTTATACTAATAAAATCCATTAAGTTAAGTAATAGTTTTCAAACCCAATTTGCATGTCCTTTCATCTAAATCCATTTTAATAATTTTGTCATGTAAAATGAGATAAGAAGATAACCTGTTTTCATAAGTTTAAACAAACTTGATAAGTATCAAGTCAAAACATTAAGTCACAAAGACTTTAATAATGCATTTTCTGGAGTTCTCTGAGTTTTCAAGGCAGAAGAGCTTCATACTAAATAATTTAGATTCTTAACCACTAAAAAGGACTAGCAACTAGAAAAGATGCATAATGTTGTAAAACAATATTTCCTTTCCAAAAAAGAGCTAATATGGCAGAAAAGAGCCACTAAACAAAACTGACAAAGAAATTTTAAAAAGGATTTGCAAACATAGTGAAAGTTTTCCATAAATTGATTTTAATATTCAAGAAAAATATCTCGGAAGAAATGTCTTGATCCAAAATTAAGCATATACAAAATGTATGAACTTATACAAAGAAAAATGTAATATTGAATACAGACCCCTATATGAGAACATTTTACAGAAAATATAATGTTTGTTTTTATATACCAATGAAAGGCCAGTGTTTCATAGCAATTCAGTTCTGTATTGGTAATAAGAAAAGATCAAATTGAAGAAGCATTTTCACAGAAAGGAAGAATGTTATTTAGCTAAGTGGAATAACAAAGAAAGAGCGACTCAAGATATAAATTTACTGCTCTTGTTAAAGTACTAGATAATTCCACAAAGTATATATGTATATTTCAATATTTATTAAATTTGGAATTGAACACAGTGAAACATGCATTAATAATCTCTTCTGAGTCGAAATATTTAGAACCCTCTTTATGGTTTCAGTTACATGAGGTTTACTTAGGACATATTTAGTGGAACAGTTATCCATAAACTCAGCTGTTAAATAACTGTTGGATCATTCATAGAAGTTGGGTAGGTATGTGTGTGTGTGTGGGGGGGGGGGGGGGCAGCAAAAATGGAAAACAAATAAATGTCTCCAATTTTTTTCAGGTTGAGGTAGATATTTGTTGGAACAAGCTATGTTATATTCCAATAAAATAGAAAATAAAAAGACTGATTCATGTTCTTTAAAGGAAAAGAGGCATGGAATGACTTAGCCATGCATTTCAACATGACAACAGGCAAGTTCTAATTACCAAATAAATAAATCGCTATTTGTTAAAACAGTGTGAGTCATGAAGTTTAAAATTCTATTCATGGGTGAAACAGAGTGATTACAGTTTGTAGGAAACTCTAACCACTCAGTCATTTCATTTATTTCATTCTCAGCCATCACACTGCATCCTTTGATAGCTGGAATCTTTCTTTATATTTTCTGTCCCCATACTCTTCAAAAGATCACCTCTTTCCACAATGATCCAATTTTAATGCTGATCTCAATTTAAGTAATCCAGGTATATTATCTCGTCCCCAATACCTTCAAGAAAATTGAAATGTTTGTGTAACTTTACCGCAATCAATGGTGTTGATCGATCCAGCACCATGATCAAAATTGACCATAATCAACTACCTCATTTAACTTGATCATTGTTGATGCACTGAAAAATCACATTGAATGCAGTCAAATGTCGATTTGACCACCTTCAAACTTTGTTCAAGAATGGTGCACATGACCATCAGTCTCTGGCCAATACTTGCATCGTCACTTCACATCTTCGCAAGAGAGCTAGAGAAGCCTTCTTGGTCTTTACCACCTTAAAATCCATTTGCATATTGATAGTATGCCCTTATAGACTGTGGTTTATTGTGCTTGCTATTTAATTCTGTTATATTGAGAGAGTAAAGAGAGTATTTTCCCTAATTATTGCTTGGTGGACAGAAGATAAGAATAGGTTAATGGTATAATCAGTTACTATAATGCTGCAAATGCAATATAATATAAAAAAAAGTAAGTTGCAGTGAAATTCATAAACTGACTGAGAGTTGGACAGAGTTCCTTTCTTCTTAAATGTAAATTGAAACTTGCACAGTGAAGCTTTAAGAGTGTGTAGTTCAACTGAATCATACAATGATATCAATTCCTTTCTTCTGTTCAATGCTCTGGGAAGTATGATTGATTTTAAAAGGTTTAAAGAATGGTAGTAACACATGTTTACTGACTACAGTCAATACATATTCATTTCATTTTCCAATAAATGCTCTCTTACAGTAAAAGACTGAAACAATGCTTCCCAAACTCTGCATCATTAGTCAAATGCATATTTCTCTTATATAAGGATTCCTTAATCCTCAAATTCCCATTTCCTTAGATTGGTCATACTAATAATTATGTACTGTTTTTGGACTCTTAGATTAATGCAGCCCTACATGTGAGTCAAACTTTTCTGGATCTAAGTTATCAAAAGCAATACTTAGATGAAATGATTAGGAAATATGACGTAGATGTTTTTGGCATCTTAGAAGCAAACTGTACCGATGACGATATCAAGTACTGTAAATATACAAGCTGTCATCTTTATCATCTGAATAAAAGAAGACAAGTAGCTAGTGGTATAATTGTTGCAGTCAAAGCAAAATTAAGTTCTAAATTTAAAATAATCAAAGAAATGAATGAGTAAGATAAATCAGAAACTACACAACTAAATGTATATAAAAATGGAAAAAAATACACAGTTTACAGCCCACCTGGCAATCAGAATCTAAATATAGAGATAATAGAACCACAGAAGAAAACATTTATCTTGGGAGATTTTAATGCACACTCAAGACAAAGGGGCTACAAAGATGTAGACCCAGCTGGAAAGTTATTACAGGATTTTATAAATACCAAACAGATACAGCTGATATATCAGGATACAGATCCCAATACATATTTGCATTATACAGGAAATTCCACTAATCCAGATCTCAAAATAGTATCTGAAGACCTACATAGTAGTACAAGAAGATTAGTTAATGAAGACAGAGGAAGTGAACATAGAGCTATAATCACAATCACGGATACCAAGAAATATTGAAAAATGATATACCTGGAATTTTAAAAAAGCTAACTGGACTAAATATAAAAAAAATATCGAAAGTGAAGTACAAGGATTAGATTTAACAAAGAACGTAAATTAAGTGATTAAGGAATTTAATGACATAATGTTAAAATCAGCAAAGATAAACATCCCCAGAGGAAAACCAAAAAAATATAAACCTTTTTGAAACAAAAAATTAGAAAAACTAAAAGCAGAAAGAAATAGTGCTAGAGATTTAGCACAAAACAATAAAAATAGGGAAGATGTAATAGAATGGAGGAAAAAAGATGCGATCTACAGATGAGAATTAATTATATCCAAATGACAATGCTACGATAAATTCTTAACCAGGTTGGACTATAGAACCAGTAGTACCAAAGTGTACAAGCACATTAATAATGTTAACAGAAAGTATGACAATAGTAATAAAAGTATATATATTAAAAAAGGTAATAAAGACATGTACAATAACAAAGTTATAGCTAATGAATTTAACCAACATTATAAGAAAGCTAATATACTAGGAAAACACCTGACAAAAGATAATAGAACATTAAAAAAATCCAACATGATAGAAATAGAAAAAATGCAAATAGTATCTCTGGATTCGAAGTTCCAATTGGAAGAATTAGAACAGGCAGTGAAAACACTAAAAAATAAAAAGCAACCAGGACCAGGCCTTATACATCCAGAGTACATTAAGAATCTTGGAATAAGAGCAAAAAAGATATTATTGGAAATTGTTAATAAAATATGGTTTGAACAAAAGAATATGCCATCAAGCTGGTGCAAAGCATTAGTGATACCTGAAAAGATGAATAACAAAGTAACTTTAGAAGTTAAGATTTTGAACATATTTGCATTATAATTTCATTCATACTATATGTCTCAATCACCTTGGCAGCAGCAGGATGTTAAATTATTATAAAAATGTATAAAAATTAGTAAAAATTGATCAAATTTTTAAAAAATTTATTTTCTTCAACATTTCTTTGTTGTAATTAAAATGTATGTACAACTTTCACTTACTACTATAACAGGAAACCACATTGTATGAAAAATAAAATGATAGCATACTGCATTAATAGCTATCATTTAAAACTACAAATTTAAGAAAAATAAATCAATGAATTCAAAATAGCATATCAAATTTAAATCCAATACAGCTGCATATTACTCTAATTGAAGATATTTTCATTTAAAGATAAAGATATACAATCAAACAGTGATTTATTAATTTTCAGCATCCATTTTATTAACTTGTAAAAAATAACTACCACAAAATTATGAATTACATTACAAACATCTTATGCTGAAATAGATTATTTAACAAGTTTCATATTTGTAATTTAATAGTCAATAATATACAAACATTATTTAATGTGAGGATTTATGAACACTATGGCTTAATCATATTAAATGTACATGTTACACTCTTTAACTGCAATTATTACCTACAGTTTAAGAAATTCTTAGATTTATCATAACATTTATATTTTACTACTACAATTTCCTTTTTGAAACTTAATGGCACTAGAACTGTGGATACTATTATTAAAAAAGAAACTCTAGCTGATGTGATCACATATTTCAATGAGCACATCATGAATACTTGGCACGTGTGCAAACAAGTGCGATTAAACAGATTGTGCATGAACAGTTCTTTTATATCTACTTTTAAAAGTTAAATACTGGCAATATTTTATTGCTATGTAAAATCATCGCTAATGTGTAAAAACTTACAGTTACATCAGAATAATAAATTATTTTCCTTAACACAACAAAGCAAACATATACAGAATAGAAATATTTACAATAAATTATGCTGTTAACTTTGTAGATGGAACACAAAATTGAGATCAGAAGAAATATATTTGTTAAACAAACATATTTCAGAAATTGCAACCTTCACCCCATCGTCTTACATCTTCAAGACAGCCATCAATATACATGAATAGCTACATTGCTTGTAAAGAAAGCTATGACTGAAAACAAAGCTAGTGAGCTGCATAAAGCTTTTTGAACACATAAGTATATTGCTTCACTTTCATTTTTGTACAGAGCACTAAACATGCAATTACACATGTTTCCTTAGCTTTTAGAAGCCTACTTTACTTTCACTGATTTCACTTTGTTTTTATTTTAATTTGCAAAACTTTGAAAGTCTTGAGGATCCAGAAGCAGCTGGATATAATAAAAAATGACTGCAAAACAGAAATGCTGACCATGCTTCGGTCTACAAAACTGCTATGCTGCACGTAAGACACAAACAAGAGGCAGCGCACAAGTTCAAATATGGTGGCATTTGGATGATTTTCAAAGAGCATACCGATGGTTGTGAGAGAAATGAGAATGTATGCTACAAATCCTAATACTGCAAGTGGTGTCATTCCCTGAAACAAACAAAACAAATAAGAATTCAATTTTTAGAGGCAACAGGCAACATAAGTTAAAAGTAGCTGAATTCATGATTTATTCATAAATTACTCTCTAAATGAGCTGGTTTCTCCATAGAATTTTAATATTTTGTATATATTTAAATGAGTTATTTCTTTGTCCCCTATGCATACATAATGTAAGATATTCTATGAAGAAATAAATGCTAAATATCATCACAGAAATAATGTCTAATCTGAAGTAATAAATATACAAGTTTGGAATCAGAAATACAACATAAGCACTGGGATAGTTTTTATTTAGATAAATGCCAAATATATAAAAATAAGCTCTTGTGTATTAAGGAAAAGAAGCAGAAAGAAAAGAGAAAAATTAAGAAAAAGAAAGAATGAAAGAATTTTTTTGCAGAACACTATTTTTTCTAATGCACCTTTTAATTTAAAAAATTATGGACTCAGAATTTAAAAGTTTGTAATTTGTAATGGCAGACAATAAAAGATTAAAAATAGAAGCTAGGCTATTTCAAAGCATATGTAACTATTAAGCAGCATGTAAGTTAATTAAACAGCTCATCAGAACAGGAAATGAACTATAAGTTACAAAAACTTGGAATCTTTTAGAAAAAAGAATAACTTTTATTTTTTATTAGTTATGGGGGGTTGTTATTTAATATTGGAGATTTGAAAAAAACTATGAGAAAATATTACAAAGAGCTTTTCCAGACTGCTTCTCTGTGCAAAATTTGCAAAGAAAAGTCTTGAAAGATCAGAAACAGAGACAGCAACAGTAGTCGCAGATGAAAACTTTGCGCATGTTAAAGCCATAGTATAGAATGATCTGCCAATGACTTATAGGGATGTAGAGGAGTTTCTAAACATTTATTTACTGTAGATATAAGAAATTCTGCACAAATATCTTCATGTAAGCAAGCTTGTTATCATTGGGACCCCAAACCCACAGAAAAACAAAAGGCAGCAATTGGTGTCAGGAAATAGTTTGTTGTTTCAACAGTGGCAGTGCCAAAATGTCCAATATATGTTCATAGGTACAAAAGCTAAATTTATCAAAACAACTGACAATAAACCTCATTTCTCTCTTGGTAATCTGGGTCTTCCCAATCAAGGTTTAGTGATGTTAAAGTATAGTTTGGAAGACATAGTGACCAGTTTCTTCTTAGCGAAAGTGGCCATATTGCAACTAGCCATTGCTAATTAGTAAATCTTAATTTGCCTCTCTAGGGTCTTCCTAACACTAACAGAGAGAAAACCAAAGTCTGGATTGTGGCTTTACCATGACAATGCCCTTGTGCATACTACTTTTAAAATAATGGAATTTTTGCAAGAATTGACTGTGACAATGGTGAATCAAACCATACAGTCCAGATCTGCCTCACTGTTGGTGTGCCTGTTTCCTGATTGGTTCCGGAGGAAGCAACTTTATATTGAGAGTGGCATAGACTACTTTGAAATGAAACGGGCATGGTTGGAGAGTTATGGCCTTCTGCTTAGCAGAATCCTGAAAAGTAAATAGCTACCTGCATATTTACCTGAATTATTTTTTCTCTAGGAAGAGCTAAAACAAATACTTTATTAAAAGATTTTAAAAAATTTAATTATTACATTACATCTCATCTAAATTATCAGTTTTCACATCAGTGCAAATAAATACAATTTTTCTAATGTTACATGCTGCAAAGTGAAAATTTTTTTCCCCTCTAAAGTGCCTAAAATGTGCAATTCATATGCCTATTCAATAGGGAACCAGCATTTATTTGTATCTTTTTGTAAGAAATTAAAATAAATCAATTGTTTTTTGTATATGGAATTTTCACAGTGAAATGTATGTAGTATAATATGACAAATTATTATTACGAAGTCATTCAAATTTCACTAATTTTGTTCCACTTACTTGGACGTGTTTCAAAGGCATTTGCCTCCATCTCCAGCTTGGTCCCACTGGCCGCTTCCCAGTGTGGTACTAAAATGTCGCTCTGTGGCTTTAACAAACTTATTGATGAGGTAACTGTTGTTTGGGAGATCAAAGTTAACCAAAAATTCTTTGTTTTTGTTTATAAATATATTTTCCCATACTGTGAAATCTATGGGTTTTTGAAGAGCTTTTAGTAGTTTTGGTTCCTTTTGGAATTCGTAGTTATTTTGCCAAAAATGGTCTGCCACAACTGATTTTTCTGTGTGTTTATATTTTACATTTCTCATGTGTTCCTTAAAACGTATGGTAATATTAGGCAAAGCAAAAAGAAATATTACCATACGTTTTAAGGAACACATGAGAAATGTATGACATAAACACACAGAAAAGTCAGTTGTGGCAGATCATTTTTGGCAAAATAACCATGAATTCCAAAAGGAACCAAAACTACTAAAAGCTCTTCAAAAACCCATAGATTTAACAATATGGGAAAATATATTTATAAACAAAAATAAAGAATTTTTGGTTAACTTTGATCTCCCAAACAACAGTTACCTCATCAATAAGTTTGTTAAAGCCACAGAGCGACATCTTAGTACCACACTGGAAAGTGGCCAGTGGGACCAAGCTGAAGAAATAATTTGTCAAATCTTTTGTAATTTCATTACATTTAAAGTTAGTGTTTATTTAGTTAATACTTGAATCTATGAACCAAAAATGGTATGTAGACAAATAAATAATACAAATTTAAGCAAGTTAGTGAATAATATAGGTTATGGGAACATAGGTTGAATTAAACAAGATTAAGTTGTGAAGAAAGCCTCTTCAAATGCAGTATAAAAACATAATGTACAATTTATCTAACTAGGCTATTTTAAAGCACATAATTTGGTACATTTATTTTAGATCTTATTCATCATCATTTAAACTTAATATAGTAAAATAATTTAATATCTGTTAATAAATAGTACTAAGATATTTCATACCAAATTGAGAATGAATTTAGTGAAATTTATATGTAAAATAATGATTGCAACCAATAACTATTTATTTATTTATTTATTTTTTTTAACCTTCACTAACATGAAATAATTTGTTATAGACTCACCATATATCTTAGTGCAAGCTCTTGAAAACCAACAACCACCACAATAAAATGCAGACAGAGGTAAATGTTGCACCATGCTGGGAGCTGAACATCATATTTCTCCCTTTGCTTAATCTGTTAAAGAAATGAAATAAAGTAAGATAAAATATTTATTTTAACATTATCATATATAGCAGATATGCATATGTTTTCAGTATATAAGATAACTACAGTTGCATTCCTTTTTGCCATTTTTGAAAGTTTGCAAGTTTCATAACTCTAGACCTTGGCTCTTGGCTCTTTAGGCTTTAAAATTATTATTTTAGGCATCTAAATTGTTTCTTCACTCTGAAAAATAATTTTAAATTGTAAAATTAGGCTTACAAATATAATAAATTAACATTTAACTTAAATGTTTGTCTCACAACAAGACTCCAGTTATTAGCGTCTTATATTAAACAGAATACTGTCAAAATGTTGTTTCAATGTTCATTTGTTATCAAAAACACTATATAATACAGAGTTATAAATTAGGTTATCATCATAATATTATTTTACCATCAATATTAATTCAATTTGGAATTGAACACAGTGAAACACGCACTAATATTCCATCTCAGAAGAGATTATTATTTTACCATAATCATATGTAGTAACAATAAATTACAAACAATTTTTTCGAGATTTTATGCTTGTTCCTAGAAACCAGTATATAAGCTAAATGTTCCCTCTGCATCAGATGAAGCTACTAAGCAAATTTAAATTTTGGTATAACTTTGTCAGTCTCTCACAATCATTATCCACAAATTTTTCAACTAGAACATTTGCCACATGTAAATGTTTCTAGTTCATTACAATTCATCTTCAAAGCTTTATATCATGCTGGAACAGCATCTATTTTCTACTCTACTTCTCTAATAATTTTAATTGTTCATGTAAAGATTTCCATAAACACGCTAAGCAAAAAATCATTTGAACATAAAGGTAAAGTCCATCTTGATAATGAAATTTTAAAGTAATTTTTTCACAGACAAGATGGTAACAGCATCTTTTCCAGACTAATTGTAAGGAAACTTTCTTGATATCATTGAAATATTCAAATCTTTCAGCCAAGAACTTATGGTAGTTTTTTGTGGGACATATGCATTCTAGTTGGTGCCCTAACAAATAGTTTCTTAATGGTGCATCAGTCTGCTCACTTTAGAAAACAAATGGTATATCTGCTCTGCCAGATAATTTACAGCATGCACCAAGCAGGTGACATATTGAAGATAGGTTAGAACACTTGTAAATACTTTTCTGCAGAAATTATATAAGCAAATTTCCAGTCAATATTCATTGATGGGCCGAAGACCAAGGTATGGTATGTAGTGAATCGAAATTTTTCAACTGTTTATGTAGAGATATTGGTAAATAAATTCAAATTCAAATATATGAAAATGTATTGGTATAAAGCAGCATTATTTCATTTTTATAAAAGGAATTGCACAAAAGAAGTTTGAGCTTCCTGTTCAGGAAGTGAGCAACGGTTCCTTGATTAGTTTTTCAAGAAAAAACTGCAGACCAAACACACCATTGATGAAATATCAGGTCTTGTTTACCAATTATTAAGTGCTCTGTACCTTTGAAGATTATGGTTGTTTCATCAAATGAGTTCCATAGATGTGATTCTCCTAAATCTTTGCATAAGATATTCGTATGTCTTCATAGACCTGAACTCTAGTATGATGTATTTCTTTTTGTAAAACATTCTTGAAATTTGAATGTTCTATTGCATTTATTTACTGATACTGTAGCCTTGCAAAAGTCTGAGAAACTCATTTTGCACTTAAGATCTGAGCCAGGAGAACCAGCTTCATTGAATTCTTTCACGCTATGTTGGACTTATCAAAGTTTCCCTGACCTGTTGCACTAAATGTAACCTTTTTTCATATGGTTTCCATAAGAATTTAAGGGATGTTCATGAAATCAACACCTTTAATCATGAAAGGCATATGAAAATAAAATCAATATATAATCTTTAAGCAACATGCTTGGAAAAATACTACTCTTTAATATTAAGAGAATATGATCCATTACTGGATTTTGAACACTTACAAATTGGCATTTTTAGCTTCATAAAATGACACCCAAACACTGTAGCGTAGATGTATGTTTGAAACAGTAAATTTCAAAATCTAGTGGTTTAATACATTAGTGTAACAATAATATGAAGTGACAATATTGTTTTCTCACTGTTGACAGGGGTTTAAACAGAAAAAAGATATTGTTTTAATGTTGAATTTTGCCTTTTCATTTGGATATGCATGTAGTTGTTACTAGATTACCATTAGGTGTAGGGTTTTACCAAAAATATTCAGAACTAAACATCAAATATGCACAGAACTAAAATAATTTTCTTCAAATGCAATCATCTTTAGGAACATTTAAAAAGGCAATATTATTTTTATGTCATTTTATGCCCTATTAAACGGTCTGTTTTGGGCATAAATTCTGTTAAAGGTGTATTTACAATTTTTTATTCATGTAATATTTCAGAAATAGAATGAGTGTTTACCTAAAATCTGAGGTCAATCCATGTCATTATTAGAGCTGTTATAAACATTACTGTGTATGGCCAGTTGTTAAACCTTTTTAAAAGAACTGATATTGAGCAGTATGCAAAATAAAATTAAAATTGAATAGTTTGCAATTATTTTTCAATATTATAATTTTAAATGAATATAAACATACAAAGATATTAAATTTAATTGAAGAATTAAATATAAAAATGTTGGTACTTGGAGTGGCCATTGTAATTCTTAATGCTAGTCAGAGATAGGAGCATGCATCAGTTTAACCATCATGGCTGTTTTGGAGTCTATCTTAAATAAAACAAAATATAAATTTTATTTTAGAGCCATAATTAAAATTTTACCATTCACCATTTTACTATAATGTGGTGTGTAAATATAACTGCCTGGTAGGTCTATAATGCAATTTTAAAATGATATCTGCAGCAGGTTTTAATTTAGTAGATTTAATGTTTTATCAGGTTTTTATTTCCTTTCCCCTTCCCCTCTTCCCTCTGTAATGCCCGCTTGTTAACTTTACTTTGACCAGATATTTTGAGTGTTTTTTAATATCATTTTAAGCAGTGTATAAATGTTAAATTAACAATTAAAAAGTCTGTCACTCAGAAGTTGCATAAACTAGCAAATTCCTCGACAAGTCAAATTTGTGAAGGGTAATTCAGAGTGCTAGAACAGAGAAATTAGTGCCGCTACAGAGATTTTAAAATGTTGGGTTCCAGGCGAACCCTCATTCCTATTAGTCTGATCTCACTGATTTTCAGAAACTATTTTTCTTATTTTATTTCATTGGCTTATAACAAGTTTTGTTGTGAAATAACAAAAATTGAGGCTGCTAGAGCAATTTTTAAATGTTCACTTTAGGTTAAGCCCACTTCTAATGGTCCAATTTCCCTGATTTTCATAACATATTTTTCTTATTTTATTTAAATGGTACATGAAGAGTTTCATTGCAAAATAACAAATATTGGTGTCACTAGAGCGATTTTTAAATTTTGGATTTCAGGTAAACCCCCTCTCCTAATAGTCTGATTTTGCTGAATTTTTATTATTTTATTTCAATTGCATACACTGAGTTTCACTGAGAAAAAATAAAAACTGGGGCTGCTAGAGTGAGTTTTAAATTTTGCTTTAGATTAACTCCCACCCCCGATTGTCCAATTTTGCTGGTTAACAAACTTGATATTTTGGTTGTTAATTTATCATTATATGCCGAGTTTCATTGAGAGAAAACAAATTGCAGTCACTAAAGCAGTAAAACACACGTGCACACACACCCATTTATAAATTTTTTTCATTGTCATTTTTGGTGCCTAGTAAGTAGGATTGATGGAGATTTGAAAATTTTTTTCAAAAAATCTTTTCATGGGTATAACTACAATAGGTACATTTTTTCGGAATTTGTAAAAGGAGAGCCAAGATGTGATCAGGAGAAATGAAACATTTAAGTCATGTTCTAGAGGGGTTCTGCAGTTAGAATCTCACCAATCCTCTTGACTGAGGTTTATTCCAGGTTTTCCTCACCTTATCAATGTAAAATACCAGGGAGATATCCTAGACCTAGGTCTAAAATGCTTCCTTTCCCCCAAAAAAATTCTCCACAAATTTATCATTTCATTCATGTATTATCAGAGTCCTCTGCCTGTGGTGCCTCAGTAATGAAAAATGATCATTAAATATTATTAAAAAGTGTTAAAAGGCATGTTTTCTTCAATTTATAGAAAGTAGTGGTGTTTCACTATACTTTCCATACTTAGGTCATTTTTAAATATACTGAGTAAGCTTTAACAATTTATCAATAAAGTTATAAATATTGTAAAGCCAAGGAGAGTTTTTGCAATACACTAACAAAAAATTATTTGCAAACAGCTGCATTTCTTATAAAATTGACTAAATAATCTAGCCTGCAGACTTACAGCTCATTTTCATATGCAATATAATAAATAATAATTTACCTGAGTTTTATGGAATTTAATTTACTGAATAAATGCTTCATTTAATCTTTTAGGTTTCTTTGTTTACTCTTATATTGTCATAAACCCTAAGGATAAGTCTAGGCTATTTCAACTAGCAAGGATAAAAGCCAAGAGCTCTACATAAGGCATTTTAGGGTATATGAGCATAACCTTATGAATTTTGATATCCTAGAAGCAAACAACACTTTATTTAAGTTCATCACAAGACCACCAGAGTCCACCCAGATTCCTACCTACCCAACTTCTACGAATGATACATTAGTCATGAACAGTTGATGATGTGGATAAAAGGTCTGCGAAACATATGTTCTGAGTAAATCTCATTTAAGTGAAATCATAAAGAGTGTTCTAATATTCCCAACTCAGAAGAGATTATTAGTGTGTGTTTCACAGTGTTCGATTCCAAATTGAATTAATATTGATATGATATAGATATTCATTAAGTTCACAGGACAGAGGAATGGATGTTAAGCAATAACAAGATAACAAATTATTGGCTATAGAAATGGATTTTTGGCTGAGAGCAGCAAGGAAATCAAGATGAGGTAAAGTTATAAATTTGAAGATGAAAGAAATTATGAATATAAAAAAGAGTGTTAACAGAACTCAAGAATGAAGATTAATATAATTTGGAAAAATAAAAAAAATTATGATGGATAGATTGTTGAGGAAGAAAGAAGCATAAAATGAAGGAAACAATGGATAGATGATGTAAGAAGGAGCATGGCTAAAAATAACTGACTGAGAAAGAAGCTGAAGACAAATATTTACGAAGAAAAAAAAATATATATACCTAGAAACAAAATTACTGTATTGTAGAAAATCCCTAAACATAAACAAACAAATATTTACATATACAGTAGGAATATACTTTCATGCAAGTTTATTTGTGTCTCCCTTACTAAGCCAATAATTATATAGAATTTACATAGAAAAGTGTAAAATATGAAAAATACAGTACATCCGTAGTTTTTCCTAGCTATGTTTTCCCTTGGGCTAATGGATACATTAATTAACAGTCCCCTTCTAGGCAGAGATTAGAAATAAATATACGTACATCCAACTTATCTTCATCTGCACCAAGTCTAGGCCTTCCTGGTAGCCAACTTGGCCCCTTCCATACAGCACCAAATTTATCTTCCCAGTTATCCATTGATTTCCATTTGTTGATAACATTCTGATTATAGAATACCTAGGGGGGAAAAAAAGATGGCTATAGTAAAGATGAATTAAATATGATTAAGAGAATAAGCATTAAAGAACTGTGCCAAGAAACTATTCTCATACCAAAGAAAATACTTTTGTTAATAAAATAGGCTATGCAAGAAATCAAATCTAGTGTGCACAGGGACATTTGCTAGGGTGCATAAACACCAGAAGACCACAGATTATCACTGTTAATAAGAAAAATAATATTTGTTATTAAAACCTTATGGTATGGACTGTCAGAAAAGATCAGTATGCTGCCCTACTTTTTAATGCTGTAAACTAAAGCAAAACTGGTATAAAATATTTTATAAAGAGGCAGCAGTTGAGGAAAATCAGAATTGCAACATTGTTACAAGTCAAGTGTTTCAGGAGGAGGCAATTAACACATGATTTCTATTATAAATTTTACAAGACATGCCAAACAAAGGCTTGTGCTCCGTCAATAATAATGTTAATAATAACATAATTATTTTTTAATGGAGAAGACAGTATAAAAATAGTTAGGGGGGTTTACCCTTTCAGCAGCATTTGTACCCTTATTGCATGATATGAAACTAATTAAATGAATGAAATGAAACTAAATTCCTTATTACATTTCGAAATAGCTTTCGTATGAGAAGCATGCCAGGAGCTTTGACTAAACCTATAGCCTACAAATGCGCCATTATTGAAAGAAAATTGGCTCTTATGTAGCTTTTCCTTTACTTTCGGTATAATAAAAATGTCTTGGGAAACTAAATCTAGGAAATAAGGGAATGCAGTATCGCTCTGATTGGCTTCTTTGCTTAAATGTCTATCTGAAGTGGAAATGGACAGTGAAGAGAGAAGAAAATTCACACAAATAATAGTATATAGTTGATAAAATAATGGTATAGACAGAATAAGTTAGATATCATTTTGGTACCTGGGGTCAGGTCAGAGCCGGGTCCCCTGGAATTCCAGTATGTTGTGCTGATGAATCAGGGACTGGAGTCTGATGCAATAGAAGTGAATAATTGATATTCTGTTTATTAGGAGTTTAGTTTAAGGCATTGGTATATCATAATTATTGTAAAAATTGTAATTGTGAGGAGTATATATAAAATGGCCTGGGCCAGATAGATGGAGGTCCCTTGTAGCTTGTATTTTCTTAGCATTCAAATAAATAAATATCTACTGTTCTTATTGCAGTGTGGGCAGAAGCATTGTGATGCAATATTTGATCTTGAGAGTTGCTCTTTCCATTATATGAAGACCTCTGGAAGGGTGTCTTGCTGAACTAACACCAGTATTAACGGTAGTGACATATACACTAGACCAGGTAGTTTTGCCTGCCATTGATGCCAACAGATATATAATTCCATAGTTGGAATAGATTTACTGTCAAAAGGAATGATTGCTAAGTTACCTATTCTACAGTAAAAAGATATTTTTTTTTTTGGTTGATTTATTTATGGATGCTCTTTAACATCTCAGGTCATCAGCATTCCATTCAACTCAGGGTGTGAAACGGCTGACAAATTTTGCTCAGAGGCCTCTCTTTCAGGCTTGAGGTTCTTTTTTGTACTGTAAATGTATGACATGGGACCCCACAGCTTTACTTCCCTTCCGAAGGAAGCCATACTTAGGATTTTTACGCCCGAAAAAATCCATCGGTCCTGGCCGGGTTCGAACCTGCGACCTTGGGTATAGGAGGCAAGTATGGTTACCACTACACCACCAGGACCGACGAGTAAAAAGAACTAATTATTGTTTTTCCCACTACTGTTTCTGCTCTATGATGATAAGTCTACATTTTCTTGTATATAAATAATGTACTTACAAAGCTGTTGACAGTGGAGTGGCAATATAACCTAAACTTAGGTATTCATTTTTTACACTAAACTCCACTCATTTACACAAAAGTAAGATGCATTTGGGGAGAATCTCTCCCATCTTCAGTTGCACACTGAACCACCATTGGGAGAGATTCTCTCGAAACACGTCTTACTTTTGTGTAAGTGAGTGGAGTTTAGTGTAAAAAATTAATACCTAAGTTTAGGCTACATTTTCTTGCCTATAGATTGTGAATTTTATAGACATATGGGCTTTACAATCATGAACTTTACCAGCATAAATTTTATTAGTGAATATAACTATTTTTAATGGTCAGTGAGGGAATGTGGAACCTAACAGAAACATTGCTTGGTTAGATGTGGTTGATGAAAGATAACAAATGATTTGTACAACTATTGAACCCTTCGTTTAGAGTTCCCTTTGTTTTAAGAACATAGATATGACCATCTTTTTGTACGATATTCCTTATATCTTTTATGTTTTTAGTTGACCGTTTTTCAAAGCAAAATAGTCTTTATTACCGGTTCCCAAATGTGGAAAAGGATGAGTCAAATTCCCCAGAAGTGTCTGCCAAAGTTTCATGACACAATCTTTTTGAAGTTGTAGAAAAACATTGCTTGAAATTCACATCTATAGAGCTCTATCTTCAAATATACACTGAATGACAAAAAAAATGAAATGCTTCCTACCCTATATATTCAATAATGATATATGAATTTCCTTGTGCATAAAGGTCATATATTAACATATTATATCTAATCATTACTTCTGCTTGTAAGGCATTAAGAAATAGCTAAAAAGATCTGGCATGCTCTTTTAATATACTGTCAAACTAGAGCAAATATATTTTATAAATACTGCAATATTGTGCAACAGTCCTTCTGCATTATTTGTATATATTTATTGATATGATTTTCTTTAATATTACTACATCATACCTGAAGGAATACTGGATTGAATGATGGTTGATTGTATACCAGCCCATAAATGATTTCTTCTCCTTTGCGCTCCTCAGCAAATGTTCCAAACATCCTATCCCAAATGATAAGGAATCCTCCATAATTTTTGTCCAGGCAGTAAAGGTTACAACCTGTAATGTGTTCAGGATTTCTGCTAAGATTAAGAAGGTTTGGACAACAATACATTTTAATAAAAATATTCAGAGCTTCATTCAGTTTATGGTAAAGGATGTGTTATACAAAAATAAAGTTATGATCTTTCATTTTCTACTATTAACATATGTATGGGATATAAAATTTAATTTTGTTTTGGAAACAATACAATGGAGTGACTAATATATTCTCAATTATCTAGTGAGTCAATTTGATAATTAAGAATATATATTTATGGGATTTTAAGACTATTCAGGATGAATGCAGGGAGTTTATTTTTAGTACAGACTCTGACTTTTATTTTCATGTGAAATTCATTTGTGACAAAACTATGGCAGTCAATAAATGTGCTTAAGTAATTAGGAGGCTATACATATATAAAATGCAAAATATACATTATAAGCATATCAAACATAGAAACATTATACCTTAATTTGTGATGAAAGATGTATATTGGTTCTAGTCTTCTGCACTTTGGTTTGCCACATTGAACTTTGCAAAGTAAACAAATAAAACAGTTTTTTCTTATTGTTTATGTATGATCAGAAGCAGTAGAGATAAATTTTGATATTTTTTTTGAATAGGTTTGCATACATATGGAAAAGGACAACTTGGTAAGTATAGAATTATTGGTGTTTTAGTATTCTCTGAAATGTGTTTGAAATAATAATTAGGAAAACATGATTTCAAAGCAATTTGAATGACAAAAAAACATTGTTTTACAAAATCTAGTACTTGTAATTGCAAATAACTGTTGATTATGGATTTAAATAGCATGAATTTTCAAAGTGAAATACAGTATATAAAAATATTTATGAAGATAAATAATTTCTCTTCATAAATAACTGTAGATTAACGGGAAATTATACTAATGGCAATTTTTTTGTTTACTAATCTTTTTTCTTTACAGATAATGAATAATAAATATAGTGTAAAGTTGTAGAATAATAAATGCCTCCCCCCCACCAGGGTTGCAAATTTACTTTGGATATTAGACTATACAGCTTAACACTTAATTTAAATTTGTGGAGCCATATACGAAAAGAATGCAATAGCTATTTTAACATTAGAATGAAATATATTTAGGCCCATAATTTTGGAAACACATTATATATTTAAAAATTTGAAATTTAATCTTTATTCTCTTTTAATCTGTTACTGCTGCAGACATTGTTAATTCATGTGATGCAAGCAGTATTTATTAGTTTGAGCATGTCTAGACCTGTGTAAAGTACAGAATTTCAATATGTCTCAAAAACGAAGTAAAAGTTTGTCATTCTTCAAGACAATGAATTGCTGGAAACTTGTGCAAATAGTGACCATTGGTATACTAGCAGTGGCACTAAAAAAGTTAAAATAGACACTGAATCTAAGAAATAAAATTGTAATGACAATGCTAACAAAGAGAAAGTTAAGTTTTCGGAGATTGAAAACTGTGAGAAGTCTCTGGGTGGAAAAGGGAGTAATAATAAGGATGAAATTATAGTGGGAAATAGTGTTGCCTTATAACATTTTCAAAGCTGGCATAAGACTAAGCAGTGGCTGTTTGTAAATGACAAAACTTTAATATTTACAGTGTGTTTGGAAGTTCGTGAACTTAAGGTGTAAAGTATGGAACATGGAACATTGATATTGCCTTTTCAATTATGTTTCAGCAAATAAATCAAAAAACTAAATGATAAAATTGGTGAACATGAGAATTGCAAATCACATATGAAATGCTTATAAATCATACTTAGTAAAGAAACAAAGTATAGAAAAATCTGTGAGTGAAAGTGAAAAGTAGTGGGGAAAGCAACATCAAGAAAAAGTAAACACAGCTGTTTTGTTGTTCAGATCTGCATATGTAATAGCTAAACAGAAGCTGTCATTCAAAACATATTCCGCAGAAATGGAACTGTAAAAATTAAACCGCGTGTCAGTTGATACTGATCATATATGCTGAAATATTATGTTTATAGGAGAAGAAAGGAAAAAAAATCTTGCTCAATTCATTATAGAATCAAGTACTAAATTTAGTATCATGATAGATGAAAGTACAACAATTTCTAATAAAACCTGCTTAATACTATATGTGCATTTGTTCTTTGAGGGGTTTGATTACAGTTATTTTTCAATATTGTTGAATTAAACAGTGTCACAGGGGAAGGTATTTTCAATACAGTGTTAGTTACTAAAGTATAACATTAAACATGATGTACCCATCTTTTATGTATTTCAACAGATAGTGCATCAACAGACACTCTGCTGTGTAATATTTGCATAAGCACTTAATTATCGTGTATTGCATTTGCAGCAAAATGTAATTAGTTGTGCAGAATTCTATGCATGAATGTGGCAGATTTCTACCATATACAGATACAGTCTTTTTAGATTTATTATATTCTGTGTTTCTCAAAGTCCCAATAATCAAAGACTGCTACAGGATGTTTTGCAAGAACTGAACTCTTAACTGTTAAATGTAGGCCACATTTTTGACGTATGTTAGGTTGCTTCATCATTTAATGCTGTTTGAGCTCTTCTTGAAAGACACAGTTCTCTTGTCCATCTTTTTAGAAAGCTGAGTCATGATGGTTCTCGAACAACTCTCAAGAGGTCCAAATTTGAAGGATTGGTAAAATATCTCACAAAGTAGTTGCTTATAATGGAATTAATTGTATTTTATCAGGCCCTAGAAGTTCTGGAAGTATTGTCATTCTTCATGCAAAACAGATATTCTTTAATTCTCATAGCAAAACAAGAAATTGACATGGCTATAAAAAATCTTGAGACATTGAAAACAAATGGCTCGCTGCATATTAAGATGATAGAACAAGAATTGCAGGAAAAGCACTCATTCAAAGTCACAATGAAAGAACTGTCACGCAATGGGTACAACAAATTTAAAATATTTCAAAAGAAATTTTTTCAGTCTTTGGCAACAATATGAAAAACTGTTTTGAAGACTGGGCTTTCTTTTGGATAAACCATATTAAATCCAGATACGTGGCCTTCAGACGAATGTGAATATATGTTTTAGATGAGTTGTCAATTCCTGTTTCATGTAAAAAGATGGATTTTAAATTTAGTGAAAGCACACTTGCATCCCTAATTAAAGATTTTTGCATCTATAAAGAAACTTTTCAACACATTTCCACTTCTGTGAAAGAACTAGCGAAATCGGTCAAAATTATATCTTATCTACAGCTGAGTATGTAGATGGATTTAGTGCCATGAATTTAATTCTGAGTGATCACAGAAATCATTTACAAATTTTGACACTTTCAAATCTACTTTTTATTTCAATAAATGGACCTCCAGTGCATTGTTTTAATGCAGAAAAGTTTGCAGCAAAATGGATTAAGTCTCAAAACCACAGTGCCCTTGACAAACCAAATGGCAAACATCTTGCCTTTTCAACTAAATTCTGTAATTAATTGATATCATTGTATGATTCAGTTGAACTACACACTCTTAAAGCTTCACTTACTTTTCATAAATGTATGGAACCGGTTTCGAGAACATTTTGTTCCCATCTTCAGCCATACTAAAGTTCAACTGTCGGATCATTCGTTGAGCTGTGGGAATGTATATTCTGCTCTGGTGGCGGTGTGATAAACTTGTAGTTTATGTTTTCATCCCCGACAATGTCGAAGTTCATTATGCTGTCTTTGTATTTGTAGATGTAGATTTTCTCCCAGGTTGCTAATTCCGTAGGTCCTTGTACTGATTTTAATAATTTTGTTTTATTTATTATGTCGTGATTTTGTGTCCAAAAATGATATGCTACTGCTGATTTCTCTATTTACTTGTACTTTACACGGTTAAAGGAACATTTCAGGAACATAAAGTACAAGCAAATAGAGAAATCAGCAGTAGCATATCATTTTTGGACACAAAATCACGACATAATAAATAAAACAAAATTATTAAAATCAGTACAAGGACCTACGGAATTAGCAACCTGGGAGAAAATCTACATCTACAAATACAAAGACAGCATAATGAACTTCAACATTGTCGGGGATGAAAACATAAACTACAAGTTTATCACACCGCCACCAGAGCAGAATATACATTCCCACAGCTCAACGAATGATCCGACAGTTGAACTTTAGCATGGCTGAAGATGGGAACAAAATGTTCTCGAAACCGGTTCCATACATTTATGAAAAGTAAGTGAAGCTTTAAGAGTGTGTAGTTCAACTGAATCATACAATGATATCAATTAATATGATTGGCTTCACTGTGCAAGTTCCAATTTACATTTAAGTAAATTCTGTAAGTTAAAATGACAAGTATATAGTCTGGTTTTGTAAATTTGTTTTTTCTGCAATATGGTTAATGGTACACAAAAAGATATATTAAGAAAGTAATCATAAATTATATGTATAATAACTGGTAAATAATACATATTTGTTATACAAGAAAATCATGCATATATAGTTGCTTTATATATATTTGCTAACCCACTAAGCTCACTCCCTCTCCCATGGTAAAAGCACAAATCCACACTGCAGTGACCACATGTGTGACAAGTTCTCTCTTTGGGTAACATTTTTCTTCGTGTAGGCGACTTTCATTTTTCTGTTTGATGCAATAGTTGTCATACCAGATATAGCTGCTGATGGAGTTTTCATGTTTGATGTGATGAAAAACAATATAACCCTATGCACTGTCAAGTGGTTTTTATTTTGTTTAGTGTGTACATATATGTATGTAAGTTAATGTTAATGTTTAATATTTATATAATTTATACTTTAGATCTGAGAATAGCCATGGCACATAAAGAAACAAATTATCCATTTACGTTTAGTTTTTTTAAACTTGCAAATTTGCAGCCTCCAAGTAGTCTCTTTTCATATGCACACATACATGCACATAATGCTAATATTTAATTCTAAGAATTAAGTTTAGTTTATTCTTCTTTGAATAATAAGTATATTATCTTAAACATATAAGCTCATAAAAAAAACATTAATTATATGTAGTACATACCATGGTGGACCCTATGATGTTTAGGAGTGTTGAATATCCATTCTAATGGTCCAAGAGTATTGACTGTTTGAGTGTGTATCCAGAACTGATATAGTAGATTAAACTGCAAATGTGTGAGAAATTGGGCTGGAGGTATTGCCAGTGCCAATGGCAAATAGAATATCTGAAACAAATTATTTACAGTATTACTTTAATAAGAATGGAAATCAAAATAAAGAGTAGAAAACAAGAATAGAAAATAAATAGTTCTGCTGCTTTATACAATTCTGTTTAATGGATTATGAACTATCCAATATTTATAATTTTATTTTCAAAATCACCAATTAAAAAAATTTCAGGTAACTACAGTTGAATACAGTTTGCAACAGTGATGTCAAATATTAACATTAATATAAAATAAAATTATTAATATTAATCAGTATTAATATTAATTAACATGTTACAATTTTGACTCAACTTTTTTTAAATGTTAATTACAGTTGAATTTATCATTAAATTATTTTTTTTTGTTTGACTCTGAATCAATGACTTACTTCTTTATTGGCAAAGAGCAATAAACCAACATTTTTGCCATGTAAATTAATTGCTAAATTTGCCTTGTTTATTTGTTTTGTTGCTCCTTCATTCAAATTTAGTTGCAGAAGTTATCTATATTTTTCCATAAGTTCTTAGAAAATGCTATTATTGTCGTATAGGTATATGTTCAATCTCTCAACAGTTCAAAAATGTCATCTTGAATTATTTAGAAGAAAAAGATTAATAAAATAGAACCTTGCAATATTTCTCATCTTGTACAGGCAATTCTATGAATTTGAATTGATGCATTTTATGCATTAATTTTGTTTCAAATACTTATTTCTTGCCATGGTGAATTATATTTACATCCAAAACTTTTTTGATAATGTAAACATTAATGAGTGAATCATTAAGGCATTACTACTTCTAGCTTACATGTAAGTGTAGTGCAAAGTTCAGATCTGATAGTAGTTCAGATAAACAACCGAGTTTCCCTTTAAGAGTACTCAGCATGTGATATTAAAAAATTAATTTCTCAAAGTATATTCATTATAATTTTGCATATGCCTTGTACCTTAATACTTGGGACTGTAACACAATAAAAATTCATGCTGCTAAATCTTTTTAAATTAAAGCAGGCATATTTATATCTTAAAATCAGATTGACATTAATTACAATTATTTGCCTCTTGCATTGTATTACTAACCAAATAATTTTAAATAAATACAGCATATTCAACATTTCAAGAGTGTTATGTAATGCTTACTTTTGCCATTAATTTTGCTTTGTTTGCCTGTTTAAATTAGTAAACCTGCTAAGAGGTAATATGGAAGGCATTACATTTCTGCCACTAATCGGGCATTCCTACATCTAACTATATGTACTTACAAAGCCACACCAGCTCTGCAGTAAAGATTGACGAACACCCACAGCCAAGTTGTATTCTTCAGAACTGTGATGCACTTGGTGCTGAGCCCATAGAATATGGACTTCTGTAGCCATGAAATATAAAGTTAATTAAATTATTGAGATACTTTAAAATTTAAGCTTTCACCACTATTTATTTAAATAATAGATAGCACATTTAAGAAAGCTCAAGCACATTCCATTATGGAACAAGAATATACAGGAATGAGATTGTAGTACAAAACAATGGAATTTGTGGAAAATTTTAAACAAATATGTGCAAACACTTAAAAGTTTTTTAAGATTAGAATTAATAGTATAAAACAGTAATAAAAGTTCATAACAAGCCAAATATGCTGATGAGAAGTTCTGAATAGCTAAAATTTTTCCACCTACTTGGGTATGCTTCAAAGGTTGTTGCTTTCATCATCAGTATGGTTCTATTGTCAGTTTCCTAGCATGGTATGAAGATGTTCTGTGGATTTTATGAACTTAGTGATAAGGTTACTGTTGTTTGGGAGATCAAAATTATCCAAATTTTCTTTGTTTTTGTTTACAATATATTTTCCCACACTGTTAATTCTATGGGTTTTTGAAGAGCTTTTAACAGTTTTGGTTCCTTTTAGAATTCATGTTGTTTTGCCAGAAATGGTCTGCTATTGCTGATTTCTCACGTGTTCCTTAAACCATATAGTAATGTTTCTGTTTTTTTTTGCCTTTGTGTTTCATATCGCAGTCTTTGCAACTGATTTTATAAATGCCTGATTATTTTCTTGGCAAAATTTTGTCTTTTGTGTTAGTTTTTAGGAAGTTTTTTTGTTTCCTGGATCCAAATGATTTTTGCCTCTTTAAAAATCTTTTGAAATTTTTGGTGTACACATGGGGTGGAATGTGAATTTTGTATATATATATATATATCTGTGTGTGTGAGATCTCCTTTGTCACCTTTTAATGTGATGATGTCTTTTACTTGTTTTTGCTTTTTGAGTTTTCTGTTTTCTTGGTGGCCAGATCTATTATGTAGCCATTTTTCTGTGCTATATCTATGATTGTATGGTACTCCATAATATCTGAACATCACCAAAATCTGCGTTAATCAAACCTACTTCAAATTCAGAGGCAATAATTATACACAAAAGAACCATTCTTGGCAAATATGAAATTGAATTAGTTGAGACTTTTCCACATATGTACAAATGTTGGTATGAGGATAGGCCCCCTGCCATGCAAAATAGTCAGAAATATTGTCTGCAAAATGGGCATAAAAAGCATCCATCACCTCTTTGTCACATTTAAATTTCCTTCCTTGAAGGTCTTTCTTGAGTTATAAGAAAAGGAAATACCCACTAGAAGCTAGATCTGTATGGTGGATGGTCAATCTCCTTGAAGCTACATTTCTTCACTACTTCCTTTGCAACAATAGTTCTGTGCACAGGCTCATTGTTGTAAAGAAGGGCACACCACCACTCAGCTTTCCTCATCTTTTCTCTTTGATGAAAGCATGTAGTCTGTGCAGTAGGCCAGCATAATACTCCCCATTTACTGTGGTGTTACTCTCCTTGAAGTTCATGAAGAGTATTCCTTCACACAGTCCCAAAAGATTGCGGCCATGATCTTCTTGATTGGCTGAGTGACCTTGGCCTTTAGAGGTGATGCTTTGCTAGGTTTATGCCATTCCATTGATTCTCTTTTCGACAAGGGATCACAGTAGAGGACCATAGTTTCATCTCCTGTAACAATGGTTTGCATAACTTCTCTCTCGTTGACAGAGCTCCAAAAATGCCGTAACAACAGATGGCCCTTTGCTGCTTTTGGACTGAAGAAAGAAGTCTGGGCACCCATCTTGCACTGATATTATTCAGGTTTAAATGTTTATGAATAAATCAAAGGACTGTTGTGTTAGAAAAGCCCAATTTTGCTGCTATTTCTGTAACCTTGAGCTGCTGGTCTTCCATAATTTCTACTTCATAAGAGCAATATTTTCTAAGGGCCGACCTGCACGCTCTTTGTCTTTGATGCTTTCTCGATCCATTCAAAAAAGTTTGGCCCATTCTTTTATGGTACAATATGAGGGAGATGCTTCCCCATATACACCGTCCATTCACTGTTTAATTTCATTTGCAGTAAGTCCTTCTTTTGGGAAGAACTTAATAACAGCTTGATACTCCATTTTGAACTTGTCACAATCTTTTATATATAGCCTTCTTTATGCAACTATATCTAAACAACCGAACATGGTGAAGCAGAAGTTACAGCTGCAATTATTTACTTAACAGATAAGGTATGACACCATATAAGAATTTCGTGAAGGCGATAATCCTTATCAGCGAGGCCGGAAACTTATGGACCTACCCTCATATCATTATGTTGTTGATGTCTTTGCAATAGTAAATGAAAAATGGAACGAGGATACAATAAAACTGTTCAATCTATAAGAGAGCACTGTTAAATTCACAATGGAAAATAGAAAAAACAAGGTTCTCCCTTCATAGATATAAAAATTATGAAAAATGGCAATATATAAATAATAATTGTAGCACAGAAAAATGGCTACACAAGAGATCTAATCAACAAGAAAATAGAAAAATTCTAAAAGAAATAAAATACATAACCATAATAAAAGGCTACAAGAGAGATCATATATGTAAGAAATTCACATTCCACCCGTGGGCACACCAAAAATTCCAGAAGATTTTTCAAAGAGGCAAACATTATTTTGGCTCCAGTAAACAAATGTAGTTTAAAAAAAATCTCCTAAAAGTCAACACAAAAAAACAAAATTCTGCCAGGAAAACAATCAGGCATTTATAAAATCAGTTGCAAAGACTGCAATAAGAAATGCATAGGCAAAACAAAAAGAAACATTACCATATGATTTAAGGAACATGTCAGAAATGTCAAATGTAAACAAAAATCAGAAATAGTAGAGCATTTCTGGCAAAAGAACCATGAATTCCAAAAGGAACCAAAACTCTTAAAAGCTCTTCAGAAACCCATAGAATTAACAGTATGGGAAAATGTATTCATTAACAAAAACAAAGAAAATGTGGTCAATTTTGATCTCCCAAACAACAGTAACCTTATCACTAAGTTCATAAAGTCCACAGAAAAACATCTTAATAACTAGGAGACTGACAGTGGAACCATGCTGATGATGAAAGCAACAGCCTTCAGGACATGTCCAAGTAAGTAGATAAATTTTAGTGAAATTTGGGTGATTTCCTCATAAATAACTTACTATATTATGCTAATGAGAATTTATAAAAGATGTATAAGAACCTGAGTGTTATAGGCATCAGAATATGAATTGCAAATTTGAGATCTTATTGCCCAGTATTTCAATTTGAAGGCCTTTAATATGAAGTCCAATTATTTAAATTCTCAAATATTTATGACATATTACATTATTATATCAGTAAGTTTTATTACATTTTAATATCCTAAAGGACACACACACACATAAACACACATGCAATGAATGCCTTAAAATTTGTAGATTCAAAATAATACAATTTTTTAAAAATATGTGTAGCTAAACATTTAAAATTTTGGATTATGTTGACCTAAACACTCTTATTGCTCCGCTTACTTGTTATAAAACGTGATACCAGTTTCGAAGACCTTTGTCTTTATCCTCGGCCATGGTCCCGGTACCACATTTTATAACAAGTAAGTGGAGCAATAAGAGTGTCTGGGTTGACATAATTCAAACTTTCAGTCATACAATTGGCTTCACTGTGATAGTTCCTTATATAGTTTAAATAAGCTAAACATTTCCTCTATCTTTATTTTATGTTCTTGCAGATATTTAGCAAATGGAACCAAAAATACATATTTATTTAGCATATATCAAGTTTAGAACCCAAGCTAAAGTATCTAGAAGGAACATTGTTATACTATACTATTAAGTAGATATTTTTTATAATAAAAAGTTGTGCAGACATTATTGAATGAATTTAAGCATTTTTGGGTCAGTTTTATTTATTACATGCTAAATGATTAACTAAAGATAATTAAAGATAATTAAAACATTTATAAATTATTTTTATTCTATATCATTATCTAGTGTATAAGGCAAGCACTATGGCTGAATGGTTAGATTTCTCACCTCTCACCAAGGCGACCGGGTTTGATCCCAGTGGCTGCAAGGGTTTGTGGTGGATGAGACAGCATCCTCTTGCTTCTGCTATCATTCATTCCACTATTGCTCCATCATCATTCACTCCCATCTTTACCTGTAATGTAGTCTGCTAACACTTGGTGCATGCATTTTAAAATGTTACTACCCTCTGCTGTCCATATGCAGAACTTCAATGCCTGGCAGGCAAGTGAGTTGGCATTAGAACTCACTCATTCACTTGTTACTAAAATTCAGCTAATACCATTATAAGCCATAGTTTTATTAATGCCAGCTGTAGCCCTTTCACCATTTAATAACAGAGACTGTTAGCAACAGCTTTAGACAAAATGTATATACTTATGAGCTTTATTGTCCCCCTATACAGTTACAGGACAAAACAGAAATTTTGTGTCACTTTTTATAAATTCAAAATTTGAAATATTCCTGCAGAGGTGATATTTTATTTGCTTTTTAAAAGGAGGACCTTTTCATCTTTTAAGAATTACGCTCTTCTGTTTTCACCATCCAATTAACTTTCTGAGTTATATATCTAATCTATTTATGCTTTTATTTGTTAAGGAAGTCTTTTGTTATACCTTCTTCATACATGGTCTTTCTAATTATTTTCATATTCTTCAATTTCATCACTGATAGAGTTTAATCTCAAGTCTAATTTTCATTCCTTATAGGTTCTTAAATTACAGTCTTTAGACAGATCTTACAAAATACATCTTAGATTCTTGTTTTTGTGCACATTTTGCCTCTGACCAAATTTTTTGGTCTAAGCAGAAGAATAGGGACTGACATTTTACACAATTTCAGATTTTCAATTAGTATTTTTTCCTTTAATGTATTTTAATAGTTCCATAGAAATGTTCCCTATTACCCATCCATGTTCTTAAATCTACTTATATACATATTAGTCATATTGAAATATTTGGAGTTATTGTTCTAATAAATTATTATAATTATTTTTGATATTATGAGCAGTTCTTCTAAAAGCATTAATTTTGTTTTATTTAAGGATATAGTTAATTTGTGGTTATTTTTTTATACAAAATTTAATGTATTTTTAATCCATCAGTACTATTTAGGAAAATGACATGGTCTTTGGTATATAAAGAAATGTATTTACTATAGTATGTTGATTAATGCTGAACTGAATCTCTTCTCCATATTTACTCTTTATATTGTTTTTGATAAGCATACAAAATTTCTAGTTTTATCTCTATATCTTACACTATAATGATACATGTTTTTCTGTTTAATGTATGATTAATATTTTATTACCATGGCAGGCTCGATGGACCCAGTAATAACAAAAGTCAACACCTATTACTGCCAGATACCAAGTGTAGGCTGAATCCCATGGTAAGTCCACTATCCTGTAGTTTTCATGGATGTATATGTAAATCCAATTCTCAGCACCTCTGAAGATTAATCTAGAAATAAAGAAATGTAATTTAAATAATAATAAAAGCTTTTTGATTCATTTTGGAAATTGGTTCCTGATACAACAGTTTGTTAATTTTGGTTACTTCCAATATAATTTTTATTTAGAATGATAAAGAAAACTGATTTGACCTTATCATGACCTAAAATAGCTCGGACATAGAGTTTAAGTGTTTCAAATAACTGCCTCAATTTAGCAGTGCTGTAATAATTTTATAAAAATGATACAAATATGGGAAATGGGAACCTATAATTTTCCATAAAAATAACTTACTGAGTCCATATGTAGTTTACAGCGGCTCATAAGAAATAAGTATATACATTATTAGGGTTCTTTAGATTTGCTATTGGTATTATTGCCTACATAATTTTTTTTTGTCAATAATTTTAAAAGTTGTTTTTTAAAAACCTTATTTTATAACCTGCAATGTTCAACGACTGTTAATGCAAGTCTTTTCTTCTTGTCTATCTTCTGCATTTTCGAGTTGCTTGCTTCATCCTAATGCATATTCACCATTTGAAATACGTAATTTTAATATTGTCGATATTAGCTCAAATTATTTATTTGCGAATATATATGTAAATAATATATTTATAAAATATAATACAAAATGTGCCTTTTGTTTCCAGATAAGGCACAGTAAGACATTCGGTAACCGTTTGCTACTTTACATTGTTCGATTTCTTCGCATATCAAATAATTTACTTACGATTTAAAGAATAAGAAAACAAAAAGTAAGAAGAATAAAATTGCTGCTAAAAGGAGTTACGTATATGCAGGAATGTGGGCGTGGATATATTGCACCAGTTCAAGATCATTGCCAAGCGGTCATCGCTGTTAGAATCAAGGTTATTACGGTATCTTACAACGGTATTATCGTTCTTTCACAAGCTTCTCTTTAACTCTAAAGGAACATGCCGGTCTTTTTTAACAATGCATAGTTAATGAATCTCAAGGAAATTTGTTTAGTTGTTTTATAAAATGGATAATTTTGCGCTAAAAGAGTCCGAAATTAGGTAATGTATGAGAAGATATCGCCTTATACATTATTTTGGGACGAGAGAAATACTAGATAAAACTTCAGCCTGGCAGTTTAGTCCAAGAAGGGTTTGAAGGCTTCTCTTCATTATTGTAATAGACAAATTACGGAGTGCCGGTCTGATATAGGTGTATCATTTTGATTCTTGGTAAGCTTACATAATTAATTACATTCGTTATTCGCAACTAGAAATGAGAAATCGTGCATAACATGAAATAGGAATATATATGTGCAAAAGAAGAAAAAATATTCCTGAATAGCTTGCTCGTTTTCTTATGTCTTTCAATGGAAAAAGGAGGAGAACCTGAGCACTAGGTCAATGAAGATGAAGGATACTAATGCTAATGAATGAAACTGACGAAGCAAAGAATAGAAAGGCGTAAACAAATTATAAATGCAGGTATTAAGCAAACAATAAAGGACCAAAACAAGAAGAAAAGCAGTAAGAAAGCCAGCAGCATTTGAAGAAGAGGGGAAGAAAGAAAAGGAGAAAATACAAGTAGAGTTAAAAAGTAAGTGATGCTCCTATTATGAAAGAAAGAAAGAAAAAAAAATGTTAGTGCTTATGTGAGAGAGGAGCAGTAGAGTATAGGGGTACATAGTGTAAGTGGAAGAAGGAAAACAGAAGAGACAAAACAAGAAATGAGAGAGAGACGAAAAGCAAGAAAAAGAAGAAACGGTTAATGGTTTCTGTAAAATCAAACACCACCGTTAGCAACTAATTGCATGTCAAAATTACTAGTCTACGATGTTCGTGTTACAAAAAAATGACCGCGGAAGGCCAGTCTTCCTCTCTCTCTTTCCTTCCATAAAAATATTTGCCCGGGCATCCGAGTAAGGTCAAAATGCACGTGCCGCAGAAGACGAAACGTGAGATTAAACCGCGTGATTCCTTCTAAGACCGTGAATGATGATACACTGTAAATGTTTTTTGTAGCTTAGGTGCACTTGAAAACAACGCAAATAATCATTTCTCGGAATGAAGTCTTGTATACAGAGAACTCTCTCCATACTCTTGCCAGGTTGAAGTATTGTTAACCAAATATAAGTATGTACTGCAATTTTAAGACAAAATATGCATATTTCGTTGTTATTGTTTTAACTGTTCTGCTGTTTTTGTGTATACTTTCTGAAGGCAATATCTAAATCCCAAGTGGATCAAAATTGTAGTACACGGAGGTTTTTGAGTTATCTCACGTAAGACTAGGACACCCGTGCGTAATCAGCGTCAATCTACTCGCGCGTGCGTACAGTCTTACGGTAAAATGTCCACAAAAAACTGACGTGTTTTGTGTTTACTTACACTGTGTCAAGAAAGTAAAAATAAATTTCGTCCGTGGATAAAAAAATAATAATAATAATAATAATAATAATAATAATAATAACAACAACAACAACAACAACATTTCTCCGCTACTAACACTATTGAAAATCTAATTACAAAAATGAAGCCTGCTGCCACGATCACGCTATTGTAATTGTTATACTACCGAGATTCTGCATGGTTTTAATTGAAGAAGTTTTGCGGAACTATTTGATATTATGACTGAAAACTTCTGTGAAGCATATTCTAATCACGTGCCTATCTCATCTCATTTTTCTTTGTCATAGAAAGAACCCGTAGTATGCATTTTCTGTACGAATCTTTTTATAGTGCTGCTAACTGGTCTACCAGGAAAGTTTCGCCCGAAACACTCTTTTTATTTTGCAATAAGACTGTTTTAATGTACGTATCGTATAAAAGAACAAGTTATGCACTATATGTAACTGTCGGTATTACTAAACGCACGACATAACTAATTCAAATCAACTGAGCCTTGCGGAAGCTACGTAAGAGACCGAACAAATGTACAATCGGCTATGTGAATAACAGGCATGTAAATGTTATATGTGATAGATCAAGTAGACTATCAAAAACATGCTTGCTAAGCATAGGGACAGCACTATATAGTTGCAGTAACATTTGTCGGTCCTGGTGGTGTAGTGATTACCATACTTCCTCGTACACCCAAGATCGCGGATTCAGTTTCCTACGGAAGGGAAGTAAAGCCGTGGGTCGCGTGTCGTAGACTTACGGCAGGTAAAAGAACCTCAAGCCTGAAAGAGGAGGATTCTGAGCAAAATTTATCGGCCGTTTCACGCCGATTGGGCGGCTGATGACCTGAGATGTTAAAGAGCGTCCGTAAATAAACAAAATGAAATAAAAATGTGTTACAAGAGTTTTGTACGCGTTTCGACTACGGTATTCCGTTCGGTAAAATATACAATTTGGTCTTAGCCGTAAACTTTATTGCACCTTTGAATTATTTTAATTTCTTCAATAACTTCCTCGACATCTAAAGAAATAACTCCACCTAAGTCCAGTGTTACAGTGTTGACCGTCTTCCTCCATATTTATTAAATATTACGCAGCATTTAATAAATAAGAAAACAAAAAACTATGGATATAATGTTACTGATTCAGCACATAACTTCTGGTGTATCAAAACGTTCGGTAACAAAAGTAAAGCAAGAAGGCAGAGATAATATCAAAACTAATGAACGTTTAAATTTTTCTATGAATAATTTAATTAATTTAACGCTTAATTAATGATATACCCAAGCCGCTGAAACTTGGCACTTGACAGCTACCTTCCCAGTTGGTAGTCATATAGATTAACAAATGAGGAATGCTACCCATTACACCTTCTGAACTAATTACAAATCAACATTACAGGTCAGTCAGGCATGACGTAGAAACTGCTTGTTTCCGGCTTTTCTTAATTGTGCGACAGCTGATTTCTATCACGGGTTTGAATTGAGTTATTGTGATTAATTGAAATGGTTAATTTCTCGTAGTTAAAAGTCCAAAAGAGATCATTTACAGAGTGATTCACGGAGTAATACCTAATCCTTTGTGTCCAGGTGTTACACAGACGCAGAGTGCTGCTAGAGATGTCACATATCTTAAAAACTCGAAGTTTTTTTCCTGATTAAAATCATTAGCAAATATCTACACAGTAGATCTCTCACTGTCTAAAGTTAGTTCTTTATTATGTTTCCATTATTGGCAGCAGTTTAATTGCGGTTATAAATAATTCTGGAGCGAAGTAATTCATTATGACGTACACTTGACATGGTTTACCAGGCGACATTGAAAACTGTAAAATACCAGCCATTTATCAGTGATGGCTGTTGCATCATCTCAACCGCAGCGTATCCAACATTAATGATCGGACGCTGTCAAGTGCAAAGTTTCAGCGACCCAAGTACAGGTATCGGAATTCTTAAGCCCTTAACTCAAGTTGAGCTAAACACTTAACTACTAGGTTGATATAAACAAAGCAAGAACACAATACATGAGCCATCCGATAGGTAAACAAGAACTGATGAGTGACAAACATAAGAGAGGATGATTTGTAGCTCCTGATCTATTGCGTCCCCCTCCCCACCTGTTGTATCCACTGTCCAATACCAACTTCATTCCGCTTCATTCTGGTTTTGGTTCTTTGAAAGTCCGATGTCCATTAATGATTACTATTTCTATATTGTTGAGGCCGAAACTTGTTTAACTTCATTGTCCATGTCTATCATGTTGATCTATATCTGTATATTATAAATATAGGCACGTCTGTGTCACTAATCAAGAAAAGTATTAAATAATTATAAGAAAATTGCTTCCAGCAATGAGGGGGTTAACACATCTGCTATGTCGCTGTGTCGTTGTCGGTCCTGGTGGTGTAGAGGTAACCATACTTGCCTTCTAAACCCAAGATCGCGGGTTCAAACCTGGCCAGGATCGATGGTTTTTTTCGGGCGTAAACTTCCTAAGTATGACTTCCTTCGGAGGGGAAGTAAAGCCGTGGGTCTCGTGTCGTACATTTACGGACGCTCTCAACATCTCAGGTCATCAGCGTCCCATTCTATTTAGGGCGTGAAACGGCAGACAAATTTTGCTCAGAGGTCTCTTTTCCAGGCTTGAGGTTCTTTTTCGTGCAGTAAATGTGCGACACGGAACCCACGGCTTTACTTCCCTTCCGAAGGAAGCCATACTTAGGATTTTTACGCCCGAAAAAATCCATCGGTCCTGGCCAAGTTTGAACCCGCGATCTTGGGTTTAAAAGGAAAGAATGGTTACCACTACACCACCATGACCAACTAACTATATATATAAATTAACACTAATAATAAAAGTAGATAAAGATAAAACACAGAGAAAGAGTCACATTTGAAATTGCTATATTTCGAACTACTGCGAGTTCTTCATCATCTTCATATATATATATATATGAGATGAAATGATATATTGGGAAAGTTTGTTTTTAAAGGAAGGAAACGTTCCAGGTCTAAATTTTTTCCATTTATGAGGACCGAGGAAAACCTGGAAAAAAAAACTCAGTCAGGGAGGATGGCCCTTGCGAGATTCCAACCCCAGACCTCCCGCTCATGAGTCCGCGCCTTAACGACCTTGGTCACTCGTGGCGGTATTTCCCAATCTGAAAAACTATCTACTTAGTATTTAAAAAAACACGCCATTTAAATATTGAGGGTGAAATTTTAAGACACTTTAGATTTAATTTTAGATTTCACCCTTTCCCCTTTTCAGTCATCTCCACTTTGAAATTTCAAATGGCATTCTTACCTTTTGAAGCAGACGTTTTAAAGAGAATGCAATTATTACTATATGTATTTTTTCTTATCGTTGCCTGGCAACCTGGATTGTTATTGCTATTTAAATTTGCACAGAATAAAGCTATAAAACTACGGGCATTATTTAATGTAATAGTTGTACTTTATTAATAAATAGTTGTATTGATATCCGACGCTAAAGAACGAAACGTAATGTAACAATTAGCCAGTTCAGAAAATAGGTGATATATTAACAATTGTAACAATAGCCAAAATAAATAGTTTTTATCATACTTTAACCAATTTACTTATTTTTTATTCTGTCCGAACTCAAACAATAACAACCCGATTTACCAGGCAAACGATAGAACAAAAGAGGTAATAACAATTGCATCCTCTTAAAATTTAGGCCTTTTGAAATTTCAAAGTGGTGATGACTGAGAATGGGGGTATAAAACCTAAAGCTTAATCAAAATTGTTTTTTAACTTCAGGTCGATATTTGATTGCGTTTGAATTTGCACAGGATAACAAATAAGTCAATAAGATGTACATTGAAAATAACAATTTTGGATAAGCTTACATTTACTCCTATTAATATTACAGTATTACAGCTTATTTTGAACAGACAAATCCGCTTACATTCCGTTCTTTCTTGTAGTATGTACACAGTTTTTAAACAATTTATTACCAAACACAACCATTACATTAAATACTATGTAGTTTTTAAAATAAATTTCTGCTCAAATTTAAACCACAATAACAGTTCAGGTTGCCAGGCAACGATAAAAGAAACAAAACATGTAATAACAACACTTAAGCATCAATATGTAATGGAGCGAAACCCAATCAATTAACATTGATGTTAGTATCTAAGTTGACGTGCTTTTGTTTAAATTATGTTTATGTTAAATAGGTAATTATTCATATTGCACATTTTTGTATTTTGCTTTTTGCTTAATGAATAAATATATGCCATCCATTGCGTGTACCATCTCATTAGTAGATCTGTGACATGTTTTAACAGTAATAACTGAGTGCATCACAAAGCATCAATGTTTAAGAATAACGGTAGTGTTGCTTTCAGAGATCCCACGAAAAACTCATGAAATTGAGAAATATTTTTAGGCAACACAATATCATTTAAGCCTTTTTATTATTAACATCATTGTACTAATTATAAACTGTAAGCAATATGTATGGCGAAAGGACTCAACAAAAGGAAAAATCTTTTAGGTTAGTTTTTAATTGATTCGTGGATCTAATATTTGAAAAGCAGAACAGCAAATATACAGATTAAAAATGTTTGAAGCATAAGAATTAATTACTCTGTAAGCACGACCTTTCACTGCTTTCTACTCGAAGGAGCCAAATCGAAACTGTTCCTACCTCCAACTTATCTGAGTACAATTACTGCATTATATAAAATTATACAATTATATAAAAAAGCATTCACTTCACAAATTTGATGCAATTATTACGTCATTCTTCATTCAACTGGACTTTTCTAAACTTAAAATTATCGAAATACCTTTTCACTATGATTTATTTTTAAGAATCTTAAGCATTTTTATTTTTCACCTACTCTCTCTCTCTGTGTTCAAAATACATGTAGGACATTTAAGTTTGATTTCTTCTTATTTATGTTATTAATTTTTATTTATTCCATTTTTTATCTTGTATAGGTGCATTTAAATTCGTTTTCTTTTTAATAAGCTTCTTATGCATGATGCTCTTTTAATTGCTACAAACCCCAAAATGCGATGGCGGTCTAAAAAACTCACGACTTAACCACGAGAGAACCATATTATATTTTTAACACATTCCCCTTATTTATTTCAACCATTATCCCGTTTCTGAAGTGATTTTCCAGAAGATCTTCAAAATATTTCTCTATACCTGCAAACTCCTCTATATTGATGAAAAACTCTGACCAGCGAAGGGTTCGGGAACAGATGGAAGTCATAGGGGAGTCAAATTTTGGGAGTTGGGTGGATGCGGCAACTATTCATGTCGTAAATATTCCAACATCTTAATGAAAAAAACATCTTTTTTCTACAAACCCGTCGATTTTTTTTACGAAAAACTTTACTTAGTTTAAAATATAGATTATGGTTTTACCCTTCTGAAGATAATCCATTAGTAAAACGCCTTTAGCCTCCCAAAAGATTGATTTCATAACCTTTCCTGCAGATGGAAACAGTTTTGTCTTCTTAGAAGCTGAACAACCGGCTTCTATCCACCGTTTTGACTGTTGTTTCAGTTCTAGCATAGCTATAAGTCAGTTGTGTTGCTGCTGAAAGGCGCAAAGCTTTCTCATATGCAGTCCTTCAAGTAAAATATAACCTACAAGTTCCTTTGAAACGTCTATAGCCTCAGCAATTTTACATACTTTAAACTCGCCAGTCATCCAATATCGTATCATGTAATTTGTTCAATGAATTTTGCTGTTGTTTTGTTTTTGACGTCCTTCAAATGCGTCATCCACGTCTTCAAGGCTGGTACAGAGATGTTTAAAATTCAGCAGCCACTTTTTTATTATTTGAAAATGAAGCAGATGAATCCCCATATATTTTAGGAATTTCCTTTGGCGTTATACCGTCGTTTACAAAACACGTTTATCACTGCACGATATTCAATTTTTCCATTTTATGCAAAATCCAAAATACGTCTGTTTTAGAAAGCTGTATTAAGTAAACTACTTGAAGCAATCAGTGAATTAATATTTAAAATGGATACTTAAAAACAGATTTACCACAGGAAAAAAAAAAAATCTTGCCAACTGCATGACATATCGAGGTGGATAACTTCTCAGACTGCCCTAGTAAATTAATAAATCTTTCATACTATGTGGGTGTTAAAATGAATATGAATGTAACTAGATTCCCTAAAGTCAACGTGATCACGTAAAGAGCACAAGAAAATGCATTGATACTTCTGTACTATGATGCATATTCAGCCACAAGATTACTGAAAGTTCAGTTTGGCTTCCTGAAGCCAATTTTAGAATTAATCTACTGTTTACACTATTGTAGTCAGCACCTCGGCAGTGTTATCATTTTAGACTCCGAAATATCTTGTAAACATACAGGTATAGGTACTAAATCTCCTATAATTTTTACCTCAATTTTTAAATTGAGAAGAGCAGTTCGTCACATTTCATTACACTGCAGTTAACCATGTTGACGAAAAGAATATGTAAAATACCTTTTATAAAAATTATTAGTCAGCGTAAACTGTCCCACATATTATTCATGACCTATAAGCTCAATATTTGAGAAGGTTCGATGCCTCTGAAAACAAATGACGATTTGTGGAAATGAGTTCCTGGTAAAGCCATGAGAGTTCATAATGGATTTCCCAAGCATCAGCATTCCGTGAATGCAACAACAGATCCGTGATACAACAATATGAGCCTTGCATGTGGAAATACTTAACTGCAATTGAAACACAAGAGCATCAAGGTTAGACATTGATATTCTTCAAAGCTTAAGGTCACCCGTGCGTTATCTGTGCACTGATTTAAATTCATTCCTTTTGTTTCACTTATTTCTGAAAGAAACTAGTTTTTTTAAGTCCATTTCTATATCAAGATAATTCAATTTATATTTTTACATTGCTTTATAGCCGTTGACCTCCTTCACAATTCTCGTTGTTATGTAAAATCATTTCAGATCCTATTGCACATCCTGCAGTTTTCTACTTTGTCTACCCTCTTTCCAATTCTTATTATCTTGATAAATATTCTAATTTATATTATTATTTTCTTGGCATCCTGTCTGTCCATTTGCTCTTCATGATGTAACATTGTAACACTAGTAAAGTGCGGGACAAACCTTAATGACCTCACCCTGAGTTTCGAGAGTCTATTGTTATCGCTTTCGTCTAAACGGTAACAACTGCCACGAGATTTCTGATGATTCTTCAGCGTTGCCACTGTTACTTTTGTACATAAAAATTGAGCAGAAACTAAGACTATTTATTGTTTGTCATATTATTAAGTATACCTGAGGGTAGCTTAATCAATTAAAAAGAATAAATTAATAAATTATTTATATTCACTTCACCGCCACGGGTGGCCGAGGTCGTTAAATCGCGGACTTGTGAGAGGGAGGTCTGGGGTTCGAATCCCGCCAGGACTGTCCTCTCTGACTGAGGTTTTTTCCAGGTTTTCCTCAGTCCTCATAATAGCAAATGCCGGGGAGGTACCCTAAACTTAGGCCCGGAACGTTTCTTTCCTTAAAAATAAACCCTTTCCCAATATATCATTTCATTTCATATATCACCAGTGTCCATCGCCTGTGGTGCCTCTGTAGCAAAAACGGGCGTTAAGCACTATTCAGTCATTATATTCACTTCCACATCCCATCTGTGTTAGTCTTGCCTCGTAGACCCAAGATCGCGGGTTCTATCACGGCAGGAGTTCATTAATTTTTTTCGGAAGTGAAAATCCTAAATATGGTTTCCTTTGAGAGGGAAACTAAAGCTGTGAATCCCATATCGTAGATTTATGACACGTAAAAGAACGTCAAGCCTGAAAGAAGAGACCTCTGAGCAAAATTGATTGGTCGTTTCACGCCTTGAATTGAATGGGACGCTGATGACCTGAGATGTTAAAGAACGTCCGTAAATATACTCAATCAATGACAAACCTCTGTTAACGCTAAACATGCACTGAAAGAGTTTGCACAACGTTGTTTTTCGAACTTTGATGCACCACATTCCTCGTGCAATGTGTCATAAATAAGTAGCTGCATATGTGCAATATTAATTCCAAGAAAAAAGGCATTCAAGGCTTGTTCCATATTATAACATGTCTTACTAAGTCTTCTTAAATAGATAGGTATATAGGTAATCTCTGAATTTTATTCCGATCCTTTCTCATTAGCTGTGTCGTATACAGTGAAGCTATTTGAGTTACGGATCGGCAAAGCGCTGTTGCATTCTAGAGAAAACCCGACAAAGGAGGTTAATGGCCATGATGAAGAGGGGGAAGATGGAGAGGGGGTGTGAGTAAAGGGAAGGGGAATCAAGAGTAAGGGCTTCATTCATGTCTATGTATTTGTATTTAAATTATTAATAGAAAACTTAAATACATCGAAGTATTTGTATGTATGTATTTAGATTTGTGTGTAGGTAGATATGTATGTATGTATGTATGTATGTATGTATGTATGTATGTATGTATGTATGTATGTATGTATGTATGTATGTATGTATGTATGTATGTATGTATATGTGTATATGTATGTATCTAAGTGTATTGCCCTTTTGATTGCTATAAGGACGACATTAGCACATACGACCGTAAGCCCCATGCGACAGTTGTATGTATTTGAGTGTGTCCTAAAACCATACTATAAAACGTCCTTTACTGGGAGAAGCTAGTTGTCAAAGCCGCACATGCAGGCAGCAGCTTGTAGTTAGTTTGAGGGAGGATTTGTCAACAGAGTCGTTTATGCTTTAGGACTTTTATTGTGTGTTAATCGTTCTTCGTTAATTATGCCGTACATAAGTATAGTCTTTATGTGCGACACCTATGTAAAAACGGATTCTTGCAGAGATGTGGTAAGGCGATTATCAGAACATGTCCTGGCAACCATGTTCCAGGTAGAAAAACGGTTCGTTAATTTCTTACAGACGTTTTAATCAAAGGTCGCCCAGTGTAAGAAGTAGATGGAATTATATATAAAGATAAATTATTCTTGCATCAGCATTATTACAGGAACAATGAACAGTGGAGAGATATGGCATAGTCTGACGAATCCAGATTTTGCTTGTATTCCTATCATCGCCTTAATAAAACATCTTATCATTGTTAACTAGACACTTCATTTTTGTTGATAAACCACCATTTTATATAAGACTTTATAAAAACAGTGAGGGCATTTGAGTTAAGGGCCACATGAGCGTGGCTGCAACCGCCACAATCGGAAAACGGAAATAGAGATAGAAATAGTGGGCTAATATGCCATTGTTGGATAATTTCCCCAGTGTATGAAAGAAAAAGAACCCTTTATGAATATTATTTCAAGATGATAACTGTATTGTCCGAGCTGAAATGACGCTCCTTGTGGTGTAGTGGTTACCATACTTGCCTTCTAAACCCAAGATCGCGGGTTCAAACCCGGCCAGGATCGATGGATTTTTTTTCGGGCGTAAAAATCCTAAGTATGGCTTCCTTCGGAAGAGAAGTAAAGCCGTGGGTCCCGTGTCGTACATTTACGGGACGATAAAGAACCTCAAGCCTGAAAGAAGAAGCCTCTGAGCAAAATTTGTCGGCCGTTTCACGCCCTGAATAGAATGGGACGATGATGACCTGAGATGTTACAGAGCGTTCGAAAACAAACCAAATCATCGTCCGAGCTCGGTTGGGTTGTAGAACACAGAGGACTGTTGGTGATGGAATAGGCTGATTCAATATGTATGGGATCTAAAAACAAAGGTATTGATACCTTTGAACGATCCTTAACACGATCAAGGAGAAGGAACTGTAATTAAAAAAGGCGGTAATGAAATCGCACATTAAGAGATAAAGCAACATACCGTGTCTGCTTATCCTGCATGCAAATATGCCGTTTGATTCTGTTTTGGTTTTGAAATTCTGCACAACGTGGAAAAAATTAGATAGTGTAAAAGTGCCTATGAAACATGCAGATGTTTGTAAATAAAGGCGCAGTTGTTTGTTCTATTTTTTAAAATGTTATTCATTGGTCTCCCATTGCAAAAAGTAAAAGGAACAGTATATAAATATAAATTATTCTTACAAATTTGGAAACTCAATCTTAAAATGCTGCGATCAACTAGACTCGTATAGAAATGTGACGGCACATAAAACGGCGAAGACATAAATAAGCACAATGACAAGTAGCTGCAGCCCTGTCAAGTGCTGATTTATTTCGACGGCCTCAAGGTTAAAGAAGAGTACACGTTGTGCGTGACTGCTGTAAGAAGAACCTTCCAGTCATTGCATATCTTTCTGACACAAGAAATAGCACGCACTAAAGCTAAACAATATTGTTTATCTTTGGAATTCATTGGCTTCGCAATTACCTATACTTTCCTTACATTGAAGGATGTATTTGACTGGTTCAATTAACACTAGACCATAAGGGGGATTTCTCCTTTCCCCTCCCTGCCCCATCTGTGTTATAGGTCATAAAGGAATGCATTACAGTCATAGTTTCGAAATGCTATAAGACAACAAGACAAAAATAAACGAAACTAAGCCTATAATAGGACATAGTTAAAATTAAAAGAGAAGTGGTTAACTGGACGTTTAATTATTATTATATATAACTGGACATATTATTATTATTATTATTATTATTATTATTATTATTATTATTATTATTATTATTATTATTATTATTATTATTCAGTTCACAATAAATGTATGTTTTAGAGTCAACTACAAGTATATATAAATTTCACGGCATGAACTACTGAAAATCATTCTACTCGACCCAGCCATTGTCCTTTCCATCGTTTCCTGGATACCTTTCTTCCATGTTATCTGTGATCTATTTCCGTCTCCCTCATGGTATTCGTTCATAGTCATTTGTGGTAATCTCTTTTCATTCATTTACATTAGATGTCCATACATTTGCTTTGTTGAAATATTCTCCACAAAGTTATGCTTTGTTGCCATTTGTTGTCTTATATACGCCAAAAGTATTTTCTTGCGTTGCCCGGCTTCTGCACCATTTCGTCAGTTTCGTCTTTTAGTTCTTAGTTTTGTTTGTACGTTTGTAATGGCCTTATAACAACAGGTTTTCTCCATACGAGATCTCATTTAAGGGAAGTTGGCCTCACGAACAAAACCAACAGAATCGGGGATTTTATTTTAGGGATTTCCTTTCCCTAGATCAGTTGCTTCCATCCAGTTAACGAACCTAATCTGCCTTGCCTGTTTATCCCGCAAGAGCTATTTAATTTCCCTCCTCTCATATCTGAGGGACATTCCCTTATCCGCCACCTGAGGACGAGCCCTTTGGGGCTACAGGCTCCCCCAAGAGCTTAATGCCAACGTCACGTGGAGTTTCCAAGCGGTCACCCATCCAAGTACTGACTACGTCCAATGCTGCTTAACTTTGGTGATCGGACGAGAACCAATATTTTCAGCATGGTGTGGCCGTTGGCATCTGCTGTATTTGTCAGAATGATGAATGTCTATAGTTGTGCGGGATGTAAAGCCATCACCATCGTTATTTTCTTTTGTAATTACATAGTTGAAATTGTGATAATTTACATTATACAAGCAGCAAACCATTCTACTTATTTTTATATACATGTTTATATATCACAAGTGCTCAGAATGGCACATTTTTAAAACATCTTTTTAAAATAATTCTTGTCATTTTATAGTTTATTAAATATAATAATCAAACTGTATCCATTTGATGCATATATTATCATTTAAAGTCCATCCCGTATATTATCCCAAACGACTTTGGCCATTTGTTCGTCTTTCATAATTTTCAGTCTCAATATACTGGGTGAGCAATGCTGGACGCAACCGCTGGACGGGCCGGCAGTACCTTGTTGCTATGTCGGGGGAGGCGGGGAGTATATTTCCCCTCCGCTGCATGAGGCTTAAGTGCGAGTTGAAATCTTGCGCAAGTAGCACGTTTGTTAAGCGACGCAACATAATATATTGAGGGAAAGTGTATCAAATGAAATGGGGCAAAACAAATTGCCCAAAGAGTATTCATGTATGATTCATATGTGCGTACAGAATCAGCGCGTGCTATAAGAAGATTATTTCAAGAGGAATTTCAGTTCACCTTCTTAATCGAAGTTCGATTCATCGTTAGTAAACAAATTTCGTGAAACGGGAAATGTTCTTGACAAGAAACATAGACAACCACGTACAGTATTCACAGAAGAAATTGCTGCCATTTCTCAGAGGGAACCTGCAGAGTGTAATGAGATATTTCCTAAGCAGGCGTCAGAAATGCTTGAAGGGAGGCAGTTCCAACATCTCCTTGCTCAATATATGCGAGTAATTTATTTCAAGTATTTATGTTATGTATGTTAGAAATAACTTACGGTACAAACCGTACTATATTTACTGCGAACTTCCTGTCAACCGTACCGCCGACATAGCAGCCAGCCTCGCCAGCCAGTCGCACGAAACCGGTGAAGGATCGTTCATTCTTAAGTTTAAATGTTACATCTTCAAGAACTGAACCTGTATGGTACATCTGGAAGGGTTCTGTAGTCGATTGGGGCAAATTGTGATGCCAATTTAATGTTTATTGCTTTGTCAACATTTCTCTACTTACCTAGTTCTGCCGTTACCCAAAAAACTTCGACATCTACCTGTGCAGAAGTAGAAGAGAGTAGAAGAGAGTTTTAGCTCAATAGCTGGAAAAATTGCAAATTGAATAATTTAAGGCTAATCTGTAAAAGCAAATTGGATAATTGCTAATGATTTCTAACTTCTCCAGTAATTATGGCTGCAAATAACATTAATGCTGATTAATGCTGATAATGAGACAAGAAGGATAACGAAATGGTCATACATTGTCTCATCCTTGAGGGTGAATCAATTTTTTATCTGACTTAATACATGTGAACACTTTATGATATCTTCGTTCAGAGATATGTCAAAGTAGGAATTTTTATCTATAATATTACCATGTATTAAAATGGGATTATTATTATTATTATTATTATTATTATTAGGTTTATTTAAGGGCTCTCTTTAATATCTGTGGTCATTAGCGTCCTATTCAATTCTGAGCGAGAAACGGCTGATAAATTTTGTTCAGAGGCCTCTTCTTTCAGGTTTGAGGTTTCATTAAGTGTCGTAAATCTAAGACACAGGACCAAAGGCTTTATTCCCTTCCGAAAGAAGCCATACTTAGGATATTTGTGCCCCACCCATCGCCTCGACAAGGCAAGTGTGGTTAGCACTGGCATCAAATATGGGTAAACGCAACTAAAACTAAAGAGCAAAATCGAACATTTTTACTTTATAAGCCAGAAAGAAACACAAGGACGCCAGACAATATTTAAATGGTATATATATGCTGCCTCTAGGCCAACTGTAAACAGAAAGAGTAGAAATAGTTTGCATTTTGCACGTGTGGCAGAGATCGCTCGAGGATAGCTTGGTTTATAATGGGTCATGGGCACACGTGGTCCAGACATTGCGTTAGACAGTCAGTTTAAGACAAAATAGTGAAGCTGCCTTTCCTCTAGTGGCAGTTAGATATATAGCGCGCCATCTAGCTAGTGGAACCAGGAAATGATTACACTTGCTGAGCAGTCTGTTTCCTTTTAGCTTCCGGCGAATCATACCAATTAAAATAAATATTTTAAAAACGGCGTTTTTGTCGTTTAAATATGAGATGAAATAGGTTAGGAAACCATTACTTCAGGTATTATTATTATTACAAATATGCCCGTTATTATATTTTACAGAATGATTCTTTCGCTAAAGATACGTCCCAGAATGTTGGTATATAAATGTATTATTTAGATAATGACCTGCAAATTTCTTATTTTCAACGATGCTAAACAAGACCTGCTGAAAATCTTCTATGCTTCTGCCAAAGTAGCGACGCCAACGGTTTCAGTTTCTAGGCACATACACTTCTTTGAGTTATTTGACTGTGCAAGGTTTATTTTTGAACGCTTTCAAATGAACCCAAACAAAAGTTGGGAGATGTTAGATGGGAAGATCTGGGCAGCCCAATAGTTTTCGTAGTTCGCCCATTCAGTTCTTGAACACATTACAAACGGCAAGCCCACGTTTGTTTTCTCTTTTTTGTGCTCTTTGACGCGTGAAATACGGAAAGGAGGATGCCATGAGTAGGGGAGGGTATGGGACATAGTTATCTAGCATTAGATACACAAGATCCTTATACAACAATAATCAAGATGTTAGTGTGTATAAGGTCCTAAGGAATGAGCAACTCTCAAGGATAGACATTTGGCTGAATGGATTTAATTATAAAAGAAGGAAGATTTAGTATTGTAGGAAATATAACTTAATATTGTATTGAATGTATAAATTACTTTTAATGTTGTGTTTTGTTTTTGGTTGGATCGAAGCCCGGTCCCCTGGATATTCCAGTAGCTAGCTGCTGATGAACCGGGGACTAGGGCACTGAGCCAATCAAATTGGTATAAATTTTGATTGGAGTTACTGCCGAAAGTTCCTAATTGTTATATTTAACATTAATGTTTTGTATTTGTGTTTATTTTGTTAAACATTTTTATATGTTGATGGATGAGAAATAAACACTACTATTACTAAACGCTATCTAGCGCTGCGCTTCCAGAGGGTAGTGTTTTAACGACACTGCCACAAGGTTTTCCATACGATGTGAGGTTTTAAATGAAATGAAATGAAATGAAATGTGTCTTGACTTGTAAAGGCGGAATCGCACGTTGAAAATATATATTTTTTATTGAACATGTAATTTACTTTTATTGGCGAATTTTTTGTTTTTACGGTTTCTAAGTTTATTTAGGAAATGGAAATGCTTAATCAGCACTTTTTTCCCCATCTGGAATAAGATGATGGTAGTTAATAGCAAGTAACTTGGCAATTAGCCGTTTCTAATTTCTAGCAAAAGCCAGGAGAAAACCTACCTCAATGCTGTTCGTGCTCTGGAATTGAATCTGGAACGCTTCAGTGCTAGGCAAAGGACCTCACAAGAGAAATGTGCACTTCTATAATTAGAATATATAGTATAGCATAAACCATACCTTTGACATCGCTTTTCGCTCTTCCTTTGTTTTATGAATTGTTTAACCTTAATTCTTCTCTGCCCACCAAAGTTTTAGCAGAGGATGCGAAGTCCCCCCAACATTTCGAAAGAATCATGATAATATCTAAACATATCTCATTTTTAGTTTGAGCAAGTTCATATTAAAGACAGAAATAAAAACACCTAAAATGTCATTGTGTGATACTGGCGACAGTAATCCCATTTATCTCTTAGTTTTTTTGCTCAAGTCGGCATACCAAGCGGCTCATAAAAAGCTGAAATCTCTTTACTTACAACAGTCACAGCTATCAAAGGTGCACTCCAAAAAGATTAAGATTTTAGAAGTGTTCCTCACAGCTCTTTCTCTTTTGTTTTTAAATAACTGAGTCTAAATTTAATGCCTTTTTTCTATGTTACTTCTCATTTGGTGCTTAAAATTGAACAACCCTCCACAAATAGAAAAAACAATATTACAGACATTGCTAATTTTTTAAAATAGACATTGATTCTGACATGTTGACATTGTACCACAGCATAATAATGGACATTTTGAAATCAAAGGTGAACAAGAACTCCCTGTATAACTTTTCCTCAGCTGTGCAGGTTCTGAAAAGCGATAGCTGTGCGCCCAAAATTCTTCGGGAGTTAACCGACGTTAATTAACGACTTCTTTCAACTGTTCCGGTATCTGAAAGGTAATTCGAGCTAAAGAACTATTAAGACCGTCAGAGGGACAGACCCATCCTAATGCAATTGCCATTGAAACATAATCAACTCTTTGAAGCTCAGTGGTATAGTCTTCCGGAAGAAATGAGTTGAGACGGCTCGTACGCCAGGCTTTTGTTAAAATAGATAATTCTTGAGTTTTTTTTATTTTTAAAATGTTTTCATTAATATTTTCAGAGTTTTATAAATAGATTTTATTTCATTATCACAAACGTGTTACTTTATTGTGTCTGCTTATTAATGCACACCATTAATAAAGATTTAAGTTTTAGTTATATTGAGGTGAAATTTACAAAACTTTGTGTTTTGGTTGATATCGCTGAGGTGTATGAGGAAGGCTGTCCCATAATGTCGGCGTCTATGACCAAGTGTGCCTGCCTATAAGCGCTAGATAGTGGCTTCCAAATGTAACGAAGTAACCTTCGGCTTAAGGTCTAGTGCAGCAGTTCTCAAACATTCCTTGACCTCTTAAGAGTAGAAGGTACTTTCTATCTCAGCCTAGTTCAATGTTCCTTTTCTAGATAACAATTAATAGTACATCAATGCACCAGTTTTTTTTTTTTTCGCAGATAGATGTACATTGCTTTCCAACAAAGTGACATTTTTTCAGAGCAATATCTTAAACTATATATTAACACATTTTCAAATTACTATCGTTTTGGAATTTTTATAATACATAAGCTAGAAAGATTGAAAAAATGTAAAATAATTTATTTATATGGAAAAAGAGTCTGTATACTTTTTAATATTCTAGAAATATGAAACAGGAATGTGTTAAAAGTACTGCAAGTACTTCAAACTGCTTTTTTCTTAACTTTTATTTTTTTTTTCGTATTATTTTCGGAAAAAAGGAACATAATATTTTTTCAACTTTCTAGCTTCATTATTAAAGCCACTGATAGCATTCTTCTTTAAAATGCTAAAAAGATTGCCTTTATTAAAATATGTTAATACCATATATTAAGATATTGTTCTGAAAAAATGCAATTTTGTTGGAAAATAAAGTAAATCTATCTAAGAAAAAAAGTATTTATCTACTATTAATAATATTATAGAAAATAGACAAAATTAATATGGTGGGGATAGAAGATACCTTACCCCCTTAGTAGTCGGTCCAGGTGGTGTAGTGGTAACCATACTTGCCTTTTAAACCCATGATCGCGAGTTCAAACCCGGCCAGGATCGATGGATTTTTTTTTTTCAGGCGTAAAAATCCTAATTATGGCTTCCTTCGGAAGGGAAGTAAAGCCGTGGGTCCCATGTCGCACATTTACGGCACGGAAAAGAACCTCAAGCCTGATAGAAAGGCCTCTGAGCAAAAAAATTTGTGGCCGTTTCACGCCCTGAATTGAATGGGACGCTGATGACCTGAGATGTTAAAGAGCGACCGTAAATAAACCAAATAAAAATAATAATAATAATAATAATAATAATAAATAAAAATATTATCCCCTTAACATTTAACTCAAAGTTTAAAATTGCAAATATTTTAAAGATGTTCATTACTGGTTTAAACTTAAAATATTTAAACAAACAAATGCACATTTTTTCAACATTTACTGGTTATTGTAATGTATTCTTACACAATAGTATTAATAATAATAATAATAATAATAATAATATCACATTAAAAGTGTATAAAACGCATGAAACAATATTAATAACTAACAATATTATTTGTTGATTTTAATTCATGAATGAAGGGGATATTTCACTGTGTGAAATATCGGCAGTGATATATCGGGCATAATGAAGACATTTGTATTCTGAGTTCTGAATCTAAATTTTCCAGACGGTTTCATACTTTATTGGTTTTTTTTATAAACGAGTGCAAAAAATTATTTCACAATAATAAGTTATTACGAAAGGCATCAGTGCTTTCATGGCCTTCTTTGATAGTCCGGGAAAATGTTCCTGTAAGCGAACTCCTAAAGTTTGCCAGTGTCTTTTCTTTGAACTGTAATTTCAGAGCTGGTTTTTTTTTTGCTGCTGTGAGTTCTTCCGCTTTATGCAAACGAACTGAAAATAATCTCTGAATCCACTTTTTGCTTGTATCAAATGCTGAAAGCTCGATTCGGAACAAAACGTCGTTTTCAATTGTGTTCCAGTTTACTTTATCTCAATTAATACCGTCGTAATTTTGCATCCTCTTTCGCTTTCTCGTAATTCAATATTTGTAACTCTAGTGCTTGGAGGATCCCCTGGGAGGACCTTGAACTACCGCTTGTCTCACATACCGGGCTAGAGAGTAGGAGAAGTAAGTGTACTTCTCTCCGCTACCGCTGCATGCCTAACATGACAGCTTCAAGAAAATGGATATCATCAATATCCGCTCTTAAATGTGCCGCCGGACCAAAGTAATCTAATTAGCGCTTTTATTCTCGTCTTTTACCTGGTCCTTTTAAATCTCCTTTAATATTTTTTTCAATGTTGTCTAGATTTTTAAAATATTTGTGCTAAATCTTGATTAGAATGGAAAGAAAAAGTTCGAAAAAGTTCTTTTTGTTAGTAAAGGTGAAGGCCAAATTAACTGGCTAATGACCTATAAAAACCAACAATATCTCTAACTCACCGCACAGATTAACTATAAGGGAACACATTTGTAAATTAACAAGTAGTATTCTGTTGTTTAAACGAAATACCAGTTCTGTAATATCAGCAATACGTTTCGTTTACCGTTTAAGAGCATTGTGGATTCACTCTCATCGAGTATGGACAAATACTTTATATTTTCACGGAGTCGTCGCAAAACGTCACAGTAGTACGTGAAATTCACTGTTTCATTTGGTGGGACGAATTCTTTGTGCACAATCCCCTTGGTATCAAAGAAAACGAGGAGCATGTTCTTGACTTTGCCCTTTACTTGTCTCGCTTTTTTTTGGTCTTGGTAAGTTCGGGCTCTTCCACTGGGAGAATTGTTGTTTTGTATCAGGGTCATAAGCGTATATCCAGCTCTCGTTGCCGGTGATGACCCTGAACAAGAAGGCTGGGTCATCGGATACGGCCTGACGAAGCTCCGTGCTAACTTCAACACGCTGCGCCTTCTGATCAGCAGTCAGGATCCTTGGCACAAATTTTGCGGCGACACGATACATCAGTTAAAATTCGTTGGCATGTCCCATAACCAATTCCCACTTCATGAGCAGGGTCTTCAATGGTTCGACGTCGATCCACACGAACGAGGTGTTGAACTTTGGCAACAATATCAGGCGTTGCCTACCGGTGTGAGCATCGTCTTCAATAGCTGTACGGCCGGCCTTGAACTGAGCATGACGCTCAAACACACTGTACGGATCATGCTTTGCTCCCAAACTTGTTGAATCATTGCGAGGGTCTCCGTAGCATTTTCCCCGAGATTTGCACAGAATTTGATGTACACTCTCTGTTCTAATCTTGGATCCATCGTAAAATCGCCGTACATTATACACAGAGTATCATGAAAAGTACTATAGAATCTCAACACATCTACACAGCTGCATGAAACTTGTAAACACTCGCTCATCGAATTTGCTAGTTTTGCCACCTAGCGGTACAAAACTGTACTGCAACTACTGTCGAGATGGCAGCACCAGTCCCGAATATTGTGGATACCACTTGGTAGTTTTAAACATGAGGATCGGTTTACTAGGAATAATTATTCTCCAGAAGCTCTGGAAACAATAACATCAGAATGAAACTGATTCCAAAAGCGTCTTACTTGCCGCACTCCTGGATGATTCCGTGAGAAAGTGATGTGATGCCATCGTTGAGCCTCAGCAAAGGTTTCTTCTCCAGCCAGAGAATCAGGTTCTCAATCGCAAGGAATACCAGAAAGTAAGGCCAGGCCTACAAAAAATAACGAATATTATTAATATTACAATAGTTGATTTCAAACTGCTGGCATTGCTGTGATAATGATAAAAATAAATATTATTAATTTTTGATCGGTTCTGCACCATTGCAGCTTAGTCGGAAGTTTTAATGTCAACCATACAAGAACTGGTAGTGTTCCATCTAGTACCATCAGGTTTGTGCCCGTGAAAGCAACTTTCTCTTATACGATCTGTTTTATATTGTCCAAGTGGCGGGACTTGGCTGGTAGAGGAAATACAGGTAAACCATCCGTTGAGGTTCTCGACCTGTATGGCTTCTACAACTTTCTTTCTGCTAAACGCTGCTGACTATCTAAAAGCATGTTGCACGAGTGCGGAATTTAGACATTTCACTCACCATCATCGTCCTAACAACCACTATCTTCCTTTTCAGCAAATTAAGTATACAAAGAATCTCTCCCCTACATAACAGCATAGTAATGTTTTATTGCAGAACACAGAACGCTCTCAGAGATCATTGAAAACTGATTACTACATGTAAACAGCAATATCTTTCTTAATTATATGACTTTGTTGAATGAACACTTAATTTAATTTATATTCTAAATTATATATTATATTCTAAACCTATTTTTAAATCAATTATTAATTTACAGTCAGCGGAAATATTCTTTACATCTTTTTTGTTAAGACAAAGAGCTCTTTTTTTAATACCCATTTGAAGGAACAAGGTAGCAAAGTAGCGTAAAAACGCAAAATTTCCATCTCATATTTCGTTATATCAGTGTTATATGTTTATCTGGTTTTGCATGTAAACTCAGAAATTAAGAAACTAATTTTTTTTATACTTTCCTGCTTTATTCGATTGTTGCACTGCTAACAATTAAGAGAAAAAAATGCGTTTGCTGGTAATGATAGGAATTTACTCTCTTTGATGTTCCAAAAAGCATCTTTTGAAGTATTGGAAAAAAAGATGACGCCTAGAATTCCAACGGAAGGCCTCGTGTTACTTAAACCCAAAAATAATGTATTAACTTTTTCTTTTAAGACCAATTTTATGAAACCAGTTGAAGAAAAAAATAATGACCCAGAGATTAATTTTTTTTAATGGTGTTTAACCACAGGCGGCGAACACTGATGATACACGAGATGAAATGATGTATTGAGAATGGATTTTTTTTAAAGGAAGGAAATGTTCCAGGCTGTTTGAGGTAACTCCCCGGCATTTGCCATTTATGAGGACTGAGGAAAACCTGAAAAAAAAAAAACCCTCAGTCAGGGAGGACGGTCCTGGTGGGATTCGAACACCAAACCTCCCGTTCACGAGTCCGCGCCTTAACGACCTTCGGCCACCTGTGGCGGTCCAAAGATTGATGAAAATATTAACAAAAGTAAGCAACTGTATTAAAATTAGTGGGAGCTGAAATATGACATCTAAAAATAAGAACTGTAGCAACATTATATCAAACAAAAAAGCATTTTGACAACATTTAACTGGACTTCTAAGAGAACAATAAAGGAATAATACAATGTAATTAGGTCTCTTTTGGATAATATTGAAACCAAAAAAAACATAAATATTATAGGCGTGTTAACAGATTAGATCATTTTCGGTTGGCAAAGGAATTTTTAGGATGATGTCAGCCAGGAAGAATGAAATGAGGATGTAAGAAGTCAACGGATAATGTTAAAAAACGGGATTGACAGAAGGAAACTGGGTGCATGGAAACAATTGGAGGATAAAAATGAATTTATACAAAATGAGCACAGATATAGAAATATTACACATCCTGCTAATAAATATACATTTATATTTCTGGAATAAAAAATAGCCGCAATAGTAGAGGCACTGTAAATTGTTGGATTAGATTAGTAGAGACGAAGGAGGAGATTTCGGTACTTTAGCCTTGCTTAAATGCTGGTCGTTTGTGCACACGTCGCAACAGGGTCACCTCCGGAAGGAAGGGATAAGATGAGGGTTACAATGGACAGTCAGGATCCAGATATGGACGTAGAGGAAATCCCTAACAGTGTCTTCAGACAGAATACCTCGGGCAGAGCCCCTCCTCCAAAGGATTCGAACCTCTCAGAAGATCCTCTTTCATATCGCATGCCAGGGCAGAAACTTTTCCAAAGCTTAAGTCACCGCACCTGGCCTAGCACGTTTGACTCTGTTACAGAACTAAGAGAGCTGAAAACTCATCGTGGGAAAAAAAAAAAAAAAAAAAAAAATCCAAGGTCAGTATCGCCGGCCCCAAAGAATGAATGCAGGACCTCTAGAGTGCGAATCTCAAGCCTTATCTCTGAGTCACTCCATTCGGTAGTGTAAATTGTTATAGGAATTACTAGTAATTTGACAAATTAATTTTTTTATTGCGATTGTTTCATGTGTTTTAGTACTCAGATGACCAATTCAAAATGAAATCGCAAAATACAAAGTAAAAATGGAATTGCATAAAAATGCCAATGTAGTAGTTCAGTTTATGTTTCGACAAACTACAATATCTTCTTTTTTGGGGAATGATTTCATTAAATACCCTAAATGCAAACTTCACTGAATTATTACATTGAGCTCTAAAGAGTAAACTGTTCGGTAACAGTTTTTCTTTTTTCGTTGAAATAATTATGAGATTATTCACTCTTAGAGTGAACCTAACGTCAACAAACAAACAATGAATTCTTCAGCAATTAACGCCAAGAATACTCCCGATTGTCAGAAACACGTGGCAAGTACAAGAGAGCACCGGTAAATTCTGAGGTTAAGTTTACTACCTCTTTTATTGCGAGTGACGGATACTTTTCGCAGAACTTTAAAAACACGTTGAAAATAATTGTTTTCTCTCCACTAGTTAAAGGCTTGCCCGGTTCATGTTTTACACATGTCTCGGTAGAAACAGTAATACGTGCTTCTTTAGCATTAGCCATAACAATTACAAGCTACTGGCGGCGTCTTGCCTTGTTTAAACAACCGTTGAATCAGGTGAGCTACATCTGGAAGTTGGAGCGCATCAATTTGTAACTTCGAAATTCAACTTCACTACTTCATTAAGTCCGCAGTTATTAAATTAAAGTCACAAGTATTGTTATTTTGTAAGGTGGATGTTATTTATTACTGAACCCATCCTCAAATTTGATTGCTAACAAGGAACTACTTTTTTTGCATGCATTGCTACTGTGTTATACTTAGCTGCACAGTCATGCTAGTGATGTCACGTCACTGACATTGTTTTGATCGGGATCACTTTAAGGGCGAATAGAGGGGAATAGTTCTAATACAACTGAATTAGCAGTCATTGCATATCTCAACAACCCGAATGCATTACATTATAACCAGTATATCCACAGAGTGTGTAATATTCTTCTGATTTAGGCCCCTGCTATAATGAAACATTGATTAGTGTTTTATTATTATTATTATTATTATTATTATTATTATTATTGTTGTTGTTGTTGTTGTTGTTGCTGCTGCTGCTGCATCTGTAGATGTATAATAGGACCACACATCGGAAGAATTTGTTACATATAAATATATTTTGCAAGGACAATACATATTTTGGCATTAAAAAATCGTCATAACCATGCGACATTTGATATGTCGTATATGGAGGATGTTAAATCTAGGGTAATTGTTAAATGTTTCAGGATAAAGTAATATATTAATGGTAATCATTTTAATTGTATTGTATTGTATTTTATAAAATAGAGAAGGATTTGCAATACATTTAAAACGTTATTTGTTAGGTCTCTTGATTGTTGAATAACAGCATTGGGTGGACGATGACAGTGCTACCAAAGTAGCCCTAGTTACATTGTTAAGAAGTCACATTGAACATAAAAACTTTCACAGTTATTTTCTCTGTTGGTGCTTATTTTGTCGTGATAACTTCTTGTGTGTATGTAGTTATAAAACTCTGGAGATATCTGTACTAATCCTGGTTTTTCGCTAATATTATTGGTGTTTTTGTAAATATGTATTTAAATAAGACATTGCAAATGATTAGAAGCAACTCTGAATTGTGTGGAAGGAGTCGTGTACAGTCTTGGTTGGAGGAACCAAAAGCTATAAGGCTATTTCTTTAGGATAGATGATCAAATGTCCTTGTGTTCCCGTATTATGTGAATGAATCAGCAAGACTGACGTGAATGGACTGAACCGCTTCGGAGTTGGTGCCGGCCTAAGGCTATGTGTTATTTATAGCACACAAAACACACATTACACGTCTGATGTATAATAAACCGTACCTCCTAACCGATAGTGAAGTCGGAAGCGTATCAGAACTTCGTTAAGACCTCGCCGAATAGAACCGGAGGCTATCATAAATGTAGCTGACAATTATAGTATAATCATATAGTATCTGTAATTTTCACAGGCGAAACACAAATGAGTTCCGCTTACGTTTCTCTGACGGTTTAGTAATTTAAAGTCCTTTTACTCTGCTGATTAACACGCGGAAAACATTCCATATTTCTGATCTAGAAGCGTTTATTCAAACACTAAATTAATGAAAAATATTATATTAGTCTTCTGTTCTTTCTTGAGGTTATGGTCATTCTTTTGTTTTGTTTAATCTTGAGTTTGTGACTGTTCCTTTTGTTTCAAGAGCAAATAAATTTAAATATATATTTCTAATAATTATGATCAATTTATAAAAATTTATATTTAAGTGAGACCTGCAGAGCTTTGGTGTAAATATCTTTTTTATCTATAACTTTATTTAATGTCGCCTAATTCAAATATACAATGATGTAATAACAAGTTTGACACGATGTTTACAATTAAATAGTAAGTTTACTATCTTTTAAGAGTTTAAATAATGATAATAATTTGGTTGATTCGTTTATTCCTGCCTGAAAATCTGAAGGAATTTGGTGGTTGATTCTATAGTTAAGAGTATTCAGTTATAATGTAATTGACAAAATGAAGATTCTTGTCTAGTTAAAAGAAAATGTGTTAATTTCGTGTGGCTAAATCTAGCTGTTTATTTCTTTAAGGAAAAGGTTTCATTTTTACAATTACAGGCACAGAAACTGTTGCTAAATATCATGATACTCGTATCTTAAACCTGGTTCATGCCAATTTTCGCAACTTTATTACATCTTCGTTTATAGTTTGTCACTGCAAAGTTTAAATACGGCAGATTATTTCTGATTCTTCATTGCATGCTCTTTTGCTTCCTTATGCAGAGAGACAATTGTAGTAAAGAGCTGGCCCCTGTTAAAAATTAAGAACTTATGTTTCTGTGAATGTACCTTTTCCAGCCATGGCTGACATATGCGTGTGTATTAATGAGAAGTTTTTGTAAATGGCCATGTATGGGCTTACCTAAACAATTATCGTGTCACTGGCTACTACAGCGCTATTTTCTCAATGATAGCTCATTTTATAAATTAAAGGAATCTAAAAATTAGATCCAAACAAAACAAAAAAAAGCTAAATAATTAAGAACCATTAAAAAAGTAAAAAATGAAACCAATCAGCAATGAAATAACAGACATTTTATGGACTAAATCTAAGAACGAAAGGTAACATAAACTGTAATTTCAAACCAATACTAAATACCTATTTTTAACTAAATGCTAAATAGTAGTAAGGTAAATTAAATCGTTCAATGGATAATTATGAACGTAACAGTTTGAAAATATATTATGAAATTATAATAAAATGTTAAAATTACATTACATTATAAACTATATAATGATTTTTATAAAAATGATACATTATATAAGATATAAACAATCTTAATGGAAATGTAAAAAGGTTAAAACTTAAGAACAAGATGTTCAGAAATACTAAAAACTGGTACAATAAGCATACTTCTTCTTTGGTTAGGGAACAGTCAACTGTATAGAAGCAAAGGATGACGGTAAATCGCTAGCCAGATTACCTGCATGTCGTTCATGGTGGCGAAGTGGTACCCATATTTGCCTCCTAAACCCAAGATCGCGGGTTTAATCCCGGCCAGGATCGATGGATTTTTTCGGGCGTAAAAATCCTAAGTAATGGCTTCCTTTGAAAGGGAAGTAAAGCCGTGAGTCCCGTGTAAATTTACGGCACGATAAAGAACCTCAAACCTGAAAGAAGAGCCCTCTGAACAAAATTCGTCAGCCTTTTTTGCCCTAATTTGAATGGAACGCTGATGACCTGAGATGTTAAAGAGCTTCAGTAGAAGCAGAAGATTGTCCACGGAAAAAAAAACCACCTAAATGTGACTTTTTGTTTTCTTTTTATACAGTTTTCAGGGTCTTGTTTGTCGTATTTTAACAAACAAATTTATCTTGCTACTAGGTTTCAGGCATTTAAATGAAAATAAATATTTAGTACTTTGTTTAAGATTTTACCTGTGATTCAGTGCACCAGATCTGTTTCCTAATTAAATTGCTATGTGTTTATGTTTCATTAATTTTAGTTACTTTGCTGTTTTACCCATTCTGTATTTTAACCGCACTGAAAGAATGAAACTTTCATGCATGCAATGAAATAAACTTAATAATAGTAGCTCCTCTGGGCAGTAGTCGGTCCTGGTGGTGTAGTGGTAATCATACTTGCCTCCTACACCCAAGATCGTGGGTTCGACCCCGGCCAGGACCGATGGATATTTTCGGGTGTAAAAATCCTAAGTATGGGCTTCCTTCGGAAGGGAGGTAAAGCAGCGAGTCCCGTATTGTAGATTTGCGGCACGAAAAAGAACCTCAAGCCTGAAAGAAGAGGTCTCTAGCAAAATTTATCGGTCGTTTCAATGGGACACTGATGACCTGAGATGTTAAAGAGCGTCCGTAAATAAATAAATCCTCTGGGCATGAATATCAATTATAAACTTTTTAAATAACCTCAAAAATCATGTAAATATGCTTTAAAATAAAAGTTAAAAATCTAGTTAATGTTGTATTTAAATTCAAAATAAAAATGGAGAATGATGAATGAATTAAGAATCAAATTTCAAAGACTGGATGAGATATACCAAATCAGCGGAAATACAATATGAATACTAAAACCGCAGAGCGAAACTTTAATAATGGGTAAATGTCACTTTGGTGCAACATTTGCAGTAACAGAAATAATATAATGTCTTTTTGTTTCTGTTTAGCACAGAACAGTCGAAGACAGGAGACAAGTTTCCATTCTTTGTACTGCAACCACTAGACATGCGTATTATTTGCACTGGTGTCATTTACGTCGCAATCTTGAAGCCACAAGTCCGTTTTAACCTTTGCAATAGTCACCTCCAATAAGCTTCCGCGTTTATTGTAATCCAGGCCTGAGATTAAACGTTGCTTGGAATTATTTAAAAGAAAACAAAAGTTCCCAGCACTAAAAACCATAGATCTCAGCGTAACAAGAAGCTTTATTTTTAATATTGAGTAGTTTCATTGAAATAGTTGCCTTTGTTAATAAAAGCAATAAAAATATAAAACACAGATTTATAAATTGCAATCTTTATATAAATAATAACTTTGCTAATTGTGTAATTCTTGAAAACATCCATTCTGAATTTGTTTGTGCCAAATGTTTATTTTTACAATTTTTAATTTATTTTGTATTTGTGTTTGTGTACTAAGCCAAGGATTTTTGTGTTACTTTTCATTGTATTATTTCCGTGAAGCAAAACCCAAGAACATAAATTACTATTTCAAAGATATTTTTGCTTAAATTGCATTTATTTTCTTGATAATACTTATTACAATGAATCTTATAGGTATACAGAATGGACACAGCGTTTCGATCTATTTTCATGAAATAATGATTTATTCTAAATGAAATTAATTTAGCTTTTTTTTATATTTATTAACTCATGCCCTATTTATGGCATTGTTATACACGTGTTTATATGACATGTAGATATGGTATGTACATATGTATTTTATCTTATTTCAACATGAGCTCAGTGTATTTCAAAATACTGTGCAAAAAATAATAAATCTTGAAAACACTGATGTTTTTACTTTTATATTTCAGATTATCACTACAGAATGCTGTTTGTAGAGGAGCGAATGACTATTATCAGTACTCAATCACACTGTTTAACATGGCAATAGGAGTTGCATTCATGATTTCCCAACGAATGGATAGGTAGCAGTTCACCTCGAATAGGGCCATCACGTTTACCGGATTAGACACCCTTACGACTCTTTAGCTTGAGGTTTATTAAGACACGAGTGAAGAAAACCATAGTGAGATTTCCAAGACCTGAATAATCCTATTCGAGAAACATGTGCAGCGATTTCAAATGCTTACAAATATCTTTCAGATTGCATTCGAACGTTAGACACAATGCTTTGAAATCAATGGCGACCATGTTGAATTAAAATTAAAGCATATATACCTACGCACATGCTAACTAAATTTAATTTACGACAAAAATTAATTATTTCACGAAAATGGACTAAATCTTAATGCCCATTCTATATAGTAAAGCAATGAAATTTATATAATTGAAAACTTTTTTTCTTTTTATTTTACGCGAATAATACAATTACATACGTGTTCATTAGCTTTTGCTTCTCTTGGTATTTCTCTTTTAGAGCTTTATATTCACTCATTTGCTATTTTGTTTTAGATTCTAGTAAAATGACATATAAGGATAAGCCAAATCCAAATGACTAGACAGCAAAGGTAGCAAAACATATATGAAATCTTATAAAGGAGTATTTAAAATGTTCGTTTTAGAAAACGATGAAGTATATTTCTGGGCAAATGGTAAATCTTTTATGAAAATATAAAATATTGTCTTACTTCTATAATTATATTAACATTAGCACTAATATTTGTAATAATGCAAATTTTTATATTAAAACGTTTTAAAGAAAACAAACTTTGTGAAATAACATCTAATTGATTTGTGCGGGAAGAATACAGATCTATCGCAGAGCTATAAATGTCATACGTCATCAGGTTTTTAGGGTAGCGTATGGTAGTAATCAGTGCGCATTCTATAATAAAGCACAGAATTATGAAGGTGTACTACTTTCACTATTATCACTCACTAGTTCCTGCTATCCACGAATAGCGTGCGCTGCCTGTCTGTTCTTTTAATTGCATGACCCTCAATCTGATTTAAAAGCGTTACTTTGGAATTCACAACAATTTATTCCTTCCAAGGTGAAATTATGTTTTGATTAAAACGAAAGTCTTTAAAAGTACAAAATTAATACTTACATTTTTTCATTAAAGAATTGCATTAAGTACGAAAACTGTTCATAAATCGAAGACTTGACTTTTAAAAAAAAAAGTTCTTAATATAATCTCCTTTCAAATTTATACACTTGTTTCAGCGATCTTCTAATTTGTTTATCCCATCCATAAAACGAGGTTTCTTCAGTTTTGTAAATTGCTCATTTGTTTCGGGGGTAACCGCTTCATTTATTGCAAATTTCTTTCCTGCCTGCCATTTCTTCTAGTAGTCCGAGGGAGTAAATCTGGGGAGTAGGAGAACGAGGAAGGGTTTCATACTTTAATACAACAATTTTGAGGACGCAATCGCAACTATGCGCTAGAGTGTTATCGTGATGTAACAGGACTTCTTTCTTCGCCAAATGAGGACGATTGCTGCTGTAGCATAGCGTAATATTCACCGGTTATGGTTTTTACATTTTTCCAAATAGAATTTAAAATTACTCTGTGTCCAATCCAAAACCAGTTGCCATAACCTTTCCAGCTTAGGTTATTGGTGCCTTATTTGTAGCGTTTTCTCCTGCTGCAATCCCCGTGTCTTTGTTTCTGGGCAGTAATTGGAGAATCCATATATCGCCGACAAGTATAAATGTGTATCCGCCTCGTCGATAACTTTTTCATTTGCAAATGAATGAAAAATATTATGCACATCTTCAGAAATGCCCACAACAATCTTCCACACCTACAGTCTCCAAACTCAGTATCATGCCGTGGATTTTTTTTTTTTCAGTCGTTACCTAGTTAGGACGGCCCACTTTGCATGTTCTTGTTCGGCCACATCTAAATCCATCAAAGCAAAGGGTCATCGAAAAGTCGCTCCGCAGCGATTGTGTAATCGATATTTCACTAGGGAAGCGAATTCGGGTGGGAGCACTGACCCTACAAAGTCCAAACCTTAGCAACGATGGGCGAATTAGCTGCTAAAAACCGGTTTTGAAGGAAAGAAGGAGTATCAGAAATGTTGGAGTACCAACTTTCTCCTGCGCGGTGTACTGCGGAGGAACTTGTCGATGACCCGTTGTTTATACATCCTTTTAAGGAAAGGTACAGTTTTTCCGTAATGCTTTTCCATCTTCGCCTTATTTCTACCGGTGTTTCTCCTTTCAAATTATGTTTTATCAATACAGAAAAATCGTATTTCTCCATTTTGAGCGCTTGTTTACAAATTTAAGCAGAAAAGTGGCTATCAAAAACAGCTTAGCTGCTAAATTATTTATAACTCAGTACTCGTACACTATCCCTCAGCAAGGTAACGTTGAAAACAATCTAGAGCTATCACTTTTTGACAACACGCGGACTTTGTCGAAAAGCCCTCGTATTAGAGTGAAATATTTTGAAAATTGAAACCCTCTTTACTATTACATTCTTAAAAACAGTTTATGTGTTAAAATTTGTTTATAAACCAAAGAATTTGAAAGGGATGCTGCTAATGATGCCTTCATTTATGAAGCTTAAAGTAACCCAGAGAGGTAAGTAAATAACTGTAGGAACAGATGACTGTAGAAAGTGAGAAAACAATGAAGAAAAATGTGGCAGTATCATTTAAACATATTTGGAGTGTTTCACATTATACCCGAATTTATTAGGTTTTGGTTTTCATTAGATTTAAGGAAGATCTTTAGTACTTTGGTTATTAGTGCTCTATTCAGTTCAGGGCCTGAAACGATCTATAAATGTAGCTCAGCGACCTCTTGTTTCAGGCTTGAGGCTTTACTTCCCATCGGAAGGACGTTAAACTTGGATTTACACGTTCTGAAACTTCATCGACCTTGGTCGGGTTTGAAACGCGACCTTGGGTCTACGAGGCAAGTGGTTAACACTAGATCTCCAATACCAATCCGGATTTGTTATCCCTCGATGTATTGTTTGTTTTGCAATTATTTCATCTCTTATTTCTTTACTACACCGTCTAATTTTCTTGTCATATCTTTCTTATAATTTCTGCTCTACATTATTCAAAGATACAGCTACCATTAAAATTATGTTTTATTTTCGTTCTATTTATTTATTCCACCCTTCATTTCCACGAGGGTTGAGTCTCTGTTCGTTTGTCTTCAAATTCTCCATTAAAAAAAAAAAGGATTTAAATAAAACATATCCCGGATCTTATGTAAAAATTATGGTTCCTTCGAACCACACCAGTGGTTTACCGTTCTAAAATGTCCTTAACTTTCAACAATCCAAACATAAAAATCTCATTCAGTCAAAGAGGTCTTAAGAAATAACTTAAAAACTAAAACATAGCAGCTTGTAATGTTATGTAACACTTGATTATTGTTGTAGTTTGGATTCTAGTTGCGCGGATGGATTTTTGTTGCTATTACGAATGTGATGCGACAATACGCAAGATCTCTGCATTATTATGCTCTCGTTTGCATAATCTGTTCACTTGAGCCACAACTTCAGCTAAGGCATGTACAAAACTTCAAGTGAAAGAAAAGCCAAGAAATGTGGCTTATTTGTATAAACATAACTTTCGAAGTTCTTTATTAACAGCTGAACTGAAACGTGCAAACTGTTCATTGCAGTACATTAAAACAGCTTTTACATTACGCTCTCGTTTATATACCTTGGCCGTCTTTAAACTCTCGAATTAGGGTTTTTGAGAATGTTTTGTTAATTCTATTTGTTATATTTAACTTAAAAATGTCCTACAACTTCTACGTGCTCTGCGGGCTCTGCTAATGAATGTTATACATTACTCGTAAAAAAAAAAAAAAAAAAAAAAAAAGGCTTCCCAAGTTTACTTTTTATTTATTGGATATTTAAAATATATTTCCTGGAATGTTCAAAAGATCTAAGAACTCTGGATTGCATAACCTTTAGTTTTTGTTCATGTATTTTATCACAAGATTTGTTTCCTAGCAGCTGTGTAATATTTTTATTACTTAATGGACATTTCGATCATTAAATTGTAAGCAAACATTGAATTTCATCCACATAGCTGCTTGCACATAAGCAATATCGTTTTAGTGTTTATAGCTTGTTTAGGATATATGCTCTTTCTGGGAAAAAATTGTGTAAAAGATACAGCTTGAAAAGAGGGCCATCAGTTGCTGTCATGTTATACTTTTACGCTAAATTATTAGTGCAATTGAAAAGGGAACATTTTAAATTAGTGAAAGACGTGCTGATGCTCAGAACTAGTGCTGATTAACGTTTGTTACAGTTTCATTCTATTTAACCCCAATTTTGCTACGAGTTCGCTTATATTGGGAAGGATACTTCATTTAATGACTCTCCTATCGTTCTTCCAGAAGAATGGTAGCAGTGTTTTGTTTTATGCATTATGTATTTCGATTAAATCCGCTGTTCGGTTGTTTCTTAAAAATATTTGAAAAATAGTAAACACAATATAATGCATGTGATATAATCCAGTAATTGTAAGCATAAAACAGTGTATTAAAGTACTTTTATCTGTTTTCATTTCTTTACTGAAGCTCCACATTTGATACTGGTGTTCTTGTTCATTACAATTAGCATTGTGTTTCAATGGATAGTATTCTAAGATACAAGTACCATACTCTGCGAGTTAAGCGATACTGACTGAGGTTGTTGAAAACTAATGGACAAACGCGGTTACCACGACACTGATTACTGTAGTTGGCTTTCAGCCAGAAATACTTGGAATGACAAGTTTCGCATTTGAGACATGATCCCATCCTTATATGCTTCTAAATAAAAATTCAGAGAGCATTCACTTCTATTAGAGAGTAGTGAGGGAAGCAACTAGAGTTAACTAAGTATTCTGTTTCTAGGAAATGCTGTATGTCTTGATATTCTGCAACACTAAGAGCGTTTTGTGGTATAATTAGCCTCTTAATTTGCAAAGGAAGATTGGAACATTTCCTTGGGGGCGTATGTATGTACAATAGGCCAATTATAGCCCCTCCTTGGGGCAGAAGAAGAACAACAACATTGGAACACTCAGAACGACAAATGTAATGAATTGATGGTGACCTAAATTAGACTTTAGTGGCTACAATCGAACTTAACTGGCATTAACTTTCTTCAAATAGAAATACACAACACAAAATTTAATCAGGTAACTGTCCTAATCAATCAAAATTGGGTGACAGACATGCCATTGCCTAAACCAAAAGGGTAACTAGCTGAAAAATAATGTATGAATTAATGTACGGGCTTAACAATTATTACCAGCTAATGCTTGATCGCATTTACGCCGTACTTAAATACAAATTTTATAATTTTCCCTTCGTTTTCCAAAATATAGTACGAAAACGAATACAATGTGGGGGTTATCGTGCAAGCTGTAATAAGTGTTGACCTGTAGTAATATATGGTATTGACACAGGTATCGACTATGGCAACTGTTATTAGTGTACCACGTCATCAAACCACAATTTTTAACAGTGTTCTGCAGTTGTGTTCTAGCAGGAGCCGAGGAACTATTAATCCAGCCTATGGGGAGTGGAAAGTCAAAGGTGTAACGTCTGACAGCCGAGTGTTGAGTGCCATTTTGTAATTATACTTAGAAGGGCAGAATTAAGGCGACTACAGTTAAGCTTCAGGTAAAATCTTATAAACTTTCTCGAATTTGGTAGTGTGCAATTCAGTCAAGAGATGCATGATGATATTTCACAGAAGAAAGTACACCGCAGGTACAAGCACAACGACTATGTAGTTGAGTTTAGCAACTGCTAACGATTCAATTGCTGGTGTATGCTATTGGGAAGCCTTCACCTTTATTTCATACTGTGAAATATGAGGTAGGTCCATAAGTTTGCGACCTAACAATTTTCTAGGGATTATAAACACAAAAACTATTTCACTTTTCAATATAGTTACCCTTTATTGCAATACACTTCTCACATCTTTTAAATTAACATTTCAACAACCCCCCCCCAAAGAAGTCTTGTCTGCAAAATGGGCATAAACAAAATCCATCACTTCTTCGTCACACTTAAATTTCCTTCCTCGTAGGTCCTTCTTGAGTTTTGAGAAGAGGAAATAGTCACTGGAAGCTAGATCTGGGCTGTAGGGTGGATGGTCGACCTCCTTGAAGTCACCCACATTTCTTCACAGCTTCCTTTGCAACAACAGCTATGTGCACAACCTTGTGATGAAGAAGGTGCACACCACCACTCAGCTTTCCTCGCCTTTTCTCTTTGATGCAAGCACGTAGTCTGTGCAGTGGCCAGCATAATACTCCCCATTTACCGTGGTGTTCCTCTCCTTGAAATCAATGGTGAGTATTCCTCCACAATCCCAAAGATTGTGGCCATGATCTTCTTGGTTGACTGAGTGACCTTGGCCTTTAGAAGCGGTGCTTCGCCAAGGTTTATGCAATTCCATTGATTCTTTTTGGACAAGGGATCATAGTAGAGGACCGTAGTTTCATCTCCTGCAGCAATGGTATGCAGAACTTCTCCCTCGTTGTCACGGCAGAGCCCCAAATGTGTCTGGCAACAGTTGACTCGTTGCTGCTTTTGGACTGAGGAAAGAAGTCTAGGCACCCATCTTGGACTAACCTTATTCATGTTTAAATGTTCATGAATAATTCGAAGGACTGTTGTTTTGGAAAGGCACAACTTTGTTGCTATTTCTGTAACTTTGAGCCGCCGGTCTTCCATAATTTCTCCTTTCACAAGAGCGATGTTTTCATGAGTGAGTACCTCCAAGGTCCAACCTGCACGCTCTTCGTCTTCAATGCTTTCTGAACCCATTCGAAAAAGTTTGGCCCATTCTTTTACTGTAGAATATGAGGGGGGTGCTTCCCCATATACACCGTCCAAAGGCTGTTTTCTTTCATTTGGAGTAAGTCCTTCTTTTGTGAGTAACTTAATAACAGCTTGACACTCCATTGTGAACATGTCATAGTCTTCTACACATATCCTTCTTTGCAAATGTATCGGAACAAATGAACACAACGGAGCGGAAGTTACAGCTGCAATTATTTACTTAACAGATAAGGTATGACACCAGATAAGGATTTTGCGAAGGCGATAGTCCTTATCGGCGAGGCCGGGGACTTATGGACCTACCCTCTTACGTCGCATATCTATACAAATAAGTTTTTGCTTCTATACCACAGTTTAGAGAATGTTGTATTTCTATACCATATTTTGGTACGGAGAGAATAATACTTTTCTCTGGGAATGAAAATACCCAATAGAAATATTAGTAATTAAATGTGCCAATGAAAGTAAATCAATATAAAGCAAATGGAAATTAAAAGAATGAGCTTAATAAAGGACAAACGTCAAAATCAACTGATGATGCGGGCTAAAACTGGAGATAATGTTGAACAAAAACAGTGACCTTAAACTAGAGCTAATCATAGAGATTAAGGGGGGTCAGGTATTGCTGTTTATTCAGGGTCATTGCTCTTAAGTCATATCCCTTACAGTTCATAAATGCTACATTAGTAAACGTGGATGGCAAACCTTTGCAGAAATTAGAATACTTCATATTAACCCCCCATTTAAAGGCGGAAGAAATTCGCTTTGGAGATTTAAAGTGAATTCATTAGCAGTTATAGGCAGTTATGAGCTATTTAAGAGGATACCTACCAAATATTCGCTTTTGCAATCGATCCACAAATAGAAACGAATTAAACATTGTCATAGATAAATACCGAGCAGGTTGACTCACATTTGCAACTGTATTTGGGGGTTCCTAAATTCAAATCCTTCGGCCAATCTTTAAGGCATAAAAATCTTAAGTACGCCTTTGGTCCCATGTCGTAGATTTACGACAAGTAAAAGCACTTCAAGCCTAAAAGAAAAGGCCTCTGAGCAAATTTCACGCCCTGATTTGAATGGGACGCTAATGACCAAAGATATTAAAGAGCATCCTTAAAAATAAGGTACACTGCTGTCGACTTTCCTGACCGAGTTTTTCCTCAATCTATTTTAAGAAAGAACAAATGGTTAGTATTTTTCCTGCCACTGATTCAGTACATTTCATTATTCATCTTCATTCTATCTGTGTGTCTTGTGTTTGTGATGCTATCTAAGCGGCCCTTACAAAGAACTGCTCATCCATTCAGGAGGCCCCTCAGTGTGCACATGTACTCTATACGCGTCGAGAGTAAACAGCTTGATGACAGGCGACTGACCCGGGCATTGGCATGTAAATCCCAGAGTAACTTTTACAGGCAGAAAGAAGAAGTGACAGAAAAAGAATGCTTAAATGTTAAGCATCTGCCTTAAAATTTAAGCAGCCTTGGAAAGAAACGACTGGGGAGAAAACAGTGAAAGGAGACAATACCTATTGTTTCTAAAGTAAATCAATATACAATGGTTGCCGGTTATCAATGATATATTTTGGAAAATCGGTTCTAAAATAGCAAGTGGAAATAAAACCGAGAGAGAAAGCATCCTTCCCTCTGCTGTTCCATAGTATCGTATGTTCTGTACAAAACTCTATTAAATCAACAGCAACTTCTTCGTTCCATAGAAGAAAACGTTCAACAATTTATATTGCATTTATTAAAATGAAGATAAATGAGTCGATTAATATTATTGATAATACAAATTATATTTTAGATTAGCGACTAGGTAAACTTTCGGTGATTAATCAAATATACAGGTTGCGGCAAACGTAGGTACAAAGAATTTAAAAAGAAGGCTTGATTGATACATAGTATTTTGAGATTGGAAGTAATGATCTCAATACATGCATCGATATGGATCAATATCATAGGTACGTTGCGATGTGACATATGTACACCGTTGAAACTGGCAGAGCATCCCAGTCTAACCACAAGTCACTCAGTATACAGATCTTCTTAGAAATGCTAAGGCGTTTTGAGAACTACAATAGGTAAGTTTTGTGAACGATTGCTGTACTTGAACTTGAATTAATTAAATTACTTATTTAGCATTTACTGTATGGACTGTATTGCTATTGTTTGAAAGGAGTAATTTGGCTCGTTGTTTCAAGCGCAAAGAACTGTCACCTGGCGTATGATTCATTGGTCAGAAGTGATTTTGATATAAAATGGAATGAGATCCCCCAATATAATGTATTCGAGACAATGAATTATTTAAGTTAAGCTATTATGCTTTCAGTTCTCTTAGCAATCCATAAACACCTTCGTACCTTTGGAGTTAATGCCTGCCGCGCATAAGGAAGCATCTGAGACCATTTGTTCTTCTTCTTAATGTTCAACCGTCTGTATACTCGTGAATTCTTTATAAATATTTTTCTCACATCCTGTAGATAAAAATATGCTGTTTACATTCGCTGATTTGTCTTCGCCATTAACCAAAATTCGCAGATTTAGCAATGGTTATTGTGCAGCATTACCGGCTCTCTATAATCACTCCTTGCAGTTCAATAGCTGTCGCAAGCGACCGTGAAAGATACACATAAACATTACGTAACAAGAACAGAGAGAGATACACGTGTAATGTCTTGTGACCATTGCTTTAGGTTCAACATATTCTAGAGAGGCATGGTCCGCAGGCATTCCAGCGAATTACATAACCCACTTCATGATCACAACGTACTTGTAGATACTTTGTTAATTGCAACGCGTGAGCTAAGGAGACGGCGATTTACTAGTACTAGCTACAAGTATAAACCGTTGCATAACAGAAACACCAGCTATGTCAACCAGCTGTTCTGACTGTGATGTAATAGGAATCATAGGTGCCAGGGGTGATATTTCAAATTATAAATATAAAAACACATGTCTCGTAATTGTCTTGTAGCCATCTGTGATAGTTGACTGTTTTGTTTGAAGAAATGAGTAGACGCAGAAATCAAAGCAGAGGTGACTGGAGTTCATGAACACTCTGCACCAGCATTAAAGACTATTTTTTTAAATTTGGCCACACTTGCATCGATGACATGAGCTCAGCACTAACAGTGTCATGAAAAGTAACGAGTGAAAGTACGCGAGAAAACCAAGAATAAAAGTATCTCAACTGAACAAATGCACAATACCTGCACATAAAAACACTTCTTGATGCCACAAATGCTGACTGTGGACCAAAAACGTACACGGAACGGTTTCAATGCTTAATTTGAAAGTGTTTTATCAAATTCCGCAGATATTTTTGTGCCAAGAAAAATACTTGAATCGAAGCAGCAATCAAAGTAAGGGTCTACAACTGGCGAAAGTGTGCCGAAGATATCGAAAGCTGGGAAGGTGATGCCCGTAATTTTTGGGGGGAATTCTCAAGAGATATTCCTGAATGACCATCTGGAAAAGAACATTGTTGGACCGTCTGGAAACGAATTGAAAGAAAAACGGCCAAAATGCTGCTCTTTCACAAGGGCTTACTTATTTTAATTTCTAAGGAAGTGTGCAATAGAGAGTTATTTTTCTTTTCTATATACGATTCACTTGCTCGTTCTATTTGTCCAGAGAATCCAGATATAATAATGAATTGTTCATTATAGAGCTGTAGAGAAAAAGAATGATGTTGTTTAACAGACCAGGTGGTAAATACTTTTAACACACGTTGATGTTCCATTCTATTACAATTACTTGAGATTTCATTGCTTTGAGCTTAACTCCAATGTGATTTAAAATGAACACAAGATCTGCTCCAGTTTAATCTTTTTTAAATTTCGATTGTTCTTTCTTTACAACGCTTTATGTTATTTTCAGTAATGTTATAGTATCGATTTTGTCTAGGCAATATTTATAGGCATATATATTTATAGCATTCTTTAAAACATTTTACTCCCCTGTAGTTGCGGAACTTGTTTTCTCTCTCTCTCTCTCTCTCTCTCTCTCTCTCTCTAATGGAAATAATCACTGCGCCCTTTCAGGTTTTAGAAGGGCCTATTTTTTATTAGCGTTTAACGCCCGCTTTTACTGCTGAGGCACCACAGGCGATGGACACTGATGAATCATGAAATGAAATGGTAAATTGGGAAAGAAAAATTTTTAAAGAAGGGAAGTGTTCCAGGCCTAAGTTCAGGGTACCTCCCCGGCATTTGCCATCTATGAGGACTGAGGAAAACCTGGGAAAAAAAAAAAAAAAAAAAAAAAAAAACTTTAAGGTAGAACGGTCCTGGTGGGATACGAACCCCAGACCTCCCGCTCACGAGTCCGTGCCTTAACACCTCGGCCATCCGTGGCGGTATTAGGAAAGCCGAGTAAAAGATGTGAAATCTCTTTGGAGGAATTAGGATGAACTTTAGGTCATCTTGCCTTGATCAGAGTCTGGTTTTCAGGGTTATAACAACGAGTAATTGGGACTCTTGAGCTATGATCTAGGGAAGGAAAACCCTAATGGAATAGTCAGTTACTTCTTTTATCTGTAAATTCTCATCTCCAAACGAAATGCAATGAAATGAATTTCACTTCATCAGCTGCAAAATTTGCACACTCAAAGCGCAATAACTCCTCGTGCAAAGCCTTCCAAATTAAATACAGGGGGATATAAAGTTTCAGCAATTTTCATGAAACAGCGTTTTGTTGTAAATGAAATTTATATTGTATGTATCTTCAACATGGCCGCCATCCATTCGAAAGCATTTGTGTTTAACGTTTGAGTGCAGCCCGAAAGATGTTTATTGAAATCGCTGCACTTGCTTCTCAAATACGCTTATTCAGGTTCTGGAAACCTCTTACTTTGATTTTGTATACCTGTGGTTTGGTAAACGCACAATAAAAAAATCTCTAAGTGCCTCGTATCCATGATGACCATATTCGAGGTAAACCTCTGTCTATACATTTGTAGGAGATCGCCAGTTGGGGCATTCTCTCACATTCAACGCAAAATGAGAGGGTACTCCATCTTTATGAAAGACATTGGTGTCCACATTGCCATCCGAAATTTTAGCGCAAACGGGTACTGGCAATAGCCACTCGTTCCTCTATATTCAACATTATGATGGTCTGAAATAAATAAAAGCAACAATGTTTCCAGGACGTTATGGCCTTATGACATAGTGCTTAAATAAGGACGGTGGTCTCATTGAAATGAGATAAAGGCATTATAAACACACAAAGATAACATCTACACACCACATACATTTAATTTACGACAAACTATTCTTTCAAAACCAAAACTTTATATCCATCATTTAAAACATAATCACTATAGTCAGATGACATCATTAAAGTTGCTATTTCATTTTAGTTTTATCCACAATTGCTGCAGAGAACCAGAAACCCGTATTTGTCCTTCAGTTTGAAGCAGAGCTCCAAATATGAACATAGACCAACTAGCATGCTCATATAGGCTCAAGGAAATGGAGACCTCAGACACCGTTCTAAGCTCTAAGTTCTGAAACAACCGAACTCACAGAAAATTATTCTAAATGATGCAACAAGATGAACAATGCTCCCAATTTTTTGACTGTTTAATACAAACTGTTTTCGGTTGGAAGCTTCCTGGGGTATTGTTGCTTGACTTCTCTCTTTTCTGAATTTTCTCCTAATTTGTGTAAAATAGTTTATTTCTTGTACTATCCTTATCCTCACACTTAGATATCGGATGTTAGGTGCTAAAAACATAAAATATTCAGGAAAAAATATTTGAAAATAGGTACTATATATTATATTTCATTTAATTTAGTGTCGTGTCTTTCGAAAGTCACTTTACAGCAATATAGGTCTATCAGGGACGTAATATGTGTCAAATATGAACATATTTTACAAACAGCTTGCTACAAAACAAATATTTATATACTATTTTATTTAAGAAGGACTTCAATCTTGAATACACATGTTGATTTACATTTCGAAACAGAATACATGCACTACATCTAATTTGAACATTATATCGGTGTCAGCAGTAGTCCTTGGCAGTGAAATCGGTCCTGGTGGTGCAGTTGGTAACCATACTTGCCTTCTAAACCCAAGATCGTGGTTTCCATCCCGACCAGGACCGATGGATTTTTTTTCGGGCGTAAAAATCCTCAGTATGGCTTCCTTCGGAAGGGAAGTAAAGCCGTGTGTCCCGTGTCGATTTACGGCACGATAAAGAACCTCAAGCCAGAAAAAAGAAGCCTCCGAGCAAAATTAGTCGACTGTTTCACGCCCTGATTTGAATGGGACGCTGATGACTTGAGATGTTAAAGAGCGTCCGTAAATAAACGAAATCAAATTGACAGTGAAAGTCTTTGATTGTGCTTGAAAACAAGATGCTCCACTTTTAAGTTTGTCTTCTATCAGCCAACTATTTTTCAGAACCGGCAATTATCTCTACACCTCTTTTGATTTAATAGGACATATTTAAATTGAGCCTCTGTGTTTATAACAATTGAAACACTATTTTCACCTCTATGAATCGTCCTGTATCTTTAACTTCTGAAATTTCCCATTTTCAGCAAGAACACGCTTACATATTTGTAGTACAGTTCAAACTGCAACACCAGCAACCACTTGACTTTTCTGCACAACGTCTTCCATGTCATTCACCGCACCAGTGTTTTATTTCTCTCTTCGATATGCTTGAGCGCATCTGATAATGTCAGCAATGTCAGTGTGTATATCCTTACACAGCTGCTTCACAAAGTGGTTGACGATGCATATATCAGTATCCAGCATCTCATTAAAAGTGTTGGCGCAATATAAAGCTGCAAGATAGCCATGTTCACCATCTAGTTAATACTGGCTGCTGGGGAAGAGATCAGAGCAGCTTCTTTGAGCAACAGAATTTTGGTCGGTGATTTAAGAAATATCTTTATATTTGAAATTAAATAATCTACTTATGGAAACATACCATGAATTTATACACAAATTCTATGTAGCATGTGGTTGAGACACATCACAAAAAGCAGGGCGTTATGAACCCTGTCAGCCCTTTTCATGTAGGTCGCAGCATCAAAAGTAAATAGAAGAATGTTTTCATGTTATTATTATATTATTAACACTTGAACTGCTTGTTTAATCTACAATGCAAGCAAGCAGATATACACATGAGGATTGATAATTCTGCATCATGCTAAGGACAACATTTACAATGAACTGGCCACACGGATCTATAGTTGCATCAACTGAAATCCATAGTTTCTCTCCACACGTTGCTTCTCTAATTTTGTTGACTGTTTCACTGTAGCAAAATAAACATCGCTGGTTTTTACGCAACCAGCTCCCATTTGTAACTTCTTGTTTGGTGTGCTTGAGCAAGAAACGAGTATTTTCAATTTTTGCAACAAGGAATACCGGAGTCAACAAACCTTTTGCAGATATATAATTAAAACTTAATTGGCTTTGGGAGATTGCATAGGCAGAATTCTGAGCTGCTTTTGGCTTTCCTGATGAAATTTACACATGTCGCAAAATATGTCATTTTTTTTTCGCGCAATTCACTGGTACTTAAAACAAAATTGATCCATTCATAGAAAATACTTCATCGTCAAATTCTTTCACAAAAATATTCAATTTACATTTTAATCGTACCAGTTTCTTTAGCTTGGCAAAACAACTGACCAATAAGCGTCAACAAAAAGCAATTAACACTGCAGCATCCCATGCATAAAACACTTGTCTTCAGTAGATGATAAAAGCACACTGAGAGAAAATGTGTTAACTATTCCCTCCCTCACACATGTTTGCAACTGAATAAAATAAAGTCATCGATACTTAAAGAAGGGGTGGGGATCGCGACTGACTGCGAAAAAAAAAAAAACTTTATACAATAAAAACAAATGTCACAACATAAGAGAACATTTTATGGTGCAGAGTAACGGAGTAATGATTGAGAAAATATTGGTTACTGTTAAAATAAAATGCAAACATGTTAAAATCAGACAAATAGTCGTTTATAGGCAACCATAAACAAAATAAGCTTTGCTGTACACAAACCTAAGTAATTTTTATGATATTTGTAAGGACATTTTGCTTCACATCCGGTCTCTAGTCATGCTACATAACTCCTAAGAAGATTAAAACGTCCTTTAATACACGAGAACTTGACTGGTTAAATTGTCCTAGAACATATTCTTATATGTCTTAGAAACAAACGGTTCTAATTTTATAGCATTAAATTAGTACTCCTAGAATATCTAAAGACATTTGTTCAGTTGTTCTCGTTTATTCATTCTCTTTTATCATTTATTGCTTTTGCTTTAAGCCTCTTCTGGCATAATGCACGTATGCCATGCCCTAAATGCTTCAGCTATTTGCTTTTCCTCCATACGTTATTTTAATCTTACATACACTTTATAATTTCGCAATAATTTATACTAATTATTCACAAGAATTTTTTTTTTTAATTTTACTCCAAAAATTTGGAAAATTTTAATAATATAATACTTTCAGATGGACACTCTGACACCATTAGTTTTAGTGTGTATATTAACGATTTTTTAAATATAATATTGAAAATAAAGCAACTTCTTGCTACTAAACAGAAGCTATTTTCAAAAATTAAATCAACAATTAATCTATAAATGTCACGACACTTGTTTCCTTATGATTGCTGTTACAACCTAATATATTTTTTTCGATATTCTATTGACTTCTTAAACGTTTGTGTTTTATCGCTCTTGAATTTGAAACACACTTCTTATGAAACGTTAAATATAAGGGCCTGAGGTTTCAATTTCGGGCATTATCACGTTTTGTCTTAAAATTAAAGTTTTGATTAAAACTGGTAATTTGTTTGCTAATGCATGATGATGTGGATGATCCAGTTTTAAAGTGAGGAATAACAGCAGATGGCTTATTGACTTTGTACAAATTTGTATGCACACAAATATAGCCGTAAATAAAAAATACAGAGTATATCAACATTAGCTCATAATGAGATAAACACGAAGACTATAAAATGTATTTAAAATAAACATCTACAAATCTTAACCTATTTGTGCAATAAATTATCTCCTTAAACGTCAGTTTTATTGATAAATACAATTACATGAACAGTATGTTAGGCACATAATTACTCGAAGATGATAATTTATAAAATAAACCTTTAGACTTTGTATCTACTAATTTAAACAACAATATATTACACGTTTCTTGTAAAAATAACATCCCTAATATGTATATACCGTTTTTCCATTATTGCATCTGCTTGTACTGTTTAATTTTAATTTTAGCCACAGTTAAACTGTATATTTCGTATATCATGAACGTTCAAAATATAACGATAAATTATTTTCACTTTCTGCTCGAGTTGAAATTTTCCTTTTCATTTGAAGTTCTCATTGCAAATATTCTTTAATTTTTAAGTAGAAAATAAATCAATGAGAAGTAACTAAAGGTGTGGAAAGTTGAATAAATAGCAAATTGAAGTATTATAGAAACAACCAAACTTGTTTCTCGTGAGTTATGTTTGTTGTCGAGAAGTATAGGTGACAAGCCATGTCCTTGAGAAATTGGGGTCACTTACGTAACGTGAGGTTTGGTCGTATGGTATCTAGGAATCAATGCCTAAGTTCGGCAAACAGCATCAGGTGGCACATGTGACCGTGAAATCTCATGTACCTGCGTAAATAATGTCTGGAAGTGCAAGAATACATCTCAGGTTTTCCCAATGACAAACATGTCATAATGCAATGACATTTACCCGCAAATTTTCCTTGTTTATTTGAAAAGATGCTAAACTGATTTATTGCTGAACAATCATCGATGCTATCTGAGCAAGTTGGCAACAGTGCTAATTATCTCGAATACTCCTTGTTGCAGAAGTGCAGTGTTCGATTTCTAAGAACATAGATAGGAAGATAACGTAGATAAAGACGATATGCAAGAAAGCATAAAGAAATGCTTATAAATGATTATGATAAAATAATAATAATAATAATAATAATAATAATAATAATAATAATAGAAAGTAAACACTGAAGGAAGAAAAGAAAAATAAGCGAAAGTGGTGGAGAAATGGAACGTGGAAATTATAATCTAAAAATAAAAATATGTTATGGACATATAATATATAACAGAGAACAATATAAGCAATAAAAATTATAAAGAGCAAACAGAAGAAACAAATAAAAGAGTTCAGAAACTAAATACAAACAAACAGTAATAATATTACATAGAATAACAAAGAAGATGAAGAAGAAAAAGAATAAGTGCGCAAGAAAGAATAAGAACGAAGAAAATAGGTAATAAAAAGAAAAGAGCGGGAGCCACAGGAGATAGAGCGCAAGAGTAAAGCGGAGAGAAAGAGTCAGAGAGCAGAAAAGAAGGTAAAAGACGAGAGATGAGTATTATCGATGGACACATAAAACTATAGTGTGTGCAGGAAACGTGAAGAATTAAACGCTTACTGCAGGGACGAGTGCAATAAAACTTGTGGTAAACAATTAGACTTAAATACGTGCTTGCACAACTGTTTATAAATGCTAATTTACAACAAAATGATACACAGCTGTTACATAACTCAATGTTTAGATAACAGTGGCGCGGATATAAAGCGTTGTTGCCAGTTTCGCTGCTCTTTAAATAAATGTTGCTATTTTAATTAAAACGAAAATTAACGCCTGTTAAGTTTCGGTTATTTTTAAACGAAAATAGTTTATATATATATGCTATTATTAATGTAAACTGTTACTTCAAGATTCGGTCTTAGGTTTGGAAACGAACGATATGAACATAGTTCCCACAAAAATGCTTCTTCAATTCGCATTTTCTGATCTATGGATTTTAAGCTTAAGTAAACGTAATGCCCACTTTAAAGTAAACAAAATTTATGTGTTTTCATTTTTCAGTCACAAAGAACGTGAGATGATTTATTAACTTTCCTGTATTTTCATGGCATGCGCGCCATCTTGGTTGCATCTTTCGGAGGTTATGTACATTTCTTTCCTTTAATTTTATCAGTAATACTTTCCTTATATTTGTTTGACGCATAGAAATGTAGCTAAGATTACAGCTATTTATTACCCACCTGCTCATTTATGTTACGTGAGGAATGAGATGCATCATGTTCTTTCAGAAAACAGCGTTGTCACGTCTATGCAATCTCTTTCAGTACATTTTAGTGTTAACAAAGATCGGGTGTGGAAGTAAGAGTAAAAAATTGTTCAGTAATTCTTTGTTTTTTATTAATTAAAACACCTTCAGATATTTTTAATAATATGACAAACAAATCTTTTCTTTAATCTTTGAGTACCTATAGGAAAGTAACACCGACAACTTTGGAGAACATCAAGTATTTCGTTGTTGTTGATTTGATTTGATTGATTTATTTATGGATGCTCTTTAACATCTCAGGTCATCAGCGTTCCATTCAATTCAGGGCGTGAAACGGCCGACAAATTTTGCTCAGAGGCCTCTTCTTTCAGGCTCTTTTACGTGCCAGAAATGTACGACACGGGACCCACGGCTTTACTTCCCTTCCGAAGGAAGCCATACTTTGGATTTTTACGCCCGAAAAAATCCATCGATCCTTGCCGGGTTTGAACCCGCAATCTTGGGTTTAGAAGCTAAGTATGGTTACCACTACACCTGCAGGACCGACTCAAGTATTTCGTGGCAGTGTTTTGTTTACATGAGAGCGATAACAAAAGACACTCGGAACTTGGTGGGATCAAGCGAAGTTATTAAAGTTTGTTCCGCACTTTAACTACATTAAGTATAATTTCTTTTACCGTGAATTATTCTGATTTGCTGAATTTACTGTCAGTTCAGATGACAGGGAAACAAAGAGAATCATTATCTGTAACACGTTCTCAGTACTCAGGTATTGATGGTTGTTAAATAACTGCTGCTTTTCCCAACTCTTACAGCGTAATGTGTGTTGCCTATCCTAAACAAATAATACGGCGATTCTGGTAGAGTTCCGTCACATGTACATTGACATAAAATTAAATTTCTGTAACATTATTTACTTTCAGCAGATCTGAAGAATATATTATACCAGAAATATTTCTCTTTGTTTGAGTATTCAGGGACATCATGAGTAATCAGGAACAGTACGATGCAAAGCTGTTATGTGCCTTATTAATACTCTGCGTTTATGTGCAGAAAATACAGACCAAGGGAAAATATTGGAAATACAGCAGAAAGAACAGAAAGATATCCTGGTTTTACTTGCATTATTTCAACGAACAGCTCTTTACTACATTATTTAAGCAGTCTGTTGTTTTTCTTAATTTTACGAGTAGGTGAATGTGGAAGACAATATTATTTGTTGTTTTCGTATAGATTTCGGTATCTTAGACAAATGTTGCTTGTTCCTTTATCAATTTTCGTGTATTATCGTCCGTCATTGCTACTTGGATGTTCGTTGTTCATTCATTCATTCATTCATTCTCGCCATTCCATTTGACACTGCTAGAATCTTTCTATTATTTTCAATACTAACCTGTTCTTTTTTATCTTGATTTCTTTAGCGGTCTTGAACTCAATAGTTTGTTCAAGGTTTTAAGATCCTGTTTTCTACAGCTTCGATGCTTTCTTTATAGTCCAGATGTTCGAGCCACACAATTTGTCTACTGCAGTTGTTATAAGTCACACACTTTCATACAAAGCGTAGCTTTCCAAATACGCGATATGTGTAATCATATTAGAAATGGGTTTTTGGGGACTCTTAAGGTCTATACTGTTTCTGTACGACCGCAAAATAGTTTTACCTTTCCAAAATCAAAGAAAAGAAAAAATAATATATATATATATATATATATATATATATATATATATATGTGTGTGTGTGTGTGTGTGTGTGTGTGTGTGTGTGCGCGCGTATGTATAACTTTTCAATAGCTCTGTAGCACTTATAAGTGCATTGTAGTTTTGCTCATGCTCATGTATTATAATAATCAATTCATCACACTAGGTGTATGACTGGACAAGTGCTCTCCAGTATCTACCTAATGACAGTCCTGAAATAAGCAAGCAAACACACACACACACACAAGCTCGCTTCACACTCTTACACCAGACTCTGGATATAACAGTTTACACTATGGTAAAAAAAAACAAACAAACAAACAAAAAACAAGTGACTACATTTACGCGTCTGAAACTATACAGCGTGCCATCTGAAGGATGGCACTTAACAACTATCATAGTAATTTGGCCATCTTCACGACATCTTTGAGCCAGGTCGAGAACTTTCAGAACTCCCTAGTATTAAAAGCAAACCGTTTCTGACTTTATTGGTTTTATGGGACATTTCATCTCAAATCGGGCAGACGTTTAAGTAAACCATCATATTTTTAAAGTAATTTTTTTAAATATATGAAGCATCAAGAGATAACAATTTAATCAAAATATGTATATCTGTTCCCAGTACATGTTATAATAATTGTTAAATATTTGGCATTTTAAGGTAAATTTTAAAATAAATATATCTGGAACTGTGCGCTACAGAACAAATGAAATTATACATGATCTCCTTTTTGGTGCTCACTTAATGGTATATTATATTTTTTAATAAGTTGCACTTAGTCTAAAATATTTAAATACACTTTAATCATTTTAAAACATTCTATTTTAAAACAGAAATCTAGTGGTAGCGTTTGCGACTAATAAACTAATAAACTGAATCCCGTTCAGGTTTGGTTAAGATTTTTTCGGAGTTTTTCCTTACCCTGAGAAGGTGTTTGCTACATCAAGAAGACCAATACAGTCAAAGCAACAATGAATAAAACATTGAAAATAAATAAAAACTTCATATAAAATTTATTTTAGCGCGGTGGAGAGTTGTTGGCATACGATACATGCGCGCCCTTTCTTGAGACGCAGACTTGCAATATAGTTAACTGTTAGCACACTCCCGCTGCACAGCCACGCATCGTGCGTTCACTGGAGAAACTGCGCGCGAGTGGAAGTGATTTGTTTTATTCCTGTTTTTGCTTCCTTTTAAAGATTCCAGTTATCTGAAAAACATTATCTTATTGCCTATAAGTAAGGAATCAACTTGAACTGTAAAAATGTTTTGAAGCGACTGCAAAATGATGAAACAAATTAATTGCAAAAACAACCCCTTACGTTAGAACGAAATAATATTTAATAGAGAGCTATGTACAGCAAATCACTTATCAGGAGCTTTCATTTAATATTAATTTAGTTTATATATTCCCAAACATTCTCGAGATATTTATTTCGAAAGTTCAAAAATTTATTAAAGTAATCCCTTCCAGCTTAGAGACGATTAGCGATAAATTACTTATATTTTGCATTAAGCTCGCTCTCTTCTGTTTAGGATAAATATAAACATTGAAGGAATTTGCTGTCACATGAACTACAGGCCCTACCAAAAGTTTAAGGACACCTGCATATATAACTAAATGCATTCTGTCCTTAAAACTGCTCTGTCCAACAGCCTTGTATTTCGTCAAAAAAACCAGCTAATTTAGAGGTACATAAAAAAAAAAGAAGAAAAATTATGTAAAAGTAATTATTTTTTCACAAGTTATGGCATTTCTTCACTTTTAGAAAAGTTGCAAAAATTATCTTTTTTTTATCTTTGTGGGGATTTAGTCATGAAAATATATGGGATACAAAGTTTATTTTTTTCCGAAGATAAACGGACATACATAAGAAAATTTTATAAATATAATATTACTATCATATATTGGTTTATCGAAAATTTACACAATGTTTATTACTTTCCAATAAACTGAAAAAAAAAAAAACGGGCTTGAATTGGCACTATTGAACCATCGTTTAAATCTCATTTTGAAATAACCAGCGAAGACGGAGCGGTGCCTGCTTTCAACATGGGATTTAAACGAAGGTTAAATAGTGCCAATTCAAGCTCTTTTTTTTCCAGCTTGTTGGAAAGTAATAAACATTGTGCAAATTTTCGATAAACCAGTATATGATAGTAATATTATATTGATAAAATTTCCTTAATATATGTACGTTTACCCTTGGGAAAAATAACGTTTATACCATACATATTCATCGTTAAATCTCCACAAAGATTAAAAAAAGGACAATTTTTGCAATTTTTCTATAAGGGAAGAAATACCATAACTTATGAAAAATTAATGAATTCCACATAAATGTTCTTTTTAAACGAACCTCTTAATAAACTGATTTTTTTTGACGAAACACAAAGTTACTGGAAAAAATAGTTTAAGGAATAATGTATTTAGTTATATATGCAGGTATCCTTAAACTTTTGATAGGGACTGTAGTTCTTATGCGTTATTTTTTTATTACAAAAATATTATTTTTGTCTTTATTAATTAGAATAGCTTGCTTAAAACTCGAAACAATTTTGAAATATTTTATTTTCGCTGGTAAGTCTTATCATGCGTTTTTCATTAATTTAGAGGCTTTCGATGATTTTCTTAAATTTCCCAATGTCATCTCTTTCAATTTGGAGACTGTCCTTGTATTTTTTCCGCAAGTTTATCTCACTTTATTTCTGTGGCTAATGGTCATTTCGAGCAAGCTGTGGGACTGGATTCTCTGAGTACGGCTCTTATAAAATCTACCCATATTCTCTGCCCGACTTTTGTTTTCTCTGGCAATTTCTTTAATAAGGACATTCTCACGCTGTGCCAAGCTTCGTTAACATGTGTTAATGGTGTGCTCTTTCATGTCTTTTCAGAGACTTATTCCAATAAAGTTCAGTCATGTTCTTTGTACTTGCTTTCCTCGTAGATTGAGACACACATATTTACCTCCCATCTTCAAGGTTGTTCTGTGGAGGATTCAACAACTCATTGCTGCCGTAACTCATTCTGATACCTTTAAGCACTGGGATTTATTTGCTTTCAGATTGATTCTCATATCTTTGTAATTATTGGTATGACATTTAAAATTATTTTGCCGTCACAACCGAATAGTTACAGTGGTAAAATTTAAGAAACGTTCACTGACATTTTCTATTATGGCAGGCAGAAAATGCATAATAGAAAAGGTGCATAAAGAAATGATTTGTAAACTAACTGGCCTCTGTAAACTGATACCCGTCTGCCTAGAACATGTACGGCTCTGTAAGATATGTAACCATAGCTGAGAACCTCACGAAACCAACACACGCCTAGATGCTGTGCTGATCACAAGAAAGTACTTTTGTTTCATTTGGGCATCTATTACAGTTTTATGGTCATTTGGCAAACATTCTGAATATTCCTGCAATGTTTCGATCCATAGTTTTGCTTTCTAATCTAACAGTCCCACATTACAAACTACAAGTTAATTTACTTATATGGCAAATATCAGGCATTAGCATTTACTTAGTGACTTAGTTTATTTACAAGTTTTGTTTGTTCTTAAGACGGTAGCAATGTTCATAGGAAGATTATGAAGTTCAATTCTCACAAAAACATCTGTAGTCGATGAACATGCTTATTGATGAATTTATTACGTTTTACCTTCCTCTTTTATGCTTTTGTTAGTTTAATATTAACGTATATGAACCATTCATCCAAATAACTGACTACCGCCATGGGTGGCCGAGGTCGTTAAGGCGCGGGCTCTTGAGCGGAAGGTATCGGGTTCGAATCCAACCAGGCCTCCCTGACTGAGGGTTTTTCCAGGCTTTCCTCAGTCCGCATAAATGTAAAATGCCAGGGAGGTACCCTAAACTTAGGCCTGGAACGTTTCCTTCCTTACAAAAATAATCTTTTCCCAATATATCATTTCATCTCATGTATCATCAGTGTCCACCGCCTGTGGTGCCTCAGTAGTAAAAACTGGCGTTAAACACTATTATAACTATGCTGTAGTTAGCACTATACTAGACGCACAAACTTAATGGCATAAGGCTGCGCGTAGGGGCTGTGCCACACCGTGTGCAGAAATTCTACCACACATTAGAGCAAGCCAATTGACAAATTCTTGAGTTTTTGAGAAATAAACACTTGAACTGCAGGCAGGAACAGATAATTAAAAAGCGTGCTTATTTTATATAATTTTCCTACTTTAACTACACAATACTTTGTTTTTATATGTAGAGAAACCACTTCTACTAGTTACTTGTGACATTTTAATACTAACACACGTATCTAAACTCTATCATCTGCAGCGCTGTTTGTTTACATGTACTTGAATGTGAATTACACCCTTAGCTTAACTTGTAATGGGTCATCGAGAAGTCGCTCCGCGGCCATTGTATAGCCGGAGATATCACTAGGGAAGTTAATTCGGTGGCAGCAATGATCGCGCGCCGAGATTATAGTTATTGTGTTCACTTAGCCCCCAAGGCAAGTACACATTCAAAGTCCAAAACTTAGCAACGGTTTCGAGAGAAAGAAGGAGTGCCAAATTTCGTGCGGTGCATCACCAGAGTGCGGAGGATCTTGTCGATGGCCTGTTATTTACATTGCTGCTGATATAGCGAGAATCCAGTGCGAATCAGCGACAAATATCTCTACAAACCAGATACATGATCAGATCTTTCTGATTATATCTCTGATGTTTCTAAAATTATATTTTAAGCAATTTTTCTAGCGTAAAATAAGTTATGCTGAAAGTTATTATAGGTAACAAGTAAGTACAACAACTAACACAGTGAGGCAGAAATAATGAGATTAGATGCAGCCTGGATATGCTCCGCTTTCATGTGTTATTGCGTTTCTGCTTTAACACTTGCGCTATATGATTCAGTTCCGTTGCACAAGAGTGGCTTACAGATACAGCATTTTCTGCTACGATAACAACACACTTGTTTCCTTAGATATCCCCGTGACCTGCACTCTCTTTGATATCATTTACATTCCTACAGGCCCAAGCTTATTCTCAATGTTTTCTCTCCAAACAATTCTAAGACTTTTTTTTATTGTTACAGTAGTAAACCTTTAAATCAAAGAATATTCAAGCTAAATAAGAAAAGCGAGGTAACTAATCCAAAAAATCACAATTTATGCATTTTAATTAGCTGCACTCTATGCGTGAATAAACACTTTTTCCATTCAGCCATGAATTCAGATTTACAAAAAAAAAGGGGGGAAGGAAAGAAAAAAGAAAAAGAAAAAGAAAGAAAGAAAGAAAGAAAGAAAAAAGATGAGAAATGTTGTTCTGTGGTAACTGCTGACGAATTTGGAAATGAGGTATCAATGATGTATGGACGTGGATAAATGACCCTGATCGCCAGGAACGATTGTTATCAATAGGCATTTGTGTTTCGTGTTGAGGAAAAACCTTGGATACATTTCCATGACTCATGTAAAAACCAACCTGTAACCGACTGTTACACAGATGTGACTTCCCTGACTATGTACGAGTTCCTGTGATAAATAAATAGCAAAGAAATTAGGGGTTTAAAGAAGTGTTCATAGAAATCAATAGGTTAACACTGATGCTGAAGTTGACTGCAAGTTGTAAATGTAACGAGGGTAGGTGCATAAGTTTCCGGGCTCGCCGATAAGGATTATCGCCTTCACAAAACCCTTATCTGTTAAGTAAATTGTTGCAGCTGTAACTTCCGCACCGCTGTGTTCACTTGTTCAGATATAGTTGCATAAAGAAGACTATGAGTAGAAGATTGTGACATATTCAAAATGGAATTTCGAGCTGTTATTAAGTTCTTCACAAAAGAAGAATTTACTCCAAATGAAATCAAACAACGATTAGACGGTGTATATGGGGAAGCATCCCCCTCATATTCTACCGTAAAAGAATGGGCCAAACTTTTTCGAATGTGTCGAGAAAGCATTGAAGACGAAGAGCGTGCAGGTCGGCCCTTGGAGTGCTCACTCCTAAAAACATCGCTCTTGTGGGAGGAGAAATTATGGTTCAGAGTTACAGAAATAGCAGCAAGGTTGGGCCTTTCTAAAACAACAGTCACCGCTTCGAATTATTCATGAACATTTAAACATGAATAAGGTTAGCGCAAGATGGGTGCCTAGACTTCTTTCCTCAGTTCAAAAGCAGCAACGAGTCATCTGTTGTCAGGCATTTTTGGTGCTCTGTCATGGCAACGAGAGAGAAATTCTGCAAACCGTTGTTACACGAAATGAAACTATAGCCCTCTACTATGATCCCTGGGCGCTAATGACCATAGCTGTTTTGCGCCCTTACGCAATAATCATCATCACTATGATCCCTTGTCCAAAAGAGAATCAATGGAGTGGCGTAAATCTGAAGCCCCGCCTCTTAAGGCCAAGGTCACTGAGTGAACCAAGAAGATCATGGCTATAATCTTTTGGGAGTGTAAAGGAATACCCTTCATTGACTCCAAGGAGAGGAACACCACAGTAAATGGGGAGTACTCTGCTGGCCTACTGCACAGACTACGTGCTTCCATCAAAGAGAAAAGGCGAGGAAAGCCGAGTGGTGATATGCGCCTTCCTCACGTCAACGCGCCCGTGCACACAGTTCTTGTTGCAAAGGAAGCTGTGAAGAAATGTGGGTGACTTCAAGGAGATCAACCTTCCACCTTACAGCCCAGATCTAGCTCCCAGTGACTATTTCCCTTTCTCAAAACTCAAGGAGGACCTACGAGGAAGGAAATTGAAGTGTGACGAAGAGGTAATGGATGCTGTTTATGCCCATTTTGCAGACAAGGCTGACTATTTTTGCGGGGGTGGGATAGAAATGTTAATTCATAGATGTGAGAAGTGTATTGCAATAAAGGGTAACTATATTGAAAAGTGAAATGTAGTTTTTATCTTTATCATACCTGGAAAATGGTTAGGCCGGAAACTTATGGACCTATCTTCGTATCTCTGTTTATTTTAATGTAATCCACAGTATTGCATTAAAAGTATTAGATATCTCTAGGTAAAACTCTCAATTTCATTGTAGGTACCGGAATATCAACACAAAATAACAAAGATATAAATTGTTACACTGAAACATGGACAGAAGGCACAATGCTTGTTGAAATTTTGATCAGAAACCATAACAAACAAGGTGATACACCGCTACTCACCTCTTCAGAAACCAACATTTTCAAAATGCTTGGAAAATAAGATTAAGCCTGTGGTGTTGAAAACCTGTTTGCAGATAGTGTAAAACTGGAAATACATCGGGGTGTAGATTACCTATAGATTATTTTCATTTCTATTTAATCCGAAATGTCACTTAAAGTTAGTGACCTGAAAGAGTGTTATGCGCCTCTCCTTGCCTCTCAAATTAAATGTCTTTAGGAGTGTTTGTTTATTTACAATCTCTAACATTTCTTCCGCTATGAGGTTACGATATTTATAGGGGGGGGGGAAACGTAAATGAAAGAAACATACGAACACTGCAAAACCTAAATATGGTATTATTTTATTAAAACAAAATTATTTTAATATAGACAATATTGTGTAATGGACTATTACATTATAATGGTATCAAAACTTTATGAGCACTGTATTTTAGTATTTTTTTTTCCGAACCAGAAAACGTCAAACTGAGTACCATGTGAAAGTTATCATTAACAATTTTATGGATGGTGATTTATAAAATAGGAAATATGCACGATATTAACTTGACTTTTAAATACATAACAGTGAAACTTTCATGATTTTGAACATATCATAACAGCTGTATACAAGGTTTTAAAAAACTACAACGTTATGCTTGTAGTACAAGGCTTAGGATTATTTATCTTCGAGTAACAACATTTAAAGTAACAATGTTATACCTGCAATATAATATAAATTTAGCAAATAATAATAATAATGATAATAATACTTTCTATTGTTATGGAATTTGCATGAATCTTAGTTTCGAAACTGATTAAGGTTAATTCTAAAAACAAAATTTTAGCACTATTAATGAACTTCAGTTATTGTATCTTTTTATTTTAATTAAATATGCCCTTTATTTATTTTAAATGGTATATTTTATCTTCATATCGTATGCTAGAAAGTGTTACCCTTCTAAGAAGTTTATTTCTTATGCTCCACTTTTTAGCTATTTCTAGTTGATTTAAAAGTTTTATTTCATAATACAAGATGCTTGAAGTGCACAGTTTCAAGTTCATACATTGTTGCTTTATGTCATTGTAACTGTTGAAGAGATGAGAAGTGCTGACTTAAATGCAAAGAACTGCGGAATGGAATGAAGGAAATGGTTCCTTTTGAAATTCATTAATGTTTTTGGCAACTTAAGAGAATGTGCTTCGTCTTATGATATGTAAACAGACGGTTTAACATTAAACAGTGTAAATTGATAGAATGTCCTGTGAAGATGAGCAAGGCGATAGTTGTTGCAAAAATTATCACAAAGAAACCATAAATAAAGACATTATTTAATCTTTCAAGTTGCACGAGTGGTTATCAGTGATTTAGTACAGAAACTAGAATACTCTAGTTCACGGTTTTTATAACACTATATGAGGTGGATATTTTTCTTGACCATTAGTATATATATGTGCTAATTTATTTAAATAATTAGACAAAGGTACCTCGAATGTTTATTTTGTTAAATAACAGTTCAGAGTCAAAATTTCTAGGAAGCATTTATGGGATATGCCAATAAAAATTGTCAAACATTAAACATTCAACCTTTTGTTTATTTTGTTTCCTTAAGTTCCCTAATTTTATTTTGAAATTACAAGAAGTGGTTTAAAAATTTTACGCTCATAGTGCCATCCCTATTTTGCACGCATATTTTGCAGTAGCTATTGTTTTAGTTATTTCATGCTTGCAAAAGCTACAGACTATTATGTTTACTGAGCAGGCAAATTACTGAATACTTAATCTAGAAGGCAGTGAACTGTGTTGAAGTTATTTAATGTTGAAAGCAGTAATTATTTTGTTGTGTGCTGATCTGCAAATGAAAAAGCTGGGGGGTGGAAAAGACGTGCTGTCAAAAATATGCTGACAAAGAATAAAAATAAAGAACTCTCCAACGTTGTCGTTGTTGTTTGGTTTATTTACGGACGCTCTTCAACATCTCAGGTCATCAGCTTCCCATTCAATTCAGGGCGTGAAACGGCCGATAAATTTTGCTCGGAGATCTCTTCTTTCAGGCTTGAGTTTCTTTATCGTGCCGTAAATATACGACATGGGACCCACGGCTTTACTTCCCTTCCGAAGGAAGCCATACTTAGGATTATTACGCCCAAAAATCCATCGGTCCTGGCCAGGTTTGAACCCGCGATCTTGGGTTTAGAAGGCAAGTATGGTTACCACTAGACCACCAGGACCGACACATTCCAAAGTGATATGGAAATGTTATTACGAATAATATCTAAGATGTACTGGGGAAAAAAAAAGATCTGGGGCCCTATACTTTCTTATCTTATCTATAGATGAAAACCTTCAACGTGGTATTTGTGCAAAAGCTGGTGTAAATAAAAGAAGGCGGAAGGCCATAAACATAGCTTCCCTGAAGCTGCCAAGCTTCCAATAAAACCACTTTTCATAGTTCTAGCAGATACAGAATTCTTGTCAAAGTGCACCATCCCAAGGAAAGCCTTAACAATTCAACAAGAAAACCTTGTCCCAGACCACCTTTACCTTTCTAGAAGCGATGAAAGTTGGTGCTGCAGTGATATACACGTCAACATTGTATAGGGAAGTACACACATTTTATATAAAATTATTGGTTTGTCCAAAGAAATGATAAACAGTAAGTATAGTGTTTTGTACATTTTCTATTAGCTACCATATCAGACAATTAAAATACTTTGTTTAGTGTATTGGGAGAAAGGGTAGCAGACGTTTTTAATAAATTAAAAGAATGCTCAAAGACGTAAATCAAGTGATATTGAATGTTTATGGCGATTGGTATATTTAGAAATGATGGAACATAACCTGTCTTTGCTAGAGCCCTAAATACCGAACCCAGAATGTGAAGGCAGTTCAGAAGAACAACATCCAGGTGAACTAAACTTTAACACTGCTGCACAAGAGGAATTTCTGTGCGTAATAGCTCTGAGAGAGATAGTGCCAGGTTTAGAAGTGCTGCAGAATGTTGACAACTTAACTATTTCAACAAACTGTTAGAAATAACTTGCACAAAAAATACAGTTTCCGTCGTTCATCCTGAAATCTAGAGACAACCTGGTATCGTTGAAACACTGAGGCATATATAGAAAGCCTACACATGACACAATGAAGGAAAAATTGAGAAAGAGATCAATATTACATATTTCTGTGATTGTGTTTTAATATCTTTAAAATATTAAATTTATATTCTCTTCTTTAAAAGGAATTAAATTTTTTTTTGTTAAACTATCGAACGTAAGTATTATAACAATTATTTAAACAACGTGTACGATAGATAGTCAATAAACACTAAGCATGCTTCCCCCCCCCCTCTCATTACACAATGAAGATACAGTGGTAAAGCATTTTTTCATGAGGAGAATAGGTCTCACGTGATTGGTGAAAAAAATTGGATGCGCGTAATCGTATGCGTCTAGTACAAGATGCCAGCAAAGAGCGAGTGTTTGCCAGTCGGCTGCTTTAAATGCGGTCGCTTCGTAAGGAAAAGTACGCTGCTATGAAATTTTGCTTCCATCTGCAGAAATCCCATGACATGCGTGCATGATGTTAGGGCAAGTATATGGCGCTGATGTTCTCCACAATCAACCGCAACTCGATAGTTCAAAGAGTTTAAGGAGGACTGTGTTTCAACAACAAAGCAGTGTGATCCAGGTGCTTCAACCACTGCAGTGAACAAGACTATGATTAACATAGCTGCCGTAATTGTTCGGAAAGATCGATGAATAACAATGTATAGACTAGCAGATATATTTCAGATTTATCATTGTAGTGCGCTCATCTTCTTCACGGTCGCTTACATATAAGACGCGGCTGTACCAGATGGGTGTCAAAATTGCTGACGCTTGAACAAAAGATGACACGAGTGCACTTGTGTCGGTAGCTTGTAGAGGAGCATTGCGAGATATGCCTGAATTCCATCAATACAGGTTTCACCATCACCATCCCGAAAGCAAACAGGCGAACTCAGTCTGGAAATGACTGGAAGAAGACCAAGTTTGTTTCGCCAGCAAGAAAGGTTATCGTGGTTTCGGTCTTCGATTATGATGGAATGGATTTTAAACTTGAAGTCCCCCTGAAAACAACGGTTAATGGGGAGTATTAA